>JAVJGI010000014.1:34679296-34701328 GCA_035590275.1 Ibycter americanus
TTCAATTTTCTTCCTTTTTCTTTTTCTTTCTTTCTCTCTCTCTCTCCTTTCACGTTATTTTCCTTTTCTTTCTCCCTCTCCCTCTCCCTCTCCCTCTCTTTTTCTTTCTTTCTTTCTTTCTCTTTCTTTTCCTTTCCTCCTGCCTTCCTTCTTTCCTCTCTCTCCCTCTGTCTCCCTGTTTCTTGTTTTCTGTTTTCAGTTTTTCCTTTCTTGTTGAGAATGACTTAAGGAAAATAGACATGTATAAGAGTGTAAATAAACGTTTAAAACATCACATTTGGCCATTATGTTTCTTCAGTGCTCTGTTGGGTTGACGTTCAGGTGCATATTGTCATTTACAATGCACTCAGGCATTCGGTGGATCATATGATGATCTGAATCTCAAGACTTACAGTCCATGTGTCAGTTGCTCCAGTTGAGAGGGATTTTTTTTAAGCAGAATGTCAGCCAGTGAGAGATGTCAAAGTGCTAGAAAGACTATGTCATTGTTCCAGCCACATTAAACAAAAATGTTTTCAGAGTTTCTGTGGCTCCTCTGCTGTCACCAGTCAGCATTTACCTGTCGAGTGGCAGAACTTGCGGAAAGACAAGATGAGAGCACAAAAAAAAGGCATTTCTAAAGATTGTGGGACTAGTGTAATTGTTTATGGCTGTTTAGAGAGGACAATTTTTTACTTTCAGGTCTTGTTTTACTGTTGTATCGGAGTTTCTCCTTTCCTAAAACATTACAGAGAAAGAAAATATGTTCAGAAATCTAACTATATGAATTAGGTATTCATTTTCAAAACCACCTGGGAAGAGGGCTTATATCAGCAGTTTCCCATTAATGCACCTCTAAATATTGAGAAACTTGTATTTGTGACTTTTTCAAAAGAAATACCATTATTTTTCTCAGTACCCCTTCCACAATTGTGAAACACCACTCTTGCATCCCCTTTTTCCCCAATGATTGTTTCATGCTGTCCAGAAAGTCTTCAAGCTGCTTGAAATTGATTTGCAAGTGCAACTGATTGCTCACAGTAGCTCTTGATACTATATGTTATGCTCAAAGTCTTGTTTATGGGCAAAGATGAAGCATACTGTGTAAGTAAATATATATATATATATAAAATCAAGGATTTATTGTTAATGTAACTGATATTTTAACAGTGTCATTCAGGAATCATTTTTAGTCTAGGTCTAATTTTACAAGAAAGGAAAGAAGGAATAATAATGCAGTTATAATACTTGCATGGATAAAAAAGTGTCAATAATATTAATAATACAATTAAAATTGTAACACACACACACACACTTCTTAATTTCTATCCCTTTTTCTGGTGTTATGCCTATTCTTCCACTGCTTCTTTGGATCTTAAACTATTGACTCCTTAAAGTAGCCACTTGAAACAGCCTTGGACTGCTATAGAGGGTAACACCACAAGTTGTCAGCTTGTCCTCCTTGCTCTGGCAGGAATCCGTTGTTGACGTTGGTGGTTTCTTCCTCATTCTGGGACCCACTTGGGGTCATTTTTATATGTTTACTTATTATGCTTTAGCACCTTTACACTGTCTTTGTTGGTCAGCAGTTTCATGTTACATCCAATTTTACTGTTTATAATGGCTTTTATGTATTAGATACTATTTTTGGTCTCTTTGTTACACCTAAACCAGTTTTGCCCAGATCTGCGTTGCTGTAACTGACCATGGATGAGCTGTTAACAGCTGTGAGATGTTTATAGCCATGGGGTCATCAGTGCCAGCCCTTGATCCATCCCTTATCCCACGCCAGTACCACTCTGCAATGGTTCTCAAAGACCTTTGCTATCATACCAGCACTATATTTCTCTATATCATTATGTTAGAGTAAAAAATCTCTCCTTCAGCATAGAGTAACTGCTCATTACTGCTATCTATATCCACCTAAGGATGTACCACAGAAAGATAAAGAAAAGAAATTAACCATAGACACCTGGCCAGTTTGAGAAATTGCAGTCACAGTTAACCAAGAGAAACAATGCTGCAGGCAGGTCAAGAAAAGCTCAAGCAGAGCAGGTCTGGCAAGCCTCACTTCTGCAAACCATGCAAATTCAGTGCTAAACCTATGGCCTGTTACTAGCAATGACAATACCATATTATAGGGCATACATTCTACATGTGACATACATCACAGAGTAGCAAGAGGTAGTCAGGCATTGTTTCAGGCAGACAAACTTGAGTGTGCAACAACAAGAAACAGGGTTCATTTTTCATCCATTTCAGTCTCCCCAGTGTGATGTTGCTGAGGAGGCTGATGGGGAACTTGCAGCTGATTCTGGTTAGTGCAAGGATCAAAACGCCAAGTGCAAACCCTTTACAATTTTGCATGTGCTTAAAATCTTCCTATGAAACTGTAATGAAATCTTTTGTGTAACAGACTTAGAGGCATTGATGTAAAGGGTTCTAAATTTTTATTTCTCTTCTAAATGAAAAGCACTGCTTCAAAATCCAGTACGTTGTACCAGGGCTGTGATCGGGTTGAAGAAGCCTTGGTTCTGGTCATTTTAAATAGCATGACGACACCATTATTTCTGAGCAACAGGGACCATCTGGTGGCATTTCAACTACGGATGAGCTGTCTTTTCTAAAACAAAATGAAAAAGACTTCTTTTTGCATTAATTATGAGAATGATATGGGCTCTTCCTGTCTTGGTTCTTTCTCTCTCTTTCTCTCTTCCTGTCTTTCTGTCATTCTCTTTTTCTGAGTGCAGCAATTGATGTAATAAATGTGGATTTTAAGATAGCCTTGTGCATCCATAGTTCCTGGAGAAACACTGTGGCATTTCCTATGTCTGCTTAACGTACGAATTCATCCTGATCCCTGGTGAGATTCTACATGACTTAAAAACATCCATCTTAAGTAAGGTTTTTATGGAAACACCTCAAATCTTCTACTAGTTGTTAGGTTTTATCAGTTATGACTGTGCTCCCTAAGCATGTAAACATATGACTTGAACTAATTCAATGCACTAAAAATGAGTATTTCTTAGTTATACACCGTCTCCACTTCTGAATAAACCTGTCATTACTGGTAGAGGTGACATGCATTGAGATTACCTCTTTCTCAACATTAAATGAAACCTGCTATATAACATTTAAATGCTTTTGTCACATCGTCATTCTGTGGTTTTTTTTATTATTCTTTTTTTTTTATTTTCATGCTAGTTAAAATTGCAAAATGGTAGAAAACAGCAAGAAAAACATTATTCTTAAGCCTGACAAGGGTGGATCAGCCAAATCTGAGGCTGAAATGACAAACACATCAGTCACTGACACAAACCAGCTGCCAGGCCTCTTTATATGCAAGTCATTCAGTGAGATATCAAAACGTGGAAAATATAATACTCCTACCAACATTTCTTGTTGAATTAATGCCCAGGTGAGTTCTTCTGAAATGCTGCAGTTGTATCTTAGAAAAAACAAGAAGCAGTAAAGCATCATACTTATTAGGACCCAATTTGCCACAGCAGCAGTCAAGTGCTTCAGTCTCTCCCAGTGGCAATGGGAAGGGAGGACTGGGGATAAGGAAACTTAGATTAAATTCATAGTGCAGTGCACATTTAGAATTCAATATTGACAGCTCTAATTACACACACCTTTCTATCACAAGTTCATTAACTAAGAGGAAAATGCTAGAAACAGCAGTATCAGCTTCTTGTGGAAATAAATAAATAAGTGCAGAGCCAAGCACTCCAGATTTTCTGATCTTTCCTCTTTCTTTCTGGCAAAGTCCCACATGTTATTCCCTGCACTTTTGTTTATTTTGCAGACTGGAAGAAAAGAAAAAGCTGGCTGGATATTAATCCTTTGTTCAATATATAACCTTAAAATGTTACAGTTGGAGTGTAGGGTATGATGTACTCTTAGGTATTTGCCTTCCAGGAACTTTTTAAAAACAAGGAATCTCAGCTACTCTTCAGGCTTCCTCTAAAACAGATGAAGAGAAGTAAGCATCCTCAGAAGGCAAATATTTTAGAATAGGCCAAACTGTTTCACAGAAATAATTCTTTCCATCAGCAAAAGAGAGAGCTTGGATGGCCAAATGGTGATTAAGGTGAATCCTGCTCCTTCAGAAGATACCACTAAGAACACAAGAAGTCCATTACTCATCAAAAGATCAAACGAAGACCTACCTGTATGATATTAAACATACTTATGTCCTCTGTGCAATTGCATGTGTCAGCCATAGTCCAAATGCAGCACTTTACAGCATTGGAACAGGATGCTACATTCAGTTAATTTTAAATATGATATCCACAGCATAGAAGGTGTTAGAAGTAATTCATCAGCATATCCCAAGTCAATTAAGTGAGACAACTCACTCTAGTTACAATCCACAAGTTACAGCTAATGAGGGATGCGGTTTTGTTGTATAAGGTACTGTTCATTCATATTTACCATAAACTCTTGGTAAGATCAGCTTATGGATTGTACCAACAGATAGAGTTTTTGTAAGTCATTACATGCAGATAATTCTAAACCTCACCAGTGTAGGCACAGTCCCCTGCTTTTCCTCTCTGGTCTAGTTCTCCATATTTAGTTCGGTAAAATTTGTTGGAGTTGGAACTCTTACAAAGTATGGGTATCTCTTTTCTTCGAGCATCATGCCTCCAGAGAGAGTAAAGCTGTATTTTGAGTTAGGCTATGAATTAACTATTGCAAATTTTGGTTTGATTCTATAATCAATTTGAGGGTGTGTAATTCACATGAACTATAAGGTTGCAGACAGTCCTCATATAAATTATGTGTGACAAGGAAGTGTGCTAGGAAGTTGGAGGAAAGAATCACTGGTGCATCCTTCTCACGATCATGTGAGACCATTGGTAGGGAACCCAAATAGGACTGACACATGCCTAGCTTAGGACAAGTTAGGGCAAGATGAACACAGTCAGTGAAGAATTCCTTGTTTGAATTTCTTTTTAATAACCATTTATTCAAAATTTCATAAAATACTGAGGTATTCTAAAACGGCAATCAGTCAACTCTCCAGTCATTCAAATGTTAAATAATTTGGCTACATGAATAATAGTGGGGCACAAGCTCCTTATGTACATTCATAGAAACCATGATGCATTTTCCTTGTTCATTTTACAATAATATTTCTCCAGTGCATGAGTCAGTTTGAAAGATTTGTTTAGGAGCACTAAGAACATGAATAATGTCTTAAAAGGAGAAATATGAATCAATCCTTACTGAGCTGCAAATCAGTGTTTTATCTATGGATACGCCATGAAATGTATATGACATTTTTCTCTTTATACAAACAGTAGACTGTAGAACTTCACAAGCTAGCAGAACGTTCTACCTTCAAAAATGTCCAAGACTTTGCTATATCTTAAGAAAAAATAATCCTTTTATAGACATTATGAATATTTTAATATGCATATGATTCAGCTCCTCACAGCTAGTTGCAGGATTCAGCTGTTACCATGCAGACTGATGTAAAGATTACTACAGTCTTTGCTGTATCTCCCACTGAAAATTTCTTTTTGTCCTCATTCCAGATATTATTCATTACAAAGGACATTTTTCTCAACAGGTGCATTAATGATCTAACATGCCAAAGAATGTTCTGTTAAGACAGTCTGATACTGGGAGAAAGGATGCTGTTTTTATTACAAAGATTGAATGTCACCCATCTAGCAGGGTTCCATATTTTGTTTATCTGCCAGTCTTTCTGTTATCTAACAGGTACAAAGGACTTGACAAGGAACATTCAAACAATTTTCATCAATTACTTTTCAGGTTAGGTTGTCTGTACTTGCATTTCTGCTGCTTTTTTTTTTTTTTTTTAATAATGGTATCCATGAGTGAATGTCTGTAAGAATCTCTGATACAGAATCATATGTTCTGCCCATTACAAATGCTAGGGAAATGCTGCACCCTTGCTTGGAACAGGTAGTTAACAGAATTATGTCCTCAGTCTTCTGTGTAAGTGCATGTATGGCTACTCTACAATGTTGCTTGCTTCCAGAAAAAAGGTCTTTTTTAATCAGTAAATTTCTCAGAGCACTGAAGTAGTAGTTAGTATTTTTCAGATGAAAGCACTAGACATAATTTTCTTCTTCAAAGTAAGTACAACAGATCTAAAAACCATCTGATTTCTGTAGGTCATATGTAATAATAGAAGGCCCTAAATTTTATACAGACAGCCTAACTGGCTTCCTTATTACATGTCCATCGAAGGCTGTCAGGAATATGAGTACTTGCCAGTTCTGGTTTAAGCGAACATGTTGGCTGCATAGTATGGAGCAGTTTTCTGGCAGGATGTCTCTATCTCCAGAGTAAATAATATGATCATAGTTCAGATTTTCTTTTGAGGAAGTATAGTTTGAAATGTCTGCTTGTGGGTATTTTTTTTAAGTGTCCATTTACTAGAATAGAAAATGCAAAACAGAACTGCAAGTTTGTGCATCAGATTCAAGGTCAGGTTTTTCTAATATTTATAGTTTTATTTATATGCAATTTGACTTTTTAGAAGAGTTAGCTGAAGTGTGGGCAAGTCCTAGATTCAAAGCTGCAGCAGCTTTATATTTATCCCCAGGTTAGATTTTGTTTCAGCAAATCTTCATATGGTTTGTATGTGCTCTTATAATTACATCAGTAGTGCCTCTAAAAGCCATTTCCCTTTTTAAATATGCAAAATTTATCAGTCATTAGTAAACATCTGTTATCAGGTGTGTTGTAGAATATTGTCTCTTCATCAGGCTAGGAGGATTGCATTTAATCTGTTCCAAAAGCTCAAAGATTGAAGGTGTAAGAACTCTAAGAAAATATTTTTATTTTTCTTGTTTACAAGTTTCTTCACCATGTAAAATAGTTCCTCAGTATATCAAATCTTCAAATGTTTAAATTGATATATTATTGTGTTGACAAATGCTAGCTGAGGATTCCTCTAATCTTTCAGTAACAGTAGAGTGATGCTTTTACTCTCTGTACAAGAAATTAATTGAGGTGAGAAAGAGAAAGAGTGGTATTGATCCTGTGTTAGCAATACCTGATGGAGAGTGTTTTCCATGTCACAGGATGCCCCTACCACCATGACAGCACTGCCCAGATTGTCAGTATTTTATTAGAACTGCGTGTCTGGGATAAATGCACAGACAGGTCTAAAAAATGTATTTTCAAAAGCTCCTGTGCAGGAGTAGAAGACCTCAAGAAGAATGCAAGACTTGATAAATCAATTCACATCGGTTGCTCTAGTGATACAGCCCAGCAGTAAACGCTGTTCAACTAAATGACTGAAATAGGTTTATAGTTGTTTAACTGTGAACCTGTTCCCCACAATCACAGCATTTCAAGTTTTGAAGTGAACCATATGTTGATAAATGCTCAGATACTTAGACTCTTTGCAGCGTAACAGACACACCAGCTGTATCTGTTTTCATTTTGCTCCAGTGAAGAACTTAAGTGTCCCAATTTAGCTAAGCATGTAAGCACGGTTTTACGTATTCTTTAAGCATTTTGTTGAATTTAACTAATGAATTCAAAACTGAAATCCCCATCTGCCATGTGCGCTCTCCTGAAGGCCCTAATGAAGTTAGAGGATTATTGTTGGGCTGCAGATTTCACAGGAGTGGACTGTAACACCCCTGTGTTGATCTTTCTGAAGGACCTGTTGTTACAAACTGTCATGGTTTAACCCCAGCTGGCAACTAAGCAGCACAGAGCAGCTTGCTTACTCCCCCACAGTGGGATTTGGGACAGAATTGGAAGAGTAAAAGTGAGAAAACTCAAAGGTTGAGATAAAGACCATTTAACAGGTAAAGCAAAAGCCGTGCACGCAAGCAAAGCAAAGCAAGGAATTAATCCACTACCTCCCACTGACAGGCAGGTGCTCAGCCATTCCAGGAAAGCAGGGCTCCATCACATGTAATGATTACTTGGGTAGACAAATGCCATCACTCTGAATGTCCCTCCCTTCCTTCCTCTTCCCCCAGTTTATATGCTGGGCATGACATCATATCATATGGAATATCCCTTTGATCTGTTGGGGTCAGCTGTCCCAGCTGTGTTGCCACCAACTTCTTGTTCCCCCTCAGCCTACTTGCTGGTGGGGTGGTGTGAGAAGCAGAAAAGACCTTGACCGTGTAAGCACTGCTCAGAAGTAACAAAAACATCTCTGTATTAACACTGTTTTCAGCACAAATCAAAAATTGTAGCCCCATGCTAGCTACTATGAAGAAAATTAACTCTATCCCAGCCAAAACCAGCACATTCTCCACCCTTCATTCCATACCAATTACGTCATGCTCCGGTACTACACAGCCATCCATTACAATCTCATTAACCACCACCACTCTTCCCATCCTTCGATATAATACACCAATATCATTCCCTTAGTCTACGGATCACCCCTATAAAATGTCTTTACAATGTCCAAAAAATGTCCATTGAGTTAATTCAGTCCATGACTTTGGGGTCCATCTGTTATGGGGGTCACTCAGGACAGGAGAGGTGTGTGTTGTGTGGAGTTACTGGGCACCAAAGCCAGCTCAGGTCAGGTCACTGCTGTACTTGCACTGCTTCTTGTAAGGCTTGTCCTCCATTGGTTCAGGTTCCCAGCCAAAACCAGCACACAAACCCTTATAGCAATGGGATGTCCCATGGCTAGATGCCAGACTTACCTGGCATGCCTAGCACACGTTTGATCCCTGTGTGGAAACCAATATCACTGTTTGGATGAAGATGATTGCTCCTGAAAATTCCTGTAAAATATGTGTTTTAAGTTCAATTTCTATGATCTATTTTTTTTTTTTTCATATTTCAAATACTGTAAGCTTCCTTCCTTCAATTTATTATGTTCTACAAGCAACTGGGAGAAGCCTCACGGTTGCTAGCCCTTGTTCTCTTGGGGGACTTCAGCCTACCAGGTGTCTGCTGAAAATACAACACAGCAGAGAGGAAACAGTATAGGAGATTCCTGGAGTGTGTGGAAGATACCTTCCTGACACAGCTGGTGAGGGAGCCAGCCAAGGGAGATGCCCCACTGGACCTGTTCTTTGTGAGCAGAGGAGGACTGGTGAGTGTGTGCTGTGGTGGGCAGAGGATGTCTTGCGCATAGCAATCACGAGATGATACAGTTTTCAATTCTCAGAGACGTAAGGAGAGGGGTCAGCACAACTGTTACCTTGGACTTCCCCAAGGCGGACTTTGGCCTGTTTTAAGAGCCTGGCTGACAGAATCCCTTGGGAGACAGTCGTGAAGGGCCAAGGCATCCAGGAAGGCTGGACATCCTTCAAGAAGGAAGTCTTACAGGTGCATGAGCAGGCTGTCCTCCTGTGCCAAAAGACGAGCCAGCAGGGAAGAAGACCTGCCTGGCTAAACAAAGAGCTTTGGCTGGAACTCAGGGAAAAAAGGAGAGTTTACCAACTTTGGAGAAGGGGCAGGCAACTCAGGAGGACTAGAAGGGTATTGCGAGGTTATGCAGGGAGAAGATCAGAAAGGCAAAAGTCCACCTAGAACTCAGGCTGGTCACGGCTGTAAAAGATAACAAAAACTGTTTGTACAAATACATTAGAAGCAAAAGGAGGGCTAAAGATAATCTGTATCCTTTACTGGATGCCAGGGGAAACATTGCCACAAATGATGAGGAAAAGGCTGAAGTACTTAACGAGGTACCCTCAGGTTACTCAACCCCCTGTGTTGGAAGACAGGGACAGGGAGCAGAATGAAGTCCCCATAGACAAGGAGGAAATGGTTAGTGACCTGCTACTCTACTTGGACACGCATAAGTCTGCGGGGCTAGATAGGATCCACCCAAAGGTACTGAGGGAGCTGGAGGAAGGGCTTGCAAGCCACTGTCCATCATTTATCCTCCATCATTTATCAACAGTCCTGGCTAAATGGGGATGTCCCAAAAGACTGGAGGTTAGCCAATATGATGTCCATCTACAAGAAGGGCGGGAAGGAGGATCTGGGAAACAACAGGCCTATCAGCCTGACTTTGGTAACAGGCAAGATTATGGAGCAGATCATCCAGGGTGCCATCAAGCGGCACATGCAGGACAACCAGGGGATCAGGCCCAGCCAGCATGGGGTTATGAAAGGCAGGTCCTGCATCTCCTTCTATGACAAGGTGACGTGCCTAGTGAATCAGGGAAAGGCTGTAGATGTCTACCTGGACCTTAGTAAACCCTTTGGCGCTGTCTCCCACAGCATTCTGCTGGAGAAACTGGCGGCTCATGGCTTGGATGGGCATACCCTTTGCTGGGTTAAAAGCTGGCTGGAGGACTGAGCCCAAAAGAGTGGTAGTAAATGGAGCTACATCCAGCTGGTGGCTGGTAATAAGTGGTGTTCCCCAAGGCTCAGTACTGGGGCCAGTCCTGTTTAATGTCTTTATCAATTATCTGGACAAGGGGATCGAGTGCACCCTCAGTAAGTTTTCCACCAAGTTGGGAGGGAGCGTTGGTGTGCTTGAGGGCAGAAAGGCTCTGCAGAGGGATCTGGACAGGCTGGACCCATGGGCCGAGGCCATCTGTATGAGGTTCCACAAGGAAAAGTGCCAGGTCCTGCACTTGGGTCACAACAACCCCATGCAAGGCTACAGGCTTGGGGAAGAGTGGCTGGAAAGCTGCCCAACAGAAAGGCCCTGGGGGTGCTGACTGACAGCCAGCTGAACATGAGCCAACAGTGTACCCAGGTGGCCAAGAAAACCAACAGCATCCTGGCTTGTATAAGAAACAGTGTGGCCAGCAGGACCAGGGCAGTGATTGTGCCTCTGCATTCTGCACTGGTGAGGCTGCACCTCGAATACTGTGTTCAGTTTTGGGCCCGTCACTTAAAGAGGGATGCTGAGGTGCTGGAGCACATCCAGAGAAGACTAATGAAGCTGGTGAAAGGGTTTAGAGAACAAATCTTAGGAGTGGCTGAGGGAACTGAGGTTTTTTAGTCTGGCACAGGGGGGAATCTTATTGCTCTCTACAACTACCTGAAAGGTGGTTGTAGGCAGGTGGGAGTCGGTCTCTTCTCCCAGATAACAAGCAACAGGACAAGATGAAATGACATCGAGTTGTGCCAGGGGAGGTTTTGACTGGATATTTGGAAAAATATCTTCCCCAAAGGGGTGGTCAAGCATTGGAACAGGCTGCCCAGGGAAGCGGTGCAATCACTGGAAGTGTTTAAAAAATGTGTAGATGGGGTGCTTAGGGACGTGGTTTAGTGGTGGACTTGGCAGTCTTGGTTAATGGTTGGACTTGATCATCTTAAAGGTCTTTTCCAACTTAAATGATTCTATTCTACGATATACTTCCCTCACAGTTAAAGAGTATGTGTGCATTTGTCCACAAATATGACCCAGTTATCTATGCTTTCCTTTTCCTTCTTTTTAAAGTAACATTTCTTTCAGTCACCCCAATAGCACCCTGCATTTTCCTTGAGGCTAAATACATATAATTATGTGTATTTTGATGAAATATACTTACCCTCACTAATGTCTTAGTGATTTTTTTTTTTTCCTAGGTGTGGCAATGATGAACAGAGGTTGATTCACTTTGACTTCATCCATAATGTCTTTATAATGCATGTCAGACAGCTAACTTGATCTATGTGCTGAAAGGTATTGACTGAATCATGTCATAACATTTTGCTGGCTACAGGCCTTTAGAGATCTTCAAGTTTTACTTTCCAAGGGAACTACCTGTTCACTTGTACTTGAAAATCCAGAAAATAATATCCAATGTAGAGGACAAATGGACTAGCGCTCTGGATAAAAAAGGGAGAATGTATACTTGTCAGTGAAGTTGTACCTTTGAGAACTTCAGAAAACCGATTTCAACATTTATGTGTTATTTGGCATTTAAGTAGCTTAGGATGTAAGCTGAGTGTGTTTAGGTTGCATGGTTGTGACCCTGTTTGGAGTGTCAAAACAACTAGATATTCCCAGAGCATGTCCACTAGAAAAGGCTTTACATTAAGGACAGCTGGAGTATAACAAAGTACGTGTATTCATTTCTGAGCTAAGTAACGGACAAGGAAATCATTTGGCATTTGGAGAACCCAAATAAAACCTCAGTGACATTTGACAGGTAATTTTTAAGCAAAACAGAGGAATTTTAGCATAAAACAAATTGAAAGACACTTATCTCAGAGTAACCAATAAATTGGGATCTGACAAGACTAAAATTTTAGTCTTTGGTCTGCTTAAGGTATTTTACAGGTATGCTTTTAAAGTCTTCTAGATTCAAATTTTTAGATCATTGGTCATTAAAGTGGGATGTACTAGAGGAGGAAAGGGTATCTGTATCTGTCTTGTCTTTCAGGAGAAAGTGGTTTTGTGTCTTAGCTACCTAATTTAAGTGTAGAGTTTACATCTCAGAAGGATGAACAGAGAAGCACTTCTCTCCAGCCTCAAGTTAAGAGACCTAGTATCTTCAAAAACCAGAACTTAGGACCTGGATCTTGAGCATTCTGGAATGTCTAACTTGATGCCTACCTGTTCATCATCAAAACTTTTACACATTTCACATCCAGATTCCAAATTTGATACCTGAAAGTTGGATATTGCAACACCTTTTTCTTTTGACTTTTAGCTGAGCATGCTCACGAAGACTGCTATAATGGCAATAACTAAATTCAAATCTGCTGCTTGAGGCCACTCTCTTAACAATTTTGTAGATTTTTCCTAATCTTTATGCTTGTCTGCAACAGAGCTAGCAAATGCATCTATGCTAGCTACAATTTCAAGAGTTTATTTCTGTTCTGATGTCTTTGCTCTAAGTGTTCTTCAAAGTAATAGGTTGACCTTCTTATGTTTGTGCATGCACAAAGCACATGAACAGCAGCAAAAACTCTGTGGGCTGTTTGGATTATAGAAGTGAAGATTATTCCTCTGGTTTGTAAGAAAGCAGTCATACCTGTGCATTTTTGATAGGGGTCTTATGCCTGCTAATTAAGTTTCATTTTGAAACACCAACTTAAGGTTACAGTGACAGCCATGAATTACATCCTTATTCAATTATAATTGTTTGAAGTTTAGAAAGAGATTTGCCTGTTTCATTCACATTTACTAAAATCCCAACTTTACAGATCTATGCAGCTAAAAAAATAATGAGTATTTCCTTCATGTCCACATGTGTTTATAACGATTTACAACACATGTACATATGCTCACGCAAACACAGGTTTATCTGACCTAGTTTCAGCCTAATTTTCTTTCTCCTTCATCTTAAAAATGTCGTAACCTTCTCTTATTAGCACACCACAAGCCCTTTTCCTCTGGTATATGTTCTTTTCTTGAGGTCGTGACAGGTCATACATTACCCTCGAAAGATACGGCTATCAAAGCACCAGTCATCTAACAGAGATATGTTATAACCATGTAACAATTCAAGTGTGTCACAGCCATTATCCATTGATGAAGGTCACCAGCACCATGATTTGCCTTGTATCAGGATCAGAGTCCCTGAGTACTCCATTAGCAGTCGCATGGTTTGGCTTTCAGGGTCCCTGGCAGTGCATCTAATAGCAATAATTAACTACACTGTCAGAAAGTCCCTTTGCATACTTTTACTTTGACTGTTCAGGTTGAATAGTACCAGTATTTTTTCTGTTGATATTTAGCAATGAAGACACTTTGTCTGAAATATGTGCTATAAGATTCTTCAGCTTCTCACTAAAGGTCATTTTGACCAATTGCATTGCAAAAAAAAAAAAAAAAAAGGAGAGAAAAAAGAATGAAAAAACACTTATTGTAAATCCGAATTGTTGTTCATGATAAAGTAGGTTGCATGTGTGAATGCCATTTCGCTTGCTATCTTTACTTATGAGAATGGTTTTATATGTTGAATTATGCTATTTCTCTACAATGTATCCAGGTGCAAATGGAAATAAAGGTAGGTAATTAGGTGTAAGTGTATTTTCATTGAGGCAAATAAGCATCAGTTAGGTGACTTTGTTTCCTTCTTTCCTTCTATTAGCAATTACAGATTTTGACTTGCATTCTTCCTGAGCTTTATCGTGCTAAAAAGGATTTCAGCACGAATCCTTGCAAAAACTGAAATGTTAGTAGAAAATAGCCCTCCAACAAATTTTGTCATTGTTGAAAATAAGTTGATGCAATCTATCTGGATTTGTCAGACTTTGGATGAGAAAGCTAGAAGAAAAACCAGATTTAATAATGAATTTTATGCACAATTAATTGGGTGTTATAAAGTAGAAAATTTTTTGGTAGAAACAAATTATCCTAAATTAGATCTAAAAATAGTAACTCATAAACTTTTTATCCTTTAAAGACTTGATGACAGTTTTCTAAATAGTTTAAAAGGTATTCTTGCTACCTTTACATATTTCAATGAAAGTACATTCTACCTACTAGAGTCTGTCTGCTTTACGCTTTGGAATTTTTTTTTATTGTCTGCTTGGCAATTATATTCCCCTTCAGGAGGGGAAAGATATAACAGTATGTAACAAGAGTAGCACTCCTGTTGGTGCATTGGTGTTAAACAGCCGCTGTAGTCCACACTAGAGGTGTTTGCATTTCAAAGCTGAGTGGAATGAACAAGATTAACAAGTACAGTCACTTTAATCTGTGCACTTCTGTGTCTGTGTGTGGTTAGTGTAGACTGGTGAGGGCTTATTGCAGTTCTTAGGGAATTTTGTTTGCTTTTAAAGAGGAGATTATATCTGAAAACTGAGGGAGGTCAGCAGTGCAGAACAGTATGAGAAGTGGAGGAGGGTGAGGTAAAGATGATTTTTGGGTAGAACACTGATGTGTAGCCCACTGGTGGTGAAGCTGAAGAATCTGACCAGCCCAGGTGCTCACCTACAAATTAAAACCATTTCCATGCTTTTTTGTTACACAGAAGCTTGTGTTTCCTGTAGATATGTTAATAGGAAAAAAAAAAAAAGAGAAAAGTGTGTATCTTCAGTATGCCTTAGGAGAACGACTTTCAGAGATAAAGTGTTCTAGGTAATAAATATGTCAGTCACTTTTAGACTGCAAGTGTATCTTGCTCATATTTTGCTATTCTTCTCTTCTGCTTACTGAGCTCTGAGTTGTAAATCAGTGTGAACAGTATGTTGTGTTTGAGTTGGGAATATGTGCATATACTCCACAGTCAGCATAGCCCCTTTCTCTGACTATAGCATACAGGATCTGGGACTCAATCTGTAGTCTTTTACTGTATAATACTCTCATATGGCAGCTTGGCCAAGTTAGTGTCATTTTATTGCACCATATTCCAACAGAAACATTCAGAGATTTTGACTCCAACCTGAGGAAATCACAACTTTTAGGATGACTTTTTGACTGATTGGAACTGGTAATTCATGTCTTTAGAGCTTTCCCTCAACTATGAAGGCTGCAAATTTGCTTAATGAGAAATTAAAATTTAGCATCTTCTATAATCATTTGATTCCAGGAGCTGAGGTTACAAGAAAAAACCCAGAAATGTACACCCACATCTCCGCACACCATTCCCTAAACAACCTGTGAAAAACGGTAAAGTTGCATCTTAGGATATTCTGATTACTGTGAAGGCAGTCACAGAGTTTCGTGGTTTTTCTGTTTTCCTCTGTCACACCCCTTAAAGCATTACACTATAAAACCATCCTCAGAGCCCTAAGGGAATTAAAGGATTGTCTGCTTCTTATATTCTTATCCCCAAAATGAAGAATGAGAGAGAAAACCTCTGACAAAAAGTAAACTTGACGCCTTGCATAATTTTAAAGTTTTTTCATATATTAATATTAATGCATTATTGAAACATAAAACACTAACTTAAAATAATTAATATTCCCGTACAGGAGGAGAAGAATTGAAAAACATTTGAAATGAAAACAGAGAACAAGATAATTCTGCATCTTTTTCTTTCATGAGGAAACACTAGACTGGCTCATTTTAAAGTACTTATCAAGTTCACCCTAATTTTCAGGATGTGTCTTGGAGAGACACTCAAAGCAATGAGCAATCTGACAATTCAGCAGTGTGGATGAGTAAGGTTCTATGGCTCAGGTTCACCCCCTGGCCTGTTTTTGTTTAACAATGCAAGTGTACCCCTCTGCCTTTTCTGGGTGGTCAGTGAACCCGAAATGGGTCACAGCAGGCATCAGCAAATACAGCCAAAGAGGAAGACGTGGCCGTATAGAAGAAGGAATAGCAGTCTGGTTCAAAGCTCTGAGTGTGAACAATAGAAATATAACTAGTTTGGACCTCAGCATGTGCAGAGACAACACACAGTTTCTATGTTTCATATTGCATTCACATCTGAAAGTTTTGGCTTAGGCTTAGTCTGAATGAGCAGCCACTAACCTGCACCCCTGAATGCTGTGGGTAGGGGCAGTGTGACAGGCGTGCAAGGAGAAAAGGAGATGTGAGATGAGAGCTTGGACTCTTAAGGTATTATTATTCTCACCTATCTTTAGGCATGCTTGGGACCTGAGCTGTCAAGAAACCAAAATCATGGCCTCTGAAGAAATCAGGCTGGAGTTGAACCACTTCTGCATCTTTTTAAAATACACTTAAGTTTCAATAGCTCCAAAAATTCAACTGAAAATGTTCTCCTCCTGTGGGTAGCTACATGGCTTGTTGAATTCATTTTTTTGCATGGTTTCAATCAGTCTGAATATCAGATTTACAAGCCTGATCTATCAAATCCTTCTGTCTGACCTGGTTCTATGTAATCGGGGGTGTGATAGGTGGATGTTTGAGGAAACTGCAGCTTTGCTGAGATTGCAGGCAGATCCCTGTCAGAATTTTTCCAACATGCCTCAGAGTTTTGCTTAGCTCTTGTCCCACTCACCTCTGTGCTTGTTACACTGCTTAGAAAATAAAAATGGTAAGGCAAGGTCTCTGGGAAAGGGAGCCAAGGTGTACGTTCCTGGGCAAGTAATGATGTACGATGTAAAGACGGCACCAGCATACTCCTTGACATTGCTTCTTTGCCCCGAGCAAAATGAGAGCATCTTGTGAATGTAGGGAAAAGCTGCTTCAAATTATGTGTTAAATTATTCTCTAAATTACACACATTTATTAGACATTGCTGGAGGCCTGTTATCCCTCTTCTTCCAAGATCTGAGCACAGGTCAGTCAGACCTAAACTCTGTTCGCATAAACTGAGCTCATCTCAGTATAATCCTCTGACTATTGTATCAGCTAAATAGTTATTTTCTTTACAGTGTCAATGCTCTTCTGGTTTTGGTTTGGTTTGGTTTGGCTTAATTGTGGTTTTCTTTTTGTTTTGTTTTTTAAAAAATAAAGATAGCTAGTAATATTGACTTCGTCATTGGAAATCATGGGCATTTTCCTTGCTTGACCCATTCAATTTTATCTTGAGCAACAGAACAGCACTATGAAATCTGAGCTCAGTATAAATCAACATAGTTAATTTTACGAGACACAGGAAGTAGTGATATTGCATGTAATCTCTATGCATACGTGTCAGCTCTGATTTTCAGTGCTTCTGTGTAAAACATTTCTCGGCTTAAATTCAGTCATTGCTTCCTGTAATAAAGTATTTTGAATTTACAGATGAGGTAAAGTCTGAATTTTTAGAACACAGTTTATACAATGGTAATAACTTATTTAAGAGTCTCTCCCTTAGTAATCAATGGGATTTCTCCAGGCTAGGATGTCTGTTATCAACTTGAGTCATCATGGCAGTAGGTTGTTGCAGCCTTCAGTGAGTAGCTCTGGATTCTCTAATGAAGCTGATGCTATCTTTGTGCTTCCTACCTGCAAAACAAGGATTATTTGTTCCGAAGCAGTTAGAACCTTAAAAAGCACAGAAACAATTTACAAGTCAGTATCGTAACAAAGAAGAGATTTTTCTTACACTACAGTCCTGAAATCCAACATACTATTCTTAACTGTCTACAAAGATCACTACACATTTTGAACAATTTTTTTTTTTTCTGAGCTTTCAAATTAAAATGTTTTCTTTGAAAGACAAATATAATCTTCTTTGTAATTTAAAGTCCTGGATGATATCATTAGGCCAAATAACAGTTGTGATTTCTTCAGGGAGAGTTTAATCAGTTTGCTGTGACATGGTACACCAGGAACTCAATTGTGATTGATCACTACTGCTCAAGAACTGGCCAGAAGGGAGTCTGAGCAAATCATTTCAACAGTGCCTTGGAGCTGCAGAACCTTAGTCAATGAGAGGCCTCTTGAAGCTGGCAGAAATATTAGCAGGCTGCAGGAATGGAATGGTTTCCAGCGACTCTGTAAATACTGCCTTTGGCATGGCCAGAGGGACTTCTGTTATCCTATTACTCAGCGCATTGGTTCTTAAGATTGGATGAAGAGTAAAATAGATCACTCTCTGAGGCTGCCTTACTACTAGTAGTAAAGTGTCAGTGAATTTTCAGGGAATTTTAAAAATATTCTTTCTATGGAAAATAAATTTTCTGTGGTTCTGCTGACTGTACCAGGTTTTCTTTTCCCTTTTCATAGACTCAGATAACCAAAGAGGCCCTTACGCTCATCTATGTGTAACTAACATGTATCCTGGCCATAAAATTTCATTGATGATGCTTATATTAAATCAAAATGTCATGGCTGATCTAGAGAACACCCTTTAAAACAACACTGAATCCCAGGCATCAAGCCATTGAGCAAATCAGTAGTCCACCAAATCCCAATGTAAATCATTTTAGTGGCTATTTGCCTTTTTATTGGTTACATAGTGGCTCCCACTTTCAGTCACTAGATTGTGTTATACTTCTTGTCTTCTACATCATGCCTTCACTATAAGAAATCTTCTTTGATGTAACTACTCATAACAACCCAAATCCCTGAAGGGTTTTTCTCTGCTTGCTAGCACATACCAATATCTGTACCATCATAACTTAACCAGTATTATTACCAGTGCTGTAAAATCGGTTGCTGCAAGCTCCTTCTTTTGAGATGATCCAAAATCATTATACTGTAAAATCTCCTAATATGGAGAGAATAATAACATCAACATTTGCCCACGGCTCTCAGAACTTTTTTGTGTCCCAACAGGTTGTCAGTACATACTACAGTCATGTCACCATTTTGCAGGCAGTGATCAAATCTGCCTTTTTAAGGTAATTTAATTTAATTGAATTCCTTTAATAATTGATTGAAAACATGTTTTCCTGGTCTCAAGTATTTCTAAGCCTTAATTTTCACTTTCTACTTTTTTTTTTTTAATTACTTGTATTTAATGTGGACACTAGAATCACATATAATAGTCTAGTAATAGCATTTCTAGTGCTGTAGAACAGTTTTTTACTTATATTCAGTATTCCTTTGATTATGCATCCAAGGATCACAGCTGCTTATCCAGATGTCATATGAAAGCAAGAGCTCATCACCATGAGCTATTTAGTTTCCCAATTACCTGTTTCCCCAGTCATTTATTTCCAAAATATTGTCATTTATGCTGTATATTCTTTGTCTTGAAATGGTAAAATGGAAAGACAGGAACAGATAAAGGGTGAGAAAAAAAATCACTGAAAAGAATAAATATTGAAAAATTTTAAAGGCCAGTTTCAAAAAAAAAAAAAAAAAAAGTGGGGGAAGAAACCCCAAACCACTTCAATATGTAAGAGATAGAACTTCTTAGGTAGTTGTTCCAGTCCAGAAAAGCCCGAGCCAGGGAGATTTGATGTTACACCCAGAGTGAGATGAAGACGCAAATGAGGTCAAATGCCGCCAATCAGGAAACCTAGCAAACAGTTGGGACAGAGTTGCAGGAGATAGTCACCACCATGGATGCAGCAGCATCCCATTGGTCTGTAGTTTCCTTGTTCATCAGTGGTGAGGGTCTCCAGATCGCACCCCACACTGTTCAATTTTGTGGTCTTTTACAGGGTATTCAGGGAGGCTGTTTCCCTGACAAAGACACATACCACACATCTGTGCAAGCGCCCCATCTCAGCATGCTGGTTCTGAGGGGCACATGCAACAGCCGCGTGGTCTTTTGTCATGGACTGCACATGCCTCGGCAGGCTGACATGGTCATTCATATTTGGACATGACCCCAGAAACAGCTGGGCCATACCCTGACCCCAGCCGATGTCTGGTTTTGGGCAGCTGTTTGTTCCTTGTCTGGTACGCAACTACCGAGTTTGGTTAAATGGCCAGGTAGCCTTGCATCAATATGATGGGGACGTGAACAAGCTTTGAGACAGTCAGCTCACAATATGGTCTCCCACACCACTCTGTGTCTCAAAGATTGTTGCTTCTTTGTCCATGTTGGTGGAAACATAGAAAAAATAGTAGTGTGGAAAAGAGCACAGTTTATACAATGTTTACAACTGAGGTTTCAGGCTTAGACTAAGATACTGCATGGATATGTCTGACATCATCATAAGGTGATGTGGCTATGAATTGCATACTTGAGACAGTGTGTTGGATAAACTACATAAAACATTAATTACACGTTTTATAAAATAAAATAAACAGTGCAACACCACATAACATATAGGAAAGGATGAGTTTGACCCATGGGGTACCTGGAAGCCAAGAGAAGGGATCATATTCCTAACTCTCCCAGGTCTGTACAGGAACACGGGACACTTTTTGTATTTCTGAAGTGATATGTTCAACACCTTGGTCATTATTGTCAATGTTTAAACATTTAAACAACAATTAGAATCATTTCGTTTACCACAGATGCCCCCTTCTTCAGCTAGCAGGTAACTGAGAACTGTGCAGCGTTGGAATATCGCTGTTTGCATCTGTGTGGCCTGATCTGCCAATAGATCAAGGGCACAGGTAGTCTCATTGGTGATAATTTCTAGCATGGCTTGTAACCGAA
Source organism: Ibycter americanus (assembly GCA_035590275.1). Lineage (NCBI taxonomy): Eukaryota > Metazoa > Chordata > Aves > Falconiformes > Falconidae > Ibycter > Ibycter americanus. The sequence continues at coordinate 34,700,044 of JAVJGI010000014.1, forward strand.
TTATAGATAGGTTCTTGAGCACCACTAACCAGTTCCTTAGGGTTCCAAGTGGCTGGTCCATAATTCTGTATAATTCATTCTGGTGGCTACGCATCCTCTCCCCAGTTTTGAGTGCTCCCACCAGTGAGGAAGGTATCAATCAATTGTTTTTCTCTTATTAGCTCATCATATACTCTGATTTCTAATGTATTTCCTTGAATTTTAAGTAAGAGAAAAAACAAGGGCAAAATATACCCAATATAACATATTCCTGACCAATTAGAGGGCAATTTTTTGTACGCATACTGCCCACAAACCCAATAGTGGCCTTGTAGGGCCAGGTTTCTTTAGGGAAAGGACCAGTCCTTTTTTTGTCATTACCTGGGGCATCGTAATATAAAGTGTCCTTGTTTCCCAATGGTCCACCTGTAACACCTTTAGCAGAGTTATAACTACATCTCCAGTACTGTTTCTTGGCATCCTTAAAACTGCAAGAGCAGAACTAAATAGGTCGAGTGAGTCCTTCCCAAGTAAATGTAAAGCATTCTTGGTCCCTGGGTTGCAAGGGGACCATAAAAACCCGATCTTTGACATCCACAGTTGCCATAATGGGATGAGCTTGTTCCTGGGTAGATGCTATAAGCTCCTCAATGTTTGGCACAGCAGCTGTTAACGGGCCTGAGTTAGCATTAAGCCTTTGATAGTCTATAGTTAGTCTCCATTTTCCGTTTGGCTTATGAACAACAGGACATAGCGGGGAGTTAACAGAAGAGTGGGACAGCACTACAATTCCCTGTTCCTTTAACTCCTCCAGTACTGGGGTTATCCCTTCCCGTGCCCCTAAAGATAATGGATAGGGTTTGACTTTTGTGAATCGGGAGGGAGGGAGCAAAGGTGCAGTGTGTAACAGCTGTATACCTATAGGCAAGGTGCCAAATGTCCAATTCCTCCCCTTTTCACCAATCCACACCTTACCTTTCAGAACATCGAGTCCTAGAAGGTTAAGCAGGAATGGTCCCGCAACCATCGTTACTGGAGTGGCTGTATCCTCCCCAGGTAATTGCAAACCAACAGTAGCCAATGTTTGTGCTTAAACATTACCAAAATGTGCTGGTTTAAAAGTAAACCAGCAGGAGAAACGAGCCCAACTCAAAAGAGTTTAGAAGTCAGAACTACAATTTAATAAAAAACAAATTACAATAGGTACACTGATACACAGGAAAATTGGGTTTAGCTCACAAAACCCAGTTGTACAGCTCAGCCCCCTGGGGCACAAACAGAATGGTGTTCGCCAGTCCCTGTGCTG
>JAVJGI010000014.1:34703883-34735836 GCA_035590275.1 Ibycter americanus
GCACCGGCCCGCAGCCGGGCACCGGGCGCGGCGGGGGGAGCGAGCGCCGGGGGGGCCGGCTCACGGCTCCCACAGTGGTCACCTTCACAAAGGACTGAGGCAGGAGTCGGTGTGCTTGCTCTTCCTCCCAAAATGATTTAGTACAAGTGTTTGGAAAGCTAAAAATCTCTAGGAATAGGATGCCCACAATCTTCTATTCCGTTTTCTGTGGAACAAATACTGAACGCCCTCTACCAATTTCATCTTCTCCTCGGTTGTTAATTTTACATAATATAATTTGGGCGTTATATATTTAAAATAGATAATTTTCTCTATATTAGAAAAACGTAAACATCTTGACAAACATCGTGACTGGTCTCAAATAAAATGCTCTCAATATATTCCAGCCAGGTCTAGCGGGAAAAGAGCCGCTTGCTAGCTCCCCGCTGGAAGCACTTACACACACAGGTGACCGAGGACAAGGGGAGGCTGTGAGTTAGGAGAACTGCTGGCAGCAGATGTAGAACTGAAAACAGGATCAGGATGAAAGAAGATTCTGGTAATTCATCAGTGCTTTTGTTGATGTATATTTAGCTTTGAGATGTCTGTTGATAATAATTTCAAAAAAAAAAATACCCAAAACCTAACAGGCATCAGTAACAGCATGCCAGAAACATGCTCAGAATGGTATTACTAGAGTAAAAGTATGGCACACTGAATTGTGAAGCTATGGTAACAAATGCTCCAGACAGCGCTACAGAGATACAGAGAAAAAAGAGGCAGAAGGAGGGAAGGAAAAAGATACTAGCAAAACTTTTCAGAACAGCTATATTGAGATGAGGGGAAAAATACAGAAAAATTTGGTTGGGCTAGAAGAAGGACTGAAAAATACCAATATCGCAGATACCTATTTTTCATCAGATGAAGCTAATCCTTTTACTTCTGTTACTCTATTCGCAGATTACTCTGGTAGCTTTCTCTCCATTTATTTCCATGGTATTTAAAATTACATTTCTTGGAAGCTATTGATTAGATGACTTTATATTTCCTGACTGAATGAAGTAATACTTTTGGTGTGGGTTTGCTTAACGAAGATTTTTTTCTTTTACATTTTGACAGGAAAATCTCTCTTTTGAGAATGCTTAGTTGTAAGTACCCTACTGCTCCTAAAACCTGGGTTCAGCCATTTGGTGCAGCTTTTTCCCAGTTGTGAACACGAAGAAAAAGAACAGATATGGACGTGTGGGTGAACTTATGAGACAATGCACATGTTTTTGGCAGCTAACAAAAATAGTGGCAACAGAAGTCTGTATCACAGTCTATACCAGAATTCAGATGAGTACCTAGGAAAATGTTTTCCATTATGGACAAGATCCAAAGCCCACTGAAGCTGATTTAGTGGTTTTCTTGCGACTTCACAGAGCTAAGGAAGCTTTTATATGCTCAGTTTATTAAAATATAAAGATAATCAAATTCTTAGGCAGCTAGATGTGGTATGACACACAGGGTTTCAACACAGTTTGGATCTCCTTCACATGAAAGGAGGTAAGACGTAACTATCTTCATTGCTGTCATCGCTATTAAGTTACTTGAACTGAGACTGGCAGCTTTTCAATAATTTGATTCTTAAGATATGCATTTCATCTAGAAAACACAATAGATAAGCAAGTGGCTAACATGGAAGAGTCATATGGTAGAATATGTCATAAATAAAGTCTTCTATGGAACTAAGAGAAAATGGATTAAAAAAATAAGTAATTTTCTGTACTCCTACTGGAAGTGATTTGAACCATGTGAACCAAAAGGCCAAAAGGTCCCAAGGAAGAGATTGAAAAAAAAAAGCTATTGCTAATAGAATGGGCAGATTAGAAAGTGATGACCTTCAGATAGAAAGAAAGAGAGAGAAGGGAAAAGTTACCACGTTTCTGCAGGAATTCATATGTGTTTGGCAACCAATAAAAATCCTGGCAATAATAAGTGGAACTCTGAAGCTAAGGCTGGCAAAGAGGAAGCAAAAAAGATTAATTCTTGGCAGGGAAGAGAAAAGGAAACTGAGCCTGTCATCTGAGAATGGACTGGCAGAGAAAGACAATCTGTTATGTCAATGAGCAAGGCTTGATGCCTGTAGGAACAGGTATGGGTTTGAAAGGATGAAAGACATGGATAGATGTACCCAATTAGAAGGATATGAGGCCTGCAGTAAGGTATGGAGATTAGAGTAGAGTAAGAAAGTTTGTCATTTTAAAGTAGCTAGCTCGGAAGTTGTTTGATGTGGAGCAGAAAGAGACTATATAACTATTTAGAAAGAAAATTGAACTGTATAGGGAGAAGGGTACAAAGTCTGGTGAGAAGTGACCAGTGAAACCATGACAGAAGACTAAAGACTGACAAACAGGAAAGGACAGACCTGAAAACCAGAAGCCAGAAAAAGAAATGAAAGCTAGGGGAAAGCCTCAAAAGCTCAAGAACACTCAAATTTTGTTACCTGGTGCTAGGCAACAATAGTTGGATTGCTCAAAAATAGAAATAAACCCCAGATAAAGAATCTAAGATACAGCCTCTTAAACAGTTTGGCTGAAAAAGGCATGCCAACTTAGGGGAGGGAGGGAATCCTCCAGATATGGTTATTGCTGAAAAAGGAGAAAAATAGGAAATACCACAGTGAAACACTCAATAATCTTCACCAATCTGTTTTATAATCTACTTTAGAAATTGCAAAATGCCAGTCATGTGTGTTTCAAGAAGACACCGTGTCTCATCTGCTTTTGAGCTCATACAACTCTGTTATGCATTATCTAGTCTCTATAAGAAAGTAACCCTTTACTACCCAAAGGTTAACTTTCTGAAGTCAGCTATGTGTTATTATTGCTCTAATATATGAGTCAGAGTGTGTTATTTATATGTCCCATGAGCACTAGAAAAAACAGTCTTACATATGCATATTCTGACTTAGAATATGTCCAAAACTAGCTGGCATGAGGACATGAAAGTACCAGCATGATTTATCATTCTCATAGTGAGACCGAACCTTTGTGTATGTTATTCTTGCACCAAGCATTACAGCATTTTCCCACTGCATAATGAAATGTACCTTTGCAGTCAGGATGAAGTGATTTCTAAGGAGCTTAGCTCTTAAGTGCTGCCATTTCAGACTTGAGAAGATACTTGGAATTTTGAAGTGACTTAAACAAACATTTCAAAGAAATCAGTTTAATGACAATTGCTGTCTCTCTCCTGCTGTGTAATCGTTCAGACACTTGCATCCATGTCAGGAGGGATGCAGTATGTGTAACATACGCACCTAGCCAACTGTCAGGATCCACTGGAGACCCATGTTCTCCTAGAGCAGATGTTCGAGGCTACACATTTAAAAGAGTACCAGCGAGTTTTGTGTAGACAAATGGACTGAGGCTCCTTTCAATAGCCAGTGATGTGTGGAGACTTGTACATCGATTAAATCTATGTGATTATTCTGGGTTGGGCTGAGTATCTCAGCAGTCTGTATTAACAGTAATAACTAGATCTCCACTGTCTATAGTAGAAGTTTAAATGCTATAGCTGACAAGTAGTCATCTGTACTGAGACACCTAAAATGTCTGAAATCTGCAGATGAATCTGGAGAGTGCCCAGCCATAGCATCTAATGCCCTTTGAGATATCCCAGTATATCCCAGTTGTGCTTCAGCTGCTGTTTCAGAAAGTGGCCTATGTCATCTTTCGTATCCCCTATTTTCCATTTCTGGTCATTTTGGAGTGAATCTACAGTAAAGTCTTAGCTTAGATCAGTAATGCACCTTTGGAATGTGTCTCCTGGTTGTGCCTACCTGCTGTGTTTGGTTTTGTGTTATGAAGCTGTCCTAAAGTACATGAACCTGTTTCCTTTTAGATTGAATTTAACCAGAATATGCCTTCAGTAAGTGTATTTAATGCATTCTAGCCACAAATGTGCATTTTGTCACCAGGCAAGATTATAAAACTCTGAATCTGTGCTCACCACCCACTGTTTCACTCTACAAACTTGCCCCTGTAAATTGAGACTATATCCTGGGCTGCATCAAAAGAAGCATGGCCAGCAGGTTGAGGGGGGAGATTCTGCTCCTCTATTGCAGCCTCATGAGACCTTTCCTGGGGTACTGCATCCAGCTCTGTGTCCCCAGCACAAGAAAGACACGGACCTTTAGAATGGATCAAAAGGAGAGTGACAAAACTGCCCAAAACATTGGCACAGGGGTGGCAGACATGACAGAAGAGCATTAAGGATATCTGCTCCTTTCTGGAGGAGCAACTAGAGGCTGTAAGAGTTCCTCTAGGAAATCTAAAGTGACGTTAGATGTCGCTTTTTAGATGAGAGAATTTAGGTTGCCCCTGACATCTTCATTGCTTACACTGCATCTGGAGTCTATATATGTTACTCAGACAACTATGAGCATGGTAGTACCTATTTATATAACTTTGTGAAAAATTCCACTGAATGCAGCTAATACCTGGATAATGGTTAATGAACAGGATCAGGCATTGACTGTTCAGGTCTCTCTGTTTTTCCTTTCCCTCCTTTGTTTTCTCTGTAGTCATATCGAATGACTTAATTACCCATTCCTTCTCCTCAGTTCATTGCACTGTGTTGACAGAGACATCCAAGTAATAATGCATATTTCTATATATTTGCTTCTTCTGCTGCTTGTTATTTCTCCAACTATCTCTAACTCATCCATTTCTACTGCAGCAACAAAGAATACCAAATAAATATATAATTTTCAGTGTAAGGAAACCTTCAGCAAAGACCCATGCTTATAATTTTCTTAACAAAATTGCTTGTGTTACTATAATTAAAACTTTAAAGGGCAATTTTCCCTCACTTATCAAGCACACATTGTCTTTGCTGGAGGTAATTTCTATTGCCTGCTACTTCCTATCAGTATCTTGATCTACTGAGCAGTGGGAACCCGCTACTAGAGAAAAGCAAAACAACTTCGTATTGTAGCTTTTCTTTCCTGTAAGTTTCCTACTTTTGAAGAAATAGTGTGCTGGTATCCTTGCTGAGAAGCGTATAAGCAATTAAAATTAAAAACATACACTAGTGCTCATATAATGCACATAGCTTACACTACCTGAGGGGTTTTGCACTACATAGACTCACTGTGTCTTCAGGCATTTAGCTTCTGATTCGGCAAAACAATTATTCAGACTTATAGTAAAGCATATAATTAACTGTATTAACTTTACCAAAACTAATGCATAGTAAGGGAAACACCTACTGGTCAGGACTCTTGATTCAACAGGCCAGTCTTATGTGTTGCCATACACTTGTATGACCTTAAACAGCTTAACCCAAAACTGCTTGTAAAGCAAATGTGAACATTTTAATAACTTAACAGCACTTTTTCAGTTTAAGAAACAGAGATTGGTTCACTACTGCTGAAAAAAATGTAGTAGTGTTCTCATATTTTTTTACTCATATTAATCTTTTGTACAAAACTACAGTGGTGCCAGGTGGGCACCTAACTTGCAGGCTTTCTTTGGCCTGACTTTTTTTCTACTTCACATTTCCCAGGAGCATTTTAATTAAAAAGTTATGGAAAATGCTGGGATTCTTTCTTAAACCTGCCAGGAAAAAGTCAGATTCATAGTGCCGATGCCTAGATCTTACTCAGAAATGCAGTTGGCTTATGGCTAGGCACTCACCAGCAATGATAAATTCAGAAATGCAGCCATGCCTCATATCACAGACTGTGGGTCAGCTCAAAAAGTGAGTGACAATCATTTCCAACCCCAAGGGAGCATTGTGAGGACAACTATGTTAAAATGGGTTATTCATAGATGCTAGCATAGTTGAAGGTATATAAATGTCTAAGAAAGATAGGTATTTGAGTGCTAATATAAATGTAAACTTAAATGCTCATGTAAAGTGACTGTAAATGTATCAAATCAGAAGATAGTGTCTTACCTCCAGTTTATGTGTAGACTCTTTAGGACTGCAGAAGATATAAAGCAATCAAGGTATGAGGTCCATAGGGCCATGATACTACAGCACTTTTATGCCACTGATTTACACAGGCAGAATAGCAGATGAAATTAAAATGTCATTCAGGATCTGGAGAAAAGATTGTTGGTGGTTTGTTTTTTTTAATACCACTATTTCTCATTGAATGTTTACTTTGAAACCTAAAAGGATGATTCACCACAGAATATCTCAGTTTTTCTGCTAGTTTAGCTTGTTGGTATCACTAGGCAAAGGCAAAGACAAAGACTTTGACCTCGACCTGTAAGAATCTTACCCATATACTTAATATTAGTGTGAAGTTAAGCATTTCATTGATTAAAGTGCTGTAGGTTTGCTTTTTGTGCCATATGTCTAACGTGGGGTAAAAGCTACTCAAATAAGAAATAGTAATAACTAAGTTTGCAAACTCTACTGATGTGTAATCAGTGGAGAAGTATACTGGTCAGCCGGGACCTTGGTTCTGTCCTCAGCTGGAGCTGTTGGCTGCCCTTGAGCAGTTTTTCCCTCTGCAAAACAAAGGAAATATCTCCTACATTGCTGTGCAAAGCACTTTTCAGAGAACTGGAAAAAAAATTCTGTAAAAACTAGGCATTATCAAGCACACACATTTTGGTGGTTTTCTAGTATACCCAGTTTCCCATACCATTATCCACATGATGGTCATGGATTTAGAAAAGTTTTCAATGATCAGTTACGTAGTCAGAATTGTACTTTATTAGCATGCATGCATGCCTCTACTAAACTTCTCTCATTTGTATTACATAAACTATTTCTTTCAGCTTATTTCCCCTTATTCAAGCAAACAATGACCTTTGAAACAATGAAATACATTAACAGGAGGAAAGTTATTTTATGACAGAAAGAACCAATTTTTTAAGAAGTGTATGACCAACATCATATTCTCCTCTAATTCCTCATGGATAAGTTATGCTTTTTTTTTGTTCTCTCACCAATATTTTCATCTCATTCAAAAGATGACAAAATTAGATCTTTGCCAGTGCATTTCAGACATTTCAGGATGTATAGAAACATATAAACCACTGGATTTTATATAGATATGTTTGGCAATATTTTCATACTGATTTGGACTTCAACAAGTGTACTTGTTTGTGTCTGTCTCAAACCATTTGTTTTGGGAATAACAGTTCATGATTTGCAGGAGGAATATTGCTCCTTTGGTAACCAGATAAGTGAGTGCAAAGTGACTGTAAGAATTTTTTTTTCTCATTTGCTTTTGTAGACACAGTAAAGAATCAGAAATTCTGGCCCAAGTCTATTCAAAAATATTTTTTTTATTTTGTGATTTTTATCTTTGCTGTTAGGTATTTTTATAGAAGTGATCTGATGTTTAATGAAATTTGTGTACTTCCCTTAATTCCATTCCAGTGGAGTTTTGCCCATATGCTGGTAGAAATGAACTTAAGTTCTCTGTTAAAAGAAATAAACAAACACTTTCCCAGTAAAGTAGCAGTGGAACACTCATCCACTGATAAAATATATCATTATTGATGTATTCTGTAAGTACAGGTTCTGTTTTCAAGGTTCTTTCATGAGGAGAAAACACATGCTTGGAAAAAAACAAACCAAACTCAATTGAGGTATGGCATTTTAGCATGAAGACCTGAAGAGCTTGCAGATTTCTAGGAAGCTCAGAGCTAAATTATCCCCTCTGAGGTTAATATTTTGATTATAGCAACTGCATTTAAATGTATACAGTACACAATTATATGACTGTTTTTATGGACTCTTAGAGTGTGTGAGTGACATTATTGATTGATGTTTATCATGATACAGTTGTGCATCATATAGATCCACACTCACAAATCACCTGTCACTGATGACCTGAATTCTTTCTAAAAGATGCTGTGAGTAAGGTGAAACCTATTTGTCATAAGCTGTGAATTTTGCTCTAGCTAAGCTTTCCTGAGAGAAAATGCAGAAGTGAGCCATTTGGAATATGCCTGTGGATAATTTGTCAGGCAGCAGTTTTAAAGCATTCATAGCTTTAATATAAATTTTAAATTAATTTTGGTAAACATAGTGAGGTTGAGTGAAAATTAATGCATCTTTAGCAGAAAATTCTGCCTTCCTGAACAGAGGATCACTTTTTGGAAAGTGAAGGAGATATTGGTTTTGCACTTTTCTCCTTATTTTTCTTGAGTACAATATATTGTAAAAAAAAGGATAATAATATAGTCTGAAATAAAATGATAGGGGATGTTGTGAGTAGACCAGATTATACTTGTTCACTCATATGGAGAAAAACAAAAAAGAAAAGTGGAGAAAATACTTCCAAGCATCTCAGTAGTTCTCCTGAAAGTTTGCTATTGGCAAATTTATAATTTTCCCGGAGTAAGTACCAGTGAAAATCAACATAAATGCATGCTCATTAAATGGTCAAATGAAGTTAGGATGCTCCAAATCATCAAGTAGTATAATAATGTATTACCATCTAAATCTAAATTGGCTCTAAATTGGAGTTTGGCCCTCTTTTGAGCAGGGATTTGGACCATTTGACTTCCAGAGTTCCCTTCTTACCTGAATTGTTCGGGGCGGGGAGGGGGAAGAAACAAACCCAAAAAACCAAACCTAAATGATAGCAAATTTAAAATATTTTTTTTTTTTTTTTTTGTAAATGTCTTTTTAATTGCCAGTAATAGTTATTTATCTACAGTACCTAAATGAGGCTTGGAAAGTGGTAAGACCTGACTAAAATTCCTTTAGTGGAAGCAGGAGGCACAATAGATACCTTCAATGTTATACCCATTTAGAAAATAGGCCTCCTTTAAACTGGGTTCTGTTTTCATTAATGACTGGCATGTTTTTCACACAGGAGTAGGTTCCACTGTGTGAAATCCTGTAGGAAAAAAAAGCGATATAATTTGTAAGTTGGATACAGCTATTGTTCTAGCTTTTACGCAATATCTAGAGTTACTTGACTGAGGTAGGTCGTATGTGTTTCAGCTTGGTATTTCCAGGCAGATCTCTTGCAAACTGTGGAAGATTAGCGTATTTTCTAATTGGAGTGAATTAAATGATGGGTCTGACATAAAAGTGCCCTAAAAGGGGTTACATATATTTAGCTGATTCTGTTTCTAAATGACTTCGAGCTGTGTGATTTAACTGGCATGAATTTTTAAAATTAAACTAGGGTATCTCCCATTATAGACATTCTCACAGACGTTTTTGAGAATATATTAAACTGATATATAATCAGCTTAGGCTACACTGAAACGAATCTGATTTCAGCGAAAATTTTTCACTTTCCTATTATTCATAAAATTTTAAAAAAATGGGAAAAACATTGTCGTGTAGTTTATAGATCATAAAGGAGTAGAAAGGGAATGAAAAATTTCCTGGTGATTACCTCTAATAGAGCAGGTCTGTGCAAAGCCTATGCTAAAAACAAGATGCAAAGGAATGCAACTATGCTCTTTTTCGGTGTTCTGAAGCTATAATAATACTAAAATAATCCTAGGACACCACATTAAACTGAGAACATGTGAACACTATACAAAAGTGGGCTTCTGTACTTAACTTTAGAAATGAATTATTGGATTCAGAAAATTCACATTCATGGCATGACTGGGGGAAAAAAAAAAAAAAGTAACGACTAAACGACTACAGAGTCCTAGAAGAATGGATGTCCTTTTTGTCATTCACTTAATAAATTGAATGTTTTCCTGAAGAAGATGTGACACCCTGTGGATTGAGGAACATAGACCCAAGACCAAACGTCCATCCTATGCAAGAGCTGCAGTCCATGAATCTATGGAAGTGGATGTCTTGCCCTTTCTCGGTTCTTCTGAATGAAAGCTGACTGCAGCTTCAGGGTGTAACACAGACTCTAATACAGGCTCCTTGGATGTTTTAAACACAAGTGTCTCATTATTTTATTCCTTAATGAAGTTAGGACAAACTTTTCAGCCAAGTAACACTGGGACAAGCATGGTAGCAGAAGTTTACTGGAGAGAAGTTTGTTTCAGTAAAAATCTTCAGCACCAAAGCAATCTAATAAGGTTTGGGGCAAACCAAAACCTATGTGACTAATTGCATAAAGAATAATAAGTTGAAACAGTGTCCCAGAAAGATGCTCACCTTCCAGACTTAAAATCTTGTATGATAAGTACAGCCTCAAGATTAGTTTCCTCATAATATTGCTCTCCCCCTTACCTTGCCCCTACTATTCAGTATCTTTGAGTAAGACAGAATTGCTTATATGCTTCCTGACATGATCCACAGCTGAATCAAAGGCACAATTTGTAAATGAAAAGTTCCAGTCCTTCATGTTAACTCCAAATTCACAGCAATGAATTTTAAAAATGGTTCTTTTTTTCTGATCACTATTTTCCTGTTTGTCCGGTGGTGATCAGTCTCCTCAGGACCATTTACTGGATTAGTTTTGTTCCTCTAAAATACCTTACAAGTGCATGTGATTAGTAAATCATGGATAGGAGGTAGGGGGTTTTGGTGTGATTTGGTTTTTTTGGTTTGGTTGTTTTTTGGGTTTTTTTGACAAAGTTGAAAGAAGTTAAATGTGCCAGTGATTTCACTTGGTTTTCATTAATATTTTTGCTGCATTTTAGTATAAAGCAATCATCTCATTTCATATGGACAATCCGTGTTTTGAACGAGCCTAAAGATTTGATACTTTTGATCAAGAGTTTAACACACATCCTTCTTATCTGAAAATACAGTTAAAAACATTATTTGGATTATAAGCAAAGCTTTCATTTGTACAGCCCTTGGCTGTCTGTGTCATAAATATGCACATATCTCTGCCTCAGCAAGACTTTTCTAAAGCACATTTCATGGTACTTTTCATATGCACTGGATTTGATTTGTTTTAGGGCATAATATAAATTCTTGCTGTGATACCGGATTAAAAAAAAAAAAAAGGCAAGCCTTTAAAAACCCTCTTAGTTACATGACTGCACTCATCCTACAGAACCCTAAGTTTTATTAACTGCCCAAATAACCTGTTATTGTTGTTTATGCAGAGAGCCCTCATTTGGTTCCGAGTATTGTATCTACCTTTTCTTGAAATATCTTCAAGTCTATGCGTTTGCCCTCAGTTACTAGTGTGAATTCCTTCAGCATAATGATAGTGTTTCACATTCCAAGCCATGAGTCTGTGCTACATGCCACAGAATACAAATGTGTGCAAGGTGGTAGTTTCATTATCTTAGGGTCAGTAGAATTTCAAGAGCTCCGAAATTACCTCTGTCAGTGATGCAAGTGTCAACTTAGTTTTAATAAATCTTTGGAAACAGTCATGAGTTACTTCTAGGACATCTTCCCATTTCCGGAAATACATCATTCAGCTGCCAAACCCGCTATCAGTTTGTAGCAAATAGAATTTCATCCATTAAATGCAAAGTCTCACTTCAGCTTCTGCATGCCATCACTCTATGATAGCTAAAAGTGTGATTAACCTGAAGTTTAGCTGATACCAAGCCAAATGTATGCTATTCCACTTAAACTGGAACAAGGTCTTGAAAAATTCTGTTTTCTGCAGCATATGCATAAAGAATATTATATTTATCAGACTTCTGATTATTCCACAGTACCATCTCTGGATGCCGTTAACATTGTGTGAAGAGATTTTGACAGTTTCTCAGTTTTCAATTATTCTTCTTTTCTTTTTTTTTTTTTTTTTAAAAAGCTGTGCAAAATCATCAAATCAAACCAAAAAGAAAATCCAGTCTCCCATTAATAAAAGAATCAACATATAGTAGAACAACTTGTTTGATTATAAGAAACTGATACTGTGTTACGTATACAGGCAAAAGCCCAACTGAAGTTAATGGGACAGCTACGGTATTTTACTCAATGCTAACTTAGAATAACAAAGTCTTTTTAGACCTGGTAGCTACACTAATTATGACAACAGCTTTAGTGAAAAAAATTTTACTGTACTTCTTTTGTAAATGTGGAAACTGATATGTATGGATATTAAGTGATTTTCTTAAAATGATAAAGACAGTCTAGGAAAAAAATAATCAGGATGAAGAATAACAAAATGAAAAAAGAACTGAACCCTGAGTGTGACATGCCAACCAACAGAATATTTTACAAGCCTGATATGTCAAGTTGATGTAAATCAGGAGATATTTCTATTAACTTTAATGAATCCTTTTTATATGAAATTTCCTTATTTTGAAAAGACTGTCTTTTGGCCTGTTTATAAGTTCCTGAGAAGTGGGGGCAAGCCTTAGGTAGTACTGTTTTCTAAACATATCATGTAGAAAAACTACTTATAAATGAAGCAAGTTTCTAAAGTTCCTTATGGTAAATTAAGTACCATTCATGTTTATTTTTCTATTTTGCAAAGCTTTCAGTGACTGTTGTCTTACATGTTGCACATATTTCCCAAACATTTTACTTCTGTTGAGTAATTAATGACAATGAACATGGGGGTGTCTGGAGTCGTACAGTCCCATGTCCCTTTAAGTGGAAATATTGCTGGCAACAGATCACATCAACTGTGCCTTTGTTCAGTGAAATCTTGAAAACAACTTAGAATGGAAATTCCAGTCTCCTCAGGTAATATTTCACAAGAAGTCATATTAAACTGAGACAATAAATTTCTTTATCGAAAAACAAAAATGCTTCACAAAATACACTATTTTCAATGATCTGTTGCAATGTTTTGTAAGTAGAGAGAGAAAAAAAAATCAGGATTTGTTAACTTTGTCAATTTTTTCAGTGGAACATTGTATAAACTCAGCAGACGTTTTAACCTTGATTCATGATATTAAATACTATTACAACTATCAGGGATATAAATAGCCATTAATATTTAAATCAATATGGTTTCTTATTTTACTTAGTACATACTTATGAATTAGTATTTTTAAGTTTTCGTGATACATGCTAGCCCTACATTTACGTTCCCATAGTTATTATACATGAGGATTTTTTTTTCAGGGAAAAATCTCGGTTTGGAATGGACAGAAGGGCAAATATTCAAGTTGTCAGGTGTTCCATGTTCCCTTGCAAAGCTATGCATATCTTTGGCTTACCTTCTTCATCCTTTTCATTCCACTATTCCACGTTGTACAGGGGTGTGTGTCAGGTTTTATTTTCCTTCATGCCTCTCTCCAAAGACTGCAATGTGTTAAACACCTCTAAGCAATCATTACCATCTGGGTTCAAAATAACACTTAAACCAGCATTCAACTTCAAGAATTAAGCTAAACCGTCTCCAGTATTTCAGTGTTTTCTTATATAAAAGTGCCCTTTGCTTCATAACGAACAGCCTTAATAAACTTTTTACTGTATTTCTCTAGCATAATTTAATTACTTAGCAGTAATACTACTATTTTTATTGCTACTAGACTGTCTAATGTCACAAAGGGCAAACTGCATGTGGTCTGTGAAAAATTTTAAGTAGCTTACAAAGAGACTTCTCAGTTGTGGTCCCTTCTGGCCAGAACCAGTTGATTGTTAATGTTGCAATAATTAGAGGACCCTTTTCAGCTCAGCTGCAATGGGCAGATGTTCAGGTCCAAAAGCTGCAGGAGCTGTCAATCAGTCTGAGCTTGGGACTGTCTCTTGTCAGGGGATTTGTCAGCCAGTGAAAGACCCCGCTTCACACTCCACAACATGCTCTTCTGCCCTTCCAGTTCAACCTACACCGCGGCCAAAAGGTCCTAAAATTACTATTTCAGCAATGCCAAATTTCTGGAGTCATAGATGAATACATTTTGGATTCTAAGGACATCAAAGCAACTGTACTCACAGTATTAAGGATATGGAGAACTGCAATTCTGAGGTATTCAAAGTCTAAAAAGTTATGCTGTGAAAAAGAAAAATATAAAAAATACAGATTACTGAGACTGAAGTACATGGAATACTCAGATATTGTGAAGTCAGTTGTATATGTATGTTTTTGGTGACATTGATATTAGTTTATGCCAATGAATTACAAAAAGAAAAAAAAAGGGTTCGGTAGGTTTGAAGTTGTTGGTTTGGGGTTATACTTAGGGGTTTTTTTTTACTATTTTTTTAGGCAACTTACTAGTTGTCTCAGGACATAATAAAATAATGTAAAATATCACATAGTGAAAGGTAAAGATACTGCCAAATTCTGTTGAATTCTGCTTCCCTATTTGTTTTAACTGAGAGAAGAATTATATGCAGTGCAATAAATTAGCTGTGATTTTAATTAGAGCTTGAATGTGTGCAAGTCCCTGACATGAACTACTATAACATATACAGTTTTATATTTTTGACCTTTACATTAAATTACTGACTATCAGGAACTGCAATAACGAAATATTACTATCTTTCTGTTTCATTAACTAGAAAAATATAGGAGACCTATACTGAGAGTAAAATAATGTATCTATAAATTCTAAAAACTGGCAAGCAAAGACTAGGAGGACTTATGTATGAATGTCAATATCATAGTTGAAAGACAGTGGATTGTTCAAATCCTGTTAAGGTTGTAGTTATTAAAATTCGAGTGTTTCCATCAAGCAATTACAGATTAATCCTTTCTGCTTCTGTAGAGAAAAGAAATATCAGATTAGAACATTTCATATGGAAAGAAGCTAAGCAAGAATATGATCTGTGAGACCATTTAAATAGGTTGTATCTGTACTATGTTCAAAAGAATAAAAGAAAAAAGGGCTGGCTGTTTAACCAATATAGCCTGCCTGAAATTTCAGGCCAACTTCCTTTATGAACTCCCCAAGAAGCTGAAGAAACTGATTCCCCTTGAACCTGTATGGAACCGCAGGCAGGATTACCCTCTTGCATGATCCAGACAGTTCATAGCCACATGGCAGATTATGCATCACAATGCCTGGAGCTAATATAAGAGCTATATACCATAGAGCATGAGATAAATCTAGCAGACTGCAAAGCATCTATACCTTTACTTTTGTGGTAGGTTGACCATGGCTAGCTGCCAGGTGCCCACCAAGCTACTCCCTCTATCACTCCGCTCCTCAGCAGGGTAGGGGGAGAGAAAATACGGTGAAAGGCCCGTGGGTCGAGATAAGGACAGGGAGAGATCAGTCACCAGTTACTGTTACAGGCAAAACAAACTACTTAGAGGAATTAATTGCCTATCAAATCGGAGTAGAATAATGAAAAATAAAAACTAAATCTGAAAACATCTTCCCCACACCCCTTCCCTTCCCCCGGGCTCAGCTTCACTCCCGATCTCTCTGCCCCCTCCCCGCCAGCAGCGCAGGGGCCGGGGAATGGGGCTGGGGTCAGTCCCTCACACGCTGCCTCTGCCGCCCCTTCCCCCTCAGGGGGAGGCTCCTCACACTCCCCCCCTGCCCCAGCGTGGAGTCCCTCCCAGAGGAGACAATCCATTAATTTCTGCAGCGTGGGTCCTTTCCAGGGGATATAGCTCTTCATAAACTGCTCCAGCATGTGTCCTGTCCGTGGGGTGCAGTCCTTCAGGAGCAGACTGCTCCAGCATGGGTCCCCCACAGGGTCACAGGTCATTCCAGAAAACCTGTTTCAGTGTGGTCTCCTCTCCACCGGGTCCACAGGTCCTGCCAGGAGCCTGCTCCAGCATGGTCTCTCCACAGGGTCACAGCTTCCTTCAGGGCACATCCCACCTACTCTGCTGTGGGGTCCTCCATGGACTGCAGAGCGGATGTCTGCTCTACCATGGACCTCCGTGGGCTGCAGGGGTCCTGTGTCACTATGATGTTCTCTGTGGGCTGCAGGAGGGTCTCTGCTCCAGTGCCTGGAGCATCCTCTCCTCCTTCTTCTTCACTGACCTTGGTGTCTGTATAGTTGTTTCTTTCGCATAGTTCAACTCCTTTCTCCCAGCTGCCGTTATGCGGCAGTTTTTATGCCTTTGTAAATATGTTACCCCAGAGCCACCACCACCATTGCTGAGTGGCTCAGTCTTGGCCAGTGGTGGGTCCATCTTGGGCACAAACTGAAACACAGGAGTTTCCCCCTGAACATCAGAAAACGTTCCTCCAGAGGTCCCTTCCAACCTCAACCATTCTTTGATTTGGTGATTCTGTGATTTATCCTTTGTGCCTAAACAAACAAGCCTAAGTATCCTGAATAGGTTAGGAGACTCTGTGACCATGACCAGGATATACAGTCTGTTTCATCTAATATACCTCACTTTCTAATTAGTCATTTTCGTAATCTTTATGGTTGAGTGAAATGATACCCAGTTATGATTGCCTAATATGAATAGTGTTGAGAGAATTAGCTGAGATTCTCTGTCGTTTTGTTTTTATTTATTTTAATTAAGAGCACTTGCACAGCTTACACAATTTCTATGTGAGAGAAGGAAATACGATAACGTAACTGAATTTATTATGTTATTAATTTGTTGTCTACCCAATAGCTCAGGTTTTCTATATCAGAATAAATTAACTGTTATATTCTTTTACTTCCATTGCAACTGGAGGAGAAATTTCAGACTCTGTAGGGGATAATGGAGTTATCTTTGCCTTTGGGACAGGTAGCACACAGCCATTGCAGCACAGACTTCAATGCACAGTGCATTTTGAAGCCTGGGTTTAAGCCAGTGGCAAGGCAGTTTCATCTCTGAGGGTCCCTGAACTAGTTAAAGGAAAGGTAACTGAAGTATATTTGACCCTGTTTCATATTCATGTCTCTGACTGCTATGTAGATGCACCCATAGAGAATTACGGTCCTACTCTGTATCATCCTTACCATCTACAATCATTTCCAAATGCAGCTAAGCAAATGACTTTATTTACAAACATTTGCTCTTTTCTGCTCATTGTCTCTGTATTTCTGGCACATGATGTGCTGGAAATCCATCTCAGAATTTGACTGTTTGGTCCATGGAAAGTACATGAAAAAAATACGGCTATTGTGTTATTCAGTAAGAAGAAAAAGTCAAAAATTTAAGTTTTCATCATCATCTGCTTATTTTATATAAGGTTATTATATAATATATATTCTATAATATACATATATACAATAATAAATGCTTATTATTTTAATAAAATTCCTTTTATTCCAATGAGGAATTTTGATGATTTTTCTCTGCCATTTAGTAGACAAACAAGCAAACTAGCAAAGAAGCTAAGGAACAATGCCTATTGCAGATAGTCAAATAGTTTTTAAACATGAAGAATTTGGTCCTGATAGAAGTTAATGCATGTGAATAGATTATCTGCTTTAGGGTTGTTTAAATCCTTTATAATGTGTTTGGCAAATAGATCTCAAATGAAGTACAAACCAAGAGAGCTACTGCAGTAGCAGAACAGCATTCTTTGGAGTTTGTAATGTCTGCAAATTCCAGCAGACCCTATCTGCCAGAGAAATGCAACAAATACATTTGTTACATCTGACAAGCGTAAATCTTCAAGTAAAGCACACCTTTAATTTGCTGCTGAGCAACAACCGAACATTGTGGCAGGAAATTTCATGATAGCTTGAATTTCAAATTGGTATTAAGGTTGGAAAGATTTTAGGGTCTCAGATACTACTTTAGGGGTGAATTTATGTTCTGGTATGCAGACACTTTACTGTATGAATTAATGTTGATTGTCTAACCTTGTGATGTGACTGGCAGAGCGGGGCAGGAGTGCTGTAATTCTCATGCACTACAGAAGGCATGGCGTTATCCGAATCCCAGTGGTACTCCACTGAATTGATGAAATGACCGGGAAGGCCTAATTAAAGCTGTTCAGCTCAAATGTATTGATGTATTACATCTATTACGGTTTGGTTCAATAGGTCTACCCTATGAATGCTGCCATGCCTGTAAAGCAAACTAAACAGACTGCATAAATAATGCTGGAAAGAAAAAAGATGCCTATGGAATCAAAGCTGAATCATGCAAAATGCAACAGGCTGCTCTGTGAGCTTATTTCACGTAGTCTTATATAAATAAGAATATTACTTATATTTTATCAGGTAAGAATAGAGACAAGCCCTGAGATTGAAAACTGCTATGTATTTGGCAAGCGTGGTATTTTTGACTTTGTTATTCAAAATGTAATTCCTGAAAATGAAAAGGTTCTTCAGAGATAACTTCTTTTTGTATGATTAAAATATCTCTGAAAAGTAAATCCATTATAATGAACAGGAATTCTAGTTGTACAGTGATTCATTTATGTCTGATTTCTTTGGGTAATAAGTTATTAAAATCTTATACTGTGTTAACCATTTCCACAGGAATATGTAACTTCAAACTTATTTATAATTTGGCCACACAGTTTTAGCAGAAAACTGATGTAGGATATAAGTTGACATATCCTGCTGATAAGTAGGAAATTCACCAAAATACATCGAGTGAGAAGGACCAATACTATTCACAAAATAAGACTGACTTCATTTGTGTATTTTTGTCTACAAGGAGTTGGATAAGTCTCATGAAAAAATGTCAAATATCGAACTTTTATTTGATATTTAGACTTCTAAATGTTAAATTTCTGCTCACTGTTTTAAATAAGTATGAGATTTTTTTTTTCTTTATAATTTGGCATATGTGTAAAAAAAGAAAAATATTATTAAAAAAGTTAGCCTGAAAATGCGAAAAAATCTCAACATTTCATATCAAATAAACCAGACTAGCTATGGCAATTTCAGACTTAATTTTTGTATTTGCTAATTTAAAAAGGCTATATATGAAAGTTTTGTTTCAACCTAAATTAGGTTTCTCTTGCCTTTTTTTAGCCTGTCAAACAGAAAAAATCGTTATTTACCTAGCTCTTCTCTACAGTGTGTTGTGGAATTTCAAGTATATCTATATCTAATTTGGGTGAATTAATAAGTCTGTCTTAGGGGCAGGATGCATAAATGTACCTGAGAGGAAATAATTTTAAAAAAATTAATAAAATGTATTATTTTAAATCTCTTTTTCCTCCCTCAGGTTTGGATTGCTTACATAACAAAGAGGCATGTCCCAGATATCTAAGTTCTTGAGTCTTTGGGGGTTTGCACTTGGGCTAAAAAGGATGTTATAGTAAAACCATGACTTTATAATACCCTGGGACTGCCAGTTTTCCATAATTCATTCTGATCTGTCATGCAAAGAAGTTATAGCCCTATATACCGGCAATATAGGATCAGATTATAGGTAATAGAACATCACAAGTTAGGATCTATAAAAAATTAGAGACTCAGCAACATGGCTAGATTCTATGGTTTTTAGGAGCCCCAAGTAGTATGATAACATTTTCTTGACCTCAGATGTAAAATGTGGCCCCTTGTGACCACAGCGGTATTCTCCCTTTCACTTCCTGCGCAGTTCAGCCTTCCGATAAGGTGTGTTCCCTCTCATTTGATGACAATGGTGTTAGTAATTATCTCTTTTGATCTGTCACTTGAAAAATCCCTGTGACTGACAGAAGGTGGGTTTTCAAAGATTAACCCACTGGACCAATCAATCACAGGATTGCTGAAGTCAGAAGATACCTCAAGAAATCATCTAGTCCAACCCCCTGCTCAAAGCAGGGTTAATTCCAGCAGGTTTCTCAGGGCCATGTCCAGTCAGAATTTGAATACCTCCAGGGATGGAGACTCCACAGCTTCTCTGAGCATCCCAGAATTTCTCTTAGAAGCCTTGAATTACAAATCATTTTCATTAGTTGGTTTCAGTGACAAAGGAGTGCATGGATGATGAGTTTGTTTCTGGTTAGAGAGTCTGTTGTCAGGATGAAAATGGGTTGGGGTGAATCATCAAAGAACATTCAGATTAATTCATAGCTTTCAATATGACAAATGTGTTTTTATTGACCAAATGGTGACTTTGAGGCATAACACAGCTGTGGCAGAAGTTCACCGCTGATGTGCTTAGGGAGTAAACAGGCTATTTCGCTTTATTTATTTATTTATTTATTTATTTATGTATTTATTTATTGTTCTATACTGCAAGCTGGCCCTGTAATCCCTCTGCCATGAGTTTTATGGTGGAACTGGTGTCGTGGTTGGTACTCAAATGGACTAGAAACAGAATTGCACCCTTGTTTTTACATATTCCTGTGTAGCAATCACTCCTAGGACCTTAGATTTCAGGTGTTTTTAAGTATGTCAGTTGACAGGCAGAGCTAGATTTAGGACAGGCATCCCATTAATTAATAGAGAAAAGTTTATGCCCTTGGTCAAATAACTGAGAAACATGTCTTTTAAAACCTGAGTGGTAGCAGGCTTTAAGAAAAGTATAAATATACAGAAATGCATGGTAACATAGGTGCCATGAGGAAACCTGCTAACACAGATAAAGCATTGCAGAAGGGATACATCCTGAAACACCAGGACAGTAATTCCAGAAACACTTTCCATCATCTTCAAGATCCCTAAATGAAATGAGAATGCTAATTCTGAATTAAATGTCTAAAAATTTAGATAAAAGAACTTTTGGAAACAAAAATGCTTTTAAAATCATCCCTTTGATCCTGGCCCTTCATACATTTTCTGTTTCTTTCCTGTACTGACAGTTTTTTGATCCGGGTTGTTTTATTATCATAGACCTGATATAGAAATACCTACATCATTATAAGATGCCCTATTTTGCTGAAACTTTTTATTCTACTTGGTGGGAAAAATATACTGATACAAATACATTTTTAGTATATATGCCAATATCAGGAAGTTTACTTTAACAAAATTCTTTTGGCTATTGTGTGCAGATTTAGAACTTGTAGAGTTTTTCTAACATTGAAGAAAGCCTCTGTAAATAGTCTAACCATGTTGTGTTTTCTGTCAGAAATGGCTGCTTGGAAAGTCATATGGAATTCAGTTGGTTACCTGGATTAGGCCATTTACAGTAGTTTTCATTTTGTGGAAAGGAAAAAGAGGAGGTTATTTCTAAATAAAACAATCAAGTGAGAGGATGCTAAAGAAGAATAAATTAATTATGATCTGGACTAAACCAAACCAAACCAAAAAACAACACACACATGGACTAAGAAATGTCAATTTATTTAAAAACTCCAAATCGTTCCAGATAAACTTGGTTGTTTTATATTAGGAATATGAGATGAATTTTTGTTATTATGTGAATTAACACAATTCAGTGAGTCTAACAGACATGTCTCTTTTAAATCGGTTTCATAGCCTTGTCTGAAATTATATCAGCCTGCTTTAGATAGGTGCACTTGTGTAGGCTGAGTACAGGAAATTTATAATACAGCAATGACAAACCTCAGTGGCGTAATATATGATGCTATAAGTGTTACCTTTGGTTTTCTTCACCAAATTTGTTAATTGTCTAGAAGAAGCAGTAAATTAGAGGTTTATGAGATGACAAAACACAGAAATTATACTAAAATGGGTAAGAACTGGGGAACTACAGACCTGTCAGTCTGCCCTGTGTGCTGGGGAAGGTTATAGAGCAGATCCTCTCGAGTGCCAATCACACTTCTTTTACAGGACAAGCAGGTGATCAGCATGGGGTTATGAAAGACAGGTCCTGCTTGATAAACCTGATCTCCTTCTGTGACAAGGTGACCCACCTAGCGAATGCCGGAAAGGCTGTAGATGTTGTCTACCTGGACCTTAGTAAAGCCTTTGGCGCTGTCTCCCACAGCATTCTGCTGGAGAAACTGGCTGCTCATGGCTTGGATGGGCATACTCTTTGCTGGGTTAAAAACTGACTGGATGGTGGGGTCCAAAGAGTTGTAGTGAATGGAGTTACAACCAGCTGGCAGCTGGTCACGAGTGGTGTTCCCCAGGGCTCAGTATTGGGGCCAGTCCTGTTTAATGTCTTTATCAATTATCTGGACAAGGGGATCGAGTGCACCCTCAGTAAGTTTGCAGACAACACCAAGTTGGGTGGGAGTGTTGATCTGCTTGAGGGTAGGAAGGCTCTGCAGAGGGATCTGGACAGGCTGGACCAATGGGCCAAGGCCAGTTGTATGAGGTTCCACAAGAAGTGCCAGGTCCTGCACTTGGGTCACAACAACCCCACCCAATGTTACAGGCTTGGGGAAGAGTGGCTGGAAAGCTGCCTGGCAGAAAAGGACCTGGGGGTGCTGGTTGACAGCTGGCTGGACATGAGCCAGCTGTGTGCCCAGGTGGCCAAGAAGGCCAACAGCATCCTGGCTTGTATCAGAAACAGTGTGGCCAGCAGGACCAGAGAAGTGATTGTGTCTCTGTATTCTGCACTGGTGAGGCTGCACCTCAAACACTGTGTTCAGTTTTGAGCCCCTCACTTAAAGAGGGATGTTGAGGTGCTGCAGCACATCCAGAGAAGAGCAATGAAACTGGTGAAGGATCTAGAGTACAAGTAAGTCTTATGAGGAGCAGCTGAGGGAACTGGGGTTGTTTAGCCTGGAGAAAAGGAGGCTCAGGGGAGACCTTATCATTCTGAACAACTACCTGAAAGGAGGCTGTACCGAGGTGAGTGTTGGTGTCTTCTCCCAAGTAACAAGTGATAGGACAAGAGGAAATGGCCTCTAGTTGCACCAGGGGAGGTTTAGATTGGATATGAGGAAAAACGTCTTTCCCAAAAGTTTTGTCAAGCATTGGAACAGACTGGCAAGGGAAGCGGTTGAGTCCCCATCCCTAGAGGTATTTAAAAGACATTTAAATGTTGTGCTGGTAACATGGTTTAGTGGTGGACTTGGCAGTGCTACAGTAACGGTTGGACTTGATGATCTTAAAGGTCTTTTCCAACCTAAACAATTCTATGATTCTAAGAGCAATAAATGTCATGGAACTCAGATAAGAAAGAGACACGTTTTATTTTTGGATGCAAAACAGCTAAACAGGATTTAAGAAAGTACAGACTAAAGAGAAACTCATCCAAAACATGTCTATAGAATACATAAGTAAAATTTTTGATGACTATACCGAAAGACACCTTGGAATGATAGTAAATAGCCATGCCTGTTTACAAATATTGCAGTGTATGCTTAGTATCTGTCTGAGCTGTATATTTTTTTATGATAGGACACCTCTTACATACATCTGCAGTTTTAAGCAGAAGAGCTGATCTAGCCTACGTGTAGAAACATCCTGTCACTCAAGTGGAAGGTAATTCTTTCTTTGCAGAATACCAGATCCACCTCTTTAAAAGATGGTAGGAGTCTTTCACTTTTTTTTTTTTTTTCTTTTTTTGTTAAATGATTGACTCAAGATTGTATTTCTTATACATAAAATGTCAATTCGATTTTTAGTGGGCTCTGGTGATTTGTAAGGAATTCAATACTGAAGTATGTCTTTATAGCCATGACAGACACTTTTAAAAGAGGCTAACAATTCTGAGTGCCTCAACATCTGAATACCCAAGGAAACGTATTTAAAGAAACTGATTTTCAGATAAGATTGCTTGGAATCTTTCCAGATAAAGGGGTCCTTAAAATCACCTCAACCTGGGACCAAGTTCATACACTATCTGCCTTCTAAAAAGCTTACAATTTCTCTTGACACTCCCCTTCCTCCCCTGTCTTCTCTCCTCCCTTTACCGTGGCAGTGGTGGTGACAAAAATTATTCCACTATTGCAGTATCTAGCAGGAGTTTCCATCTTCAAGTCCTGTCTGTGTTATGAATGGAAATATTACCTCACTTTGTTTCAACATTCTTCTAAAAAACATCCACTCCTTGACAGAACTTGATGGATCCATTCTTCATTCAGCTGTTCATGTGGAAATGTGCTTATAGCACATTTTGTTTTGGAAAGTTTCCTAAATGGCTCAGTAGGGGTCAGGACACATAGAATTACACACATATTGTTAATAAAACTGATTACTAATTCTTCAGTTCTCTTAGCTGGATGTTATAATTGTATTTGTATCAATATTCAAGCTGTGCCATTTCTGAACAATCCTACCTCCAGCTGAGATCGCAGAAAATGATGCACAACCTCAAGCTAACATATTCTTCATCTCCATATCAAGTACAATGACACTACAGTACACAATAATGTAAAATTACTCAATCACATTTTGAAAGGTACCATCTGCCTTTTCCTTAAACCATTCAAGATGTACTGGTACAGAAGGGTGACAGGGACGGAGGAAGAGAGAGAAGACAGAACTAGAATTTAATTTTATTTAAAAGGGTTTTTTTGTTAATTTCAGTCAGAGGGCTTTCGTGCTTCTGGTGTTGTCTAAAAAACCACTCACCACATGATCCAAATGTAATTTAAGCTATTTATTTAAGCTCTAATCAGTATGTCACTTGGAGGTGTTATGCTGTGATGTTGTTTATATATTCAGTTTGAACTGTTTTTCACTTCTATGTAATAATGCTTGGAAAATAGGGCTGTTTATGAACATCATAGCTGTCACCTGTCATGGACAAATAGCTTCCAAAGTGTGGCCAATTAGATTAATATTTGTTTATTCACACTTATTAGAGTCTCATAAACTAACCAGAAAGTTGTTTCTTTGTGTGTTTCTCCTTCACAAAACATGAGTCAGGAAGGCACTGTCATTGCCCAGCTGCTCAACTCATTCCCTAAGGATGGTCTTCACAAAGGGGAAATAAAACACCACTCTATCATGCGGAATAAACCATCAATGCACCATACGAAATTCTGATAAAAAGTGTCTTTCAAATAACCACAGTTGCACAGAGAGCATCCATTTTATATTGACAGTGACTTGGTAATGATCACAGAACAAGAATTAACCTTGTTTTGACAATGTTTTTTTTTTCTTATTTGCATTACAGGTCAGCAACTGAATGATACCTGTCAAACTGTATACAGTCATATCTGAGTAAATAATCATTTCTGCATGTCAGGATTTGCTTAACAGTATTTTTGTCTGAGAAATGCCGGCAGAAAAATGCCCATTAACTGCTTCCACCCCGTGTTCTTAGATAATTATCTGTATCTTTGCTTTCTCGGGTGATGGGGAGCAGCAGGGATAGAGGCCGTTTGTTCTGGTTTTGTTAGAGGCTTCACATTGCTCTGGGTTAGAGTCTGTTCGGTCACATAATGTGGCACAATGCGACCTAAGACATTAGAACGTGCCATGGATTCATCTTGCTTAAGAAATGTAAGGTGACATCACGGCAAATTTTTATTTGTTGAAATAGGCAGCCACTTCTGCACCATACGAAACTGAACTACCAAAGTAAATTAGAAAACAAGATCAACACCTCTGAGTTTCCAACAGCTGTGCTATGGATTTTTCTTACAATATAAAGATGCTTAGTGCTAGAATAACGATGAGAAATTACTGTCTGCCTAGTCATGGACGTTTCTATAAGTCTCACTTTCATTAACAGGCAATGTGTGCCTCTGGCTTACAGTAAATCCTTGTGGGGAACAATTACATCCCTGTCACATTGGTACGCAAAAGAACTTAGAGAATACATGTGAATTGCCAACAGTTTCTCAAGAGATTCAGGTAACTTACTGAAATACTTAACACTAGCTCTTACAATGCATATTTATTTCTTCCTTTAAAATCTCATTCCCCACAGCAAATACATTTAGACATATTAGTAAGTGGCCAAACCCAGAACTGTTTATTCTACCAACTAATCCTATGGATTTTACTGCAGTGGGATTCAGCCCTGTACCTTCCATGATTAACATTTGGCTCTGCAAAATAAAACCCCCAGTTGCCAAAGCTAATTAAAGTATAATCTATTGCATTTTTTTCTTCAGTCCCAAGTCATCAAAAGTAAATATTAAAATAGATAAAATGATTACA
This sequence comes from Ibycter americanus, assembly GCA_035590275.1. Lineage (NCBI taxonomy): Eukaryota > Metazoa > Chordata > Aves > Falconiformes > Falconidae > Ibycter > Ibycter americanus. The sequence goes on from JAVJGI010000014.1 coordinate 34,729,447, forward strand.
GCTATCTTAGAACAAGATAGGTGGACCTGTGTTGCATATAATATTATATAAACAAAGTTGAGGTACATTTAATTTATCCTCGCAAAACTTATCATTACATTGAAAAAGTTAATGCCACTGAAACCAATGGCATAGATTGTTGTCTCGACTTTGATCTTTTTCAGATACAGACTTACTTGATACTTCTTTATAAATCTTTGTGTACAAAACTGGATTTTGTGAATCAGATGCTTTCTACTCACTGAAGTGTGTGAGAATGGCATAATAGACGAGATGATCTCAGGAGGTCCCTTCCAACCCTGACCGTTCTGTGATTCTGTGACTCCAGAGATTAATTTAGTTGTCCAAATACAAAATACCTGTTGCCCTTTGAAAGGCCCTTAGCTATTCCTTCTGGCCTCCAGCTGCTGCTCCAGGAATTCAGGAATCTCCATGCCAGCCTTGTAAAAGTGTCTCATACCTCTGTACAGGTATTCTGCACACCTTGTGTCATAATCACCAGTTCTGTGCATCCCTCAGATACCTTAGGACATCTCGGATAGCTCAAGATGCCTGTGTTTTAGCAAATGACTCAAGTCATAGATATCCACTGCTTATGTTAGAAATTTACATACATGGTCCACATGTTGATACATAAAATGTGCATGGATATCTGAATTTGGCACTAAACCCCCATATTCCTCTGTACAGTGAAAAGCATCCTTGTAAAGGCTGTGGTAAAGAGGTGTAAGGCTGACTGCAGAATGAAATACTGCCTTAATTCCCCAGCAGAAACTGTGGTATTGAGGTAGTGTAAGGTAGTCTTACTACAAACAAGAGCAACCATTTGAGAATACTGGCAATTTTTCGGTCTCACTTTGCAATGAATAATCCAGGTTTCATTCTGGGAAGTGCTTGCAAGGATCAAAGAAAGCATGAAAGAAAAAGCTAATATATGCTAGGCTTCTGCTCTTTCACGAACACCAAGAAACCCCCCCAATTTGTGAATTCAGCCCAAAACCCGATCAAGCTTGTGCAGTTTGATTTGGATGTGTTACACAACACTAATTCATGCTTCCTTCCAAAATTATTTGGGCCTTGACTTAGCAGAACACAGAATCTCTTGCTTAATATTTTGCATATGATTCAGTTCATTGCCTAATTTAGGACTTTTAGTTCAGATTAATCTCACCTACAGATTCAGACATCTAAAGGTATGTATACATGGTATACAGGGCTATATAATACACATAGTTACAGGGCTATATAATACACAACATAGTGTACAAGGCTATATAATACACATCATGAGTCTTCTGAATAGTCTGTGTCTCATGAGCAGGTGATTTATGGATATCTCTACTTGGGTATTTCAAATGGCACTAGCTGCTTATGTGTGAGCAACAGAATAAGCAATCAGTTGAAAGAATAAATCTGCAGAGGGTAACTAAGCCCTCCTATTTTACAATGGGATTAATTACCCTTTGGAAATATCTTTCTCTGGATATATGAGGAACATGGACAGCTAACTTTTAGTCTTAGATGGGAAAGCTTAGGTGACCTGAATCTCTCCCTTAGACAATAAAACATAACAAATCAGTTGTCTTTGTGCCAGCATTATTTTTTTTTTTCCCTCAGTGGAAAAGACTTTTGTTTTAAGGAACAAAATTGCTATAGCAATTAATGAATAAGCATTAGTGCCATCTGGCAAGTTTTCAAGATGACTTATTTTACTACACAATGCTTGCACTGGTTTTGATACAGTGACCTGCATAGAGTTATTTTTGACCCAGCTTAAGTGAGCAGAAACAGTACCAAAAATTACATTACTTATTTACCTGAGAAAGCATTTTTATAAGGTGAGACAAGATAATAACATTATATCATGATCTGAGGTTTGGTGCATTAGAAATAATAATAAAAAAATGTTCTCTGACTGGTTTAAACTCTTACATGGTATGAATTCCTTCATTTAACTGCAAAGGTGACTTATAGCATAAAATTTCAAAACCGTACTTGAGTAGATAAGGGATTTTCTGTAAATATCAGTGCACTAAATTTCGAATCAGCAATTTTTTCTATGATAAATCATGTTGTAGAAGGAAGAAACTGGACCCTGATATGATGAACTTAAATAAAAATAATGGGTTTGAGTTGGTTTGTGTTTTTTTTTACAAAAAGAATGAAATTATTATAGCAATACAGTATATACTAATGAGCATGAGATCCATCAGGTGTTAAACTCACAGGTACATCTCTGTGAATAGGTTGGACAAGATCCATGAGTTTAAGAGAGAAATCATGTTTTATCACTGCCTTGAGGAAGGTCTTATGCATGGCTGCTTTGGTTCCACCGAACAGAATACAGATCTCTGGAGTCTTTAGATCCATCCTCTGGACTCTTACAGGATGACTGACCTGTGATTCATCTTATTTACTATGGTGTTAGTGTGCCTGTTCCACTTCAGGGATGAGATACTACAGAACGTTCCACTGTATTCAGCGGGAGGTTTTGGTACAGCTACATGCAAATATTGCACACAAGTAAACCTTAATGTATACCTTTTGCAACTGTTACAACAAATCAAAGTTAATTGTCCTCATTTATCTTTAAACAAAAAGCATGGAGCATAAGTACTTCAGTTGGTGTTGTAGAAGGCCACCACAGTAAGGATATACAGACTTTCTGTAGAGTGCATTAGTAATAAAATGACCAGTCTGGATCAAATAAAGCCCTCAGCTATGCTTCATGCTTAATTACGCTCAAAGTGATTCAAAGCTATTTGCTAGCTGTGTCTACTCTAATTTCTAAACTGATGTTCACAAGGCTGACGGAATGCTAAAAAACATCTCATGCCGCTGAGCGGGATGACCAGCAGCAGCACCAGAAACTAGAGGAGTTTGCTGTTTTGTGTTTTGCTTTCACTGAGGGTGGTTATCTGGTGTATGGCTTAGCTGTCAAACAGCGTAAGTCCTTTTGGCACACTTGCAGCAGAGCGGGCACGATGTGACTTGGAAGAAATCAGCTGACATAAGGTGGAATTGTCTGTGAAAGGGAAGAGGTCGTTATTGGCTAGTTTTGTTAGATGTCTCAGGAAGAGAAAGAAATACATCAGTCTCTGCATGGATCCTTACGGCTCTCTGGGATGGCAAGCCCCTGACAATGACAAGGTGCCATCTGTTAAGAAGCTATTCTGGAAGAAAACCGGAGCTGCTGGAGGATTTCGCTGCACTGCAGTCAGCAAGTGGCATGTTTGTCATATCAGGGGCCCGCGGATGTCTGCAGGCAAGCGTGCCCTTACGCACACCAGCTTTCTGAGTCACCTAGGTAACAAGAGTGGTGAATCTATTACAACTATTTCAGGAATTCTGGCAGTTATTCTAAATATAAATAATTGTGTTAAATTGGTGATCTCCACTTCTAATATCTTCCAGGAAGAACACATTATTTCAGCTGGGAGCATTATAGAAATCACAGTTCTCTCTGTTGGGGATGGTTGATTTAAATACTTCTTGCATGTGGGAGTGGGGGGAAAGTCACACGATCCAGCCAATCAATATCTTATGTATTCCTTTTGGATACATTTCTGTCAAATTTTCTCATGAACATGGCAAATTTCCAATGTTAAAACCCAAGCAAATCTATTTTATGTATGTGAAACTTGGAAAATGTCAGATAAATGAAATATGCTTGCCTAAACAAGTTGATGGTTTGCAGATATATCTGCATATTTCTTATTTTATCTTACAAAACAACCAGTTATGCTTTGTGTCTTTGATTGTTTAAGTTTAAGGAAAATAAAGTTCAATAAAATTTCAATTCTGACACTCCTTGTATTATAAATATGAATTAAAGAAAGCTGTATTTCCTACAGAAAAAAAATCTCATATGTAGAGTATGCTAATGAGCTTTTTATTAGGGCAGGTTTTGCATTTAAAATATTCTGTAGACAGCAAGAATAATGACACTGCTGTAATGTAGACCATGATGCAATGAAGATGACTGCGATTAGATGCTCTTTGCAGCTGATGTTTTAAAGTCCTCTCAAGTCTGAATTGCACAGTACTAATACATAATAATATCAGTAATAATTTAAAATTATGTGTTACTCCAGACAGACTGGAATTGTTCTGAGCTGGAATTGTCTTTGTACTGTAACAGATCTTTGTAAACTTTCCACTACTTCCTTTGAGGATACCCTTTGCATGGCTGAGTTTGCTAGTTTAGAGATCACAGATTCAAGAAATCCGACAATTACATTATCAAATCTCAGGCCTGTCAGCATCAGCCAAGGCTCTTAATAGTGGTTGTAGCAGACTGCAGTAAATCATGATCTACACTGCATTTTTCTCTTTATTGGGTTAAGATTCTCAGTTAGGGCTCAGACCTGCTGCATATTGAACTCAGACTAAATATTGTACGGAGATACAATAGGAGCAGGCTTGGATCCTCAGGCAACATTTGGAGGGCAGATCCCCAGTAACAGAGGGAAGGGAATTTCTCAGATCATGTGCAAATTACTCATTGTATATGGAGATAATCAAACTGAGTTTTCAACAGGATTCAATCGGTACAGCTCCAGTCTCCCATGGAACTATGCTGATTTTCCAAAACTGAGGCTATGGCCACAGACATCTGTTCACTAAAGGGTTATATGCAACTTTTCAGTTGTGCTGTACCCTGATGTCACTTGAAGTTTTCTTTCATTTTTATTGCTTTCATAAACCTGGAAGACTTGTTCCACTGGCCAGTGGTCTCTTGCTTTCATACTGACCTTGTTGAATGCTCTGAGCACACTTTACTGGCAGGGTCTGATCAGCTTTGCCTTTAAGCGAAATTTTCACCTAGCTAAGAAATGTGGCTGGTGATGTACCATTTAGTTCACTTGCTGTCAGCTACTGAAGTTGTGGCAGGAAAACAAAAAAAAATCTTGTCAATATTTTGCATGATTCTTGTCTGTGAAGAGCTTGGGAAGGTGTGTGTATATATATATATATAAAAATATATATAAAAATATGTTATATACCTGTTCTAAATTTAATACCTTTCTAAATTTAACTATTTTAATATTGGATTTTTCCTTGACTAAAGTTCCAGAGGAAATACTACTAGTAGTAGTAGTAGTAATAATAATAATAATAATAATAACAAGAACAACATCACCAAAAACAAAATAGACAAAAAAATGTTATTTGCTATTATCCCCTGAGGTGTATAATGGTCCATATAATTCTCTTTTGGAAACAGCCAGATGGAGACAACAGAGAAGGGAACAGAAAGGGAAGGAGAAAGGAAAGGAGGATGAGAATAAGGAATGTAGAGATGGAGGGAGGGAGACTGGAAAAGAAGATAATAGGGTCAAAGTCCACACACAAAGATGAAATCAATAAAACTGTGCCACTTTATATGACAACTGATATGGGATCTTCTCTGCATGAGCTGTGGATTTTTAGAATGAAACAGGAATGTCCAAAAAACCTGACAAAGAGATCTGTGGGTTGCTACTTAGCACACATTTGAAAGTATTTGCCCGATGTATTCCATGGGTTAAAAACCAGTCTCACAAGGTTTTGGAGGAGAATCATCCTCACTGAATATAATTTGGAATGGTGGCTTCAACTCAACCAAATTCAGATTTAGATATTGGTATAGATGTCTGCAAGTAAGCAAGGCATCTCAATTCATTTTCCCACATAAACATGTCTGGTACCATTTGAGTGTATCCAGCCTGGCCTACAGCTGTCATTCCAGAGCAGTACATGTTTCCAAGAGGTCACATGCAATATACGTCTGCCATCTCGGTGTGTATGTCATGGGTACTGCATGGCCTCTCAAATGACACCAGGCATTTAAATGTGGGCAGGTGAGAGGAACTTTAGATCTTCCTTGACTAAGATGTGGTTTAAGGAACCCATCCAGCATGTAGACAGGTACATCGTAACAGCCTACGTCAAGTAAGGTGAGCCTGTGACATTCAGAAAGATGCTTCGGTTCCATCACAGTTAGAGGCATACCATTAGTCCACCTTTGCCCTTAATGCCAGTGAGGAGTTACAAAAAAATTTACTTTAAATAAAGGAAATGAGAGAACCAGGGTTAAAGAAGAGGAAAAAAAGACAAATAGTTTTTAAGAAGGATACACTAAAAAGAAGCACAATAGAAGATACTATGAAAGAAAAATAAGATTTTTACCTTACTTATTTTTAATTAAAAAAGCCCAACATTCAGTGCTAGAAGTAGGCAAGTTAAGCTGTGATTCAGCAAAGTATATAAGGGTACGCTTCAGTGTCCTGGTTTCAGCTGGGATGGAGTTAATTTTCTTCTTAGCAGTTGATGCTGTGCTGTGTTTTGGCTGTGATGTGAGAGCAATGTTGATAACGTGCTGATGTTTTCAGTTGTTGCTGGGTGATG
>JAVJGI010000014.1:34735936-34752920 GCA_035590275.1 Ibycter americanus
TGTTCTTATCTCAACCCTTGACTTTTACATTCTTTTCCAATCCTCCTCCCCATCCCTCTGGGTGAGGGGGAGTGAGCGAGTGGCTGCGTGGTGCTTGGTTGCTGGCCGGAGTTAAACCAGCACATTCGGTTTCACTGAGACTTTTTCTGAACCTTACACAATAACAGCTTTTCCACTTTGGCTAAGGAGGTTCGTATGCTGTTGACTGATAATCTTAAACAGTGTGTTGAGGCACAATAACTGGAACAAAGCTGTTACTTTTACGGTAAAGCTACAAATAAAGATTCTGCTTAGCAGCGTATGAAAGATCTTTGCACTTCTTTAGCACAGCAATTTTCAAGGAGCTCTGAAAAACCATTTTAATCCCAAAGGTTACTTAATATGGGTATCATACCTCAGGCATCGTGTTTTTCACAACCATTTTTGGTGCAACACTGACAAGTCCAACAATACTTAAATCAGTAATTGCTCAAATATTAAACTTGTCAGACTCTACTGGTGATCTCACAAGCGTGGGAATTATCCTACTAGCTGCTACTTAATTACTTTTACCTCATTATTCATATTTTCATTAAACTAGTAGGCTGTCTTTTCTGTAGTGTGTTCCATATCTTTTCTCTCTGGAACTGGGATTGTATTAAATTACTGTACTTTACCTCATCCAGAATGTTTTACAGTTGCACTCTAATCACTTTAAGACATTTCATTTTTGCATAACCTTTTAATGGTACTGACATATTTTGTATTATATTGCATACATATATTAAACATATACTTTTGGGATAAGCTATTTGAAGCCTGGTTCTGCGGCACATGTTCAATCAGTGGGATTAATCCCATCACAGAATAGTCTTCAGGGTAATAACATCAGGTCTTTAAGTTGACACCCTGAATTTCATAGAATGGGTAAATAGTTGATCAGATTTTGCTGTTTACAGAACAAACTGAGGAATCCCAGTATAACAGGATTCCAAATAAATGTGCTTCACAACATATGGATAGGTAAATCTAACTGCACATGTATGTTTTTGATGATTTCGGAGCTTGTTAGTTTCCCAGAGCACAGTTAGGTAGACCCCACCCTAATATTTCCAAATTATTTACAGAGAAGCACCTAATTCCCCTACATAATTCAGCATTGAAATATGCTTCCTTATAGTCCTTACTCTACACAGGTCCAATCTTAGGAACAGAACTGTTGTTACGGGAGACACGTAGCTGAATTACCCACTGAGGATAGAGCATTTATGCGAGACAGAAGAAGCTGTAAAGTTTCAGGTAGTTCTTTTCAACAAGAAACACTGCTGAAGTGGGTATTATAAGCAGAACAAGGCAGATATGGACTCTTATCTTTGTTACTTGTTCCAGTTCCTCAATGAACATCTACTGAGCATTCACAGAATCGCAGAATGGGTGAAGTTGGAAGGGACATCTGGAAGTCATCTGGTCCAAACCCCTTGCTCAAGCACAACCACCTAGAGCCAGTTGCCTCGGACTGTGTCCAGACGACTTTTGAATATCTGCAAGGATGGAGACTCCACAGTCTTCCCTGGGAAACTTGTACCAGTGCTTCGTCTCCCTCACAGTAAAGAATTGTTTCCTGAGCTTCCGGAAGGACTTCACTGTTTCAGTTTGTGCCCATTGCTCCTTAAACTGTAAAATGCTTCTTGTCCTGTCACTGGTCACTATTGAGAAGGGCCTGGCTCTGACTTCTTTAGATCCTCATTTTCTTTAGGTCTTTATTTACGCTGATAAAATCCCCCCAAGCTTTCTTTTCTCTAGGCTAAACTGTCCTAGCTTTCTCAGCCTTTCCTCATAGGAGAGATGTTCCAGTCCTTTCATCACCCTCATGGCCCTTTCTTGGACTGTGTCCAGTATATCCATGTCTCTCTTTACTGAGGATCCCAGAACTGGACACAGCACTCCACGTGTGACCTCACCAGGGCAGAGCAGAGGGGAAGGATCATCTCCCTCAACCTGCTGGCAATACTCCTTCTAATGCAGCCCAGGATACCATTGGCCTCGTTTGCATCAAGGGCACATTGCTGGCTCATGTTCAATTTGTTGTCTACCAGGACCACCAGAGCCTTTTCTGCTAAGCTGCTTTCGAGTTGCATGGCCCAACCATGTACTCATGCATGAGGTTGTTCCTCCCCAGGTGCAGGACTTTGTACCTCCCCTTGTTGAACATCATGAGGTTCCTGTCAGACAATTTCTCCAGCCTGTTAAGGTCCCTATGGATGGCAGTATGACCCTCTGGCACATTAAACCACTCCTCCCAGTTTTGTGTCACTGGCAAACTTGCTGAGGGTACCTTCTGCCCCATCACCTAGACCATTAATGGAGATGCTGAAAGGACTGGATTCAGTACTGACCCCTGGGGTATAGAACTAGTTGCTGGCCTCCAACTAGGCTCCATGCCACTAATCACTACACTCTGGGCCCAATTCCCCCCAAGAGACATTCCTCCCTTTGTGCAGTCATCTATAGAGACATACTCTGTACTTGACTTATCTTTGTCTGGACAACCAGAGTATGTTCCCCTACTGTCCTTGAAGTTTCTGTTAGAAACCATAGTAATGTCAATAAACATATTTCTGTGCTCATAAGTATTCAACATTATTTTAGGACATGATCTGAAGAAGTTAGTCTATAGATACAGGCTTAGGCATATATATATATACATAATGAATGATACAGAACTACATGTACAATACTTTTTCAAATAGATAGATGAGGTGCTAAACTTCTATTAAAGATGAATAGAAACATGGCATTTATATGTCCAATAAAGCCCTTTGTATTAGATCCATGTAGCAATTATGTACAGTACAGCAAATATGGCACTAAATTTAGTTAATGAGAAGACATACTAATACAGAAAACTGTGGGGTTTTTGTTTGGATTTAGGGTTTTTTTTTTCAGATTAACAGTATAAAAGACATTATCAAACGATTTGTACCAGAACATATCATATAGCTAAAAAGTTTGAAATAAAAACAAAAAAACCAAGTCTTTTATTCACAAGTTTGCATCAAAAAATAGTATTACAGTGTCTTTCCTATATGTCATACATTCATATAGAGTTTCTAGGAATGATTTTTAGGAAGGACTTGCACAGAATTTCTGGTTCCTGTATCTCTGAGAAGTCCTTGGACTTGTAAAATATCTCTTGAGGAATAAGATCTGTCATAACCTTGTCACAGAGAGTGTAGCATGTAGGTGTATAGTGACTCCTCATACTTTACAAAGCCTGGCCTAGAAGTTTTGTTTGCACAGACATGGAGAGCGGACATGGATTTCCAAGTGTACCTTAACTATTGCCTCAGTTGCCTTCAGTTATGGCATTCAGTTTATTTGAGAAGTTCCTTGGTTTAAATTCTAAATAGATGACTTTTCTCCTAGCACCAGTACTTTGTGCTAATATTCCATCCCATTTCTCTGATTCTGCTTTACAAGTTCACCTTGCTCCGCACTTTTTACCTCAGTACTCAAAACTCTGTGAAGTTTGCAAACACTGGAAGCCTACGCTGAACTCTTTCACCAAAAATATGATTAAATCTATTACACTGGACTGACCCAAGATTCATCCTTGAAGATCACCACTTATGTCTTCCTCCCATCCTGACAGATCTCCCTTCAGTATAAAACATCAGTTTCCTATTTATCCTTCTTCCTGACCAGGCTGCAGTTCTTGTGTTAACACCTACCAAATTTGACCTTAATAATAGTTTCTTTTGGGGAACTTTTCCCAGGTTTTTGTTTAAATCCAGATAAATTTATTCCATTGCTTTAAAAAATATTAGTCCTTAGAATGTGATTTTTGCTCTATGGTATTTGGAAACAGAGTCTTATTTTAGGTAAGATTAATAATAGTTGCCAAATATCCATAGGTTAGAGAGCCTAGATTAACTGATATAGTCATGGGGAAAAGAGAAAAGTGTTTTCTTATGGTGTGAAGTAACAGTAGTTTTCAATACCATATGAGAACACTTGCTCTGATTTTAGCTTGTGTCAATCGTTTTAACCTTACAAGAGAAAAAGATATTGCTAACTGGGGTGCAGAAGGTGATATTAACAAAGGAAAGATGGTAAAGTCTTTAATTCCATTGTACAAAAAAATAGACAGGTAATTGTCACATATGAAGCACAGGGAAAGGGTGTGGAAAATTATGGGGTTACACAGTATCAGATTCAAAGGAATTATTTCTAGCTTTCTGTAGTCACATGACTTTTGGTTCTCATGTTTGTCTTTTGAAGATGTTCTTTTTTCTTTGAAAATCAGAGCTGAGAAGTCGAAGTTCAGAGGGTGTTTTTTGGAAAAAATATTCTTCCCTTAGTTTTAGGAGTGCAATTCAACTAATATTTTAAAATGGCTACAGTGTAAATGTCTAGGTTTGAATCAATCAATTAAAAAGAAAATACTAGAGCCACTGGAGAATAGTAAGCACTACAAACTGTTTCACCTGACCTATTTCCTATGGCCACTTTAGGATGAAATGAAATATCTGAATTTATTCTGAAGAAACCTATTTCTGCATATTAGCTGTAAAGATACTCTGGGCAGCTGGCTGGGGCATAATGTGTACAGCATTGATACATGAATTGAGACAAACACATTTCAAATCTATGCATTCTTTTTCTTTTGCCCATAAGAGTTCATTCTGTGTTATAAGGGTGCTTGTTTTCCCCTATATTGCTTTCCTGGAGACGGTCAGTGTATTCTAGAGTGTGGATGCGTACAACTCACATAAGAATCAATGGATTTTGATTATTATGTTTGAGAGGGAAAATCCCCTGCTGAAGCTGTGAAAATATGTTGGAAAATACACATTTGTTGCTGGGACATAGTTGATTTCCATTCAGTAAGAAGAGTTGCCCAGGAGATTTTCTTGTTTTTCAACTACATCAATTAATTTAACAATAGTTACAACTGACCTGCCTTCACCAGTGTCTCTAGACTTATATGACCACAGCAGCAGCCCTACTGCTAAAAGGCAAAAGGTATATTTTTTCAGCTATTATTGCCTGTAGGTGTGTGTGGAAGGACAAAACATCAACTCCTTTAGGGGTATCTGGTCAAGGACCTTCTCAATGCAAAAGGGAATAAAAATAAAAGGGGGAAGCCATAAACAAGAACATACAGAGACACAAACCTGACTGACAAATGATAAGGGAGGGGGTCAGACCTGGTCTGTCAGACTAATTGATGAGGATTTGTGGGATTGTGGAAGTGCTTCTTCCAGCAAGGTTATCTGATCAGAGACCTTGTCAAATACGAAACTAAGGAAAAGGAGTAAACCAGAAACAAAATACACAGAGACACAAACCTGACAGGTGAACGTAATGGAGACAAAGACAAGAAACAAAGTTGGTCAGTGATGGTAACAGATGGGCTGTTGAGAAGCTTCAGACAAATCGTGACTTCACAACTGACAACGATGCAAATCTGAGGGTCCTGGGTGTGGAATGGGGTCGGTGGGACTATGCTGGTGGGGGAACATGCAGGGAAAGCAGTTCAGGGAGGAACAAAGAAGGGGTAGACTGAAAGGGTATAAAGGGGACAGGCACATGTAAAACAGAGCCAGTCTCGTCTGGCTGAACTCTGCACCTGGTTGCCCCAGTCTAACCAGCCTGTGAGTAGGATGCCCCTGGTCCAGACAGATGTATCAGGTGGGAGGAGGGTCCCTGTGCTGGTATTCAGGAGGACCCATGAACGTGGGGTGCCTATGGGGTGAGCGTGTGAGTTCTGTGTGTTGGCAGTGAGCACCCAGCTGGGCCACCCAGGGAGTTGGGGACAGGAAGGGTGGCCAGGATCCGGGCAGGAGTGCTGGGCAGTCAGAGGGGCTGTGCTGGTGCTCAGGGATCTGCAGGTGTGTATGTGCTTGTGAACGTGGAGAGTGTGTGGTGTGTGCGCTGCACGGGTGACCTTCTGCCTCTGCCAGCCCCAGAGGAGGAGGGGACGTGGCTGCCTGTGCCTGTGCCTGGTGTGAGGCCTGAACGTGGGGGCTGCTGGGGGCAGCACCTTGTCTGCGGCCATTTCTGTGACTGGCCCTGTCTCTGTCCTCTGTGTGTCTGTGTCCATGTTTGGGTCTCTAGGAGAAGTGCTAAGCTGCTGGTTAAACCCACAAAGGGGAAAGTGGCAGCTGCATCCCGCAGCCATAGCAGATTATGCCAGGTTCTTAGGGATGGAGGAGGCAGCTGCTCTTAACATCAGTTAACGTTGCCAGTCTTAAAATATATATAAATTGCTCATCTTGAGGATGTCCTAATTTCCAAAAAGAAAAAGGCTAAGTAAAGGCAGAAGGTGGGGAGGTTTTGATTGTGACGGATTTTTTCTTATTGACAAAATAGCCTTATAGAATTACTTTAAGAATGACAAACCCATAGAAAACCACTTTATAGAATTCCTATGCAGGACTACATTTCGCTATTATATCGTATGGACTAAAAGATTAATGTATTTGTACCTTTGGTCAATTGATAAGCTTGAGCAATTCCTGTATAAATATCATGGTTCCATCTATTTTATCCTATTACCTATTACAGACCACTCTTTTCAAGGGAACTTTTCTGAACTTGCTCACTTCACCTTTACTGTAAAACAGTTGTGGAAGGGAAGGGGTACAAAGGAATTTATTTTCTGGATGAACATACGAATAAAGAAAAGCTCAAGTGCTCCATTTATCAGAAACCAATTTACAAAAATAATCTCATCCCTGCTGCAAGTTTTCATGCATCAGCAATGAAGAAGGGTCTCCCTTTTATTCAAATTTTAAAGGTAAAAATAATTTGTAGTAACTCTGATGAAAATAAATAGAAGATAAATTAAGTTCCTTTGGCATATTTTGAAAGTAAAGCTTTGGAGGGATGTGAGACAGTATAACTCAGGCAAAGGAGATGATGACAGTAACAGATGCATCTGCATGGTGAATGAGAAAGACATATGTACATATATAATATTCTAACATAATAACCCTAATATATACATATATGTCTGATATATACTCTAAGGGCAATGGGTGTGTTTTCAGTCATTATATGAACATATACAGAGTTGTAGGAGTTATTTTACTATGAAAAATATTTTTGGGTACGTCTAAGCCATTTTCACACTTGGAAAACTGTGTGTAATAATTCAGGGTGACTTTTTTAAGGTGCCTTAACTAAGCGTAGCTCCTTGAAAAAGTCTTGTGGGTCAAGAGCTCTAGGGCTACCCTTGCCTGCAGCCAGCACAATGATGGGAAGCCTTTTTTCAGGTGTACGTCTTCTGTAGATGGCAGAAGACATTCCACAAGACAAAGGCCCAGTATCAGGTCCTGTCAGTTGGTAATATGGACCGACCTTTGCTGACACCAGTAACCAATTAATTACCTTTCAGCCTATGCTGTGAAGAAAGAAAAGCTCGCCTGCTGTCCTTGTGGATTTGGGCACATCCAGCAGCTGGGTGCCTTTTAGTTGTTGAGTCTAGGCACCTTAGTTAGCTGAGCACTTCAGTTAGCTATTGATAAATCCTGTTATACTTATCCTATGATTAATTAGTGCTTTAGCCTTCCAGCACACTGCAGACGAGTACATTCATTCTTGTTGTGTCTGATCAAATGCAGGCACTGGTGAAAAGTAATATCTGACACAAAATCAAAGGCTGCCTCCACTTAGTAGCAGACTGGAAAAGGGGGAAGAAAAGAATAATGTTGCACATATAGGACATGTTAGGGTGGCATAAACATTAAGAAAAACTGTCAGGGCAGAACTCACCACTGCAGTGACAACCAGCAGCAACTTCCCTGCCAAATCTAACACAGCATTCTGAGTACAAACAAGCATATGGATATTTTGTCAGCAGAGCAGAGTGAGTCACTGAGTGAGGCAAACTGTTGCACACTAGCAAGAACAAGTTTCTAGGGTCTGAAGGTACTTTATTATATTGGTATGTGGAAAAAACAGGTATGACATGTTTAGAATGTTCTTGCTCTTGACCTTCCTTTCTTAACATACAGTATTTGCTCAGAAGCTACCTTTTCTGGTGTATTCTGACATCATGTTTTACACCATTTATTAAGAGCAAGACATTAAGTTTAATTGTCTGCTAAAGATTATTCACACTACCTGCCCCTATTGTTGCCTTCAGTGACTTATGTGAGTTGGTTTTACTGGCAATATTGTGCATTTCGTATTCTATCGAAAATCTACCCAAGCCAATTAGTTCCTTTGAATGCAGTGGTTTATGGACCAAGATTTTTCCCCCTGGGTGGTTAAAGTCTATTTGCCTTACATATGTGCTTGTAGGTCTTCCTTCTTACAATTGCTTCTTTTATCACCTCTAGGGTTTCTAGTGCTGCTCTCTCCACTTACATTTTCTGGTTCTTTGCACATAGCAAATACAGCTAGTTACTGTACTCTGGGCAGAAGCGAAGAGCTGGTCATGAAATGGGAGAGTAATTGAAATTTCCATGTACTCACCTGTTAGTTTGTAGATGTGCCTTTTGGCTGCCTCCAGAAAGAGTCATATCCTAATTCTGGCTACCAGTAAAGCAAAATTTGTTTAATTGCTTCAGGTTATTCCTACCAGCAAAAGCATCCTGTAGAAAGATGCATATGTCTGGTGGTGGTGGTAGTGGTAGTGGTGGTAGTTTTCTTAATACAGTAAGTGTTACTTCCACAGTTGGAAACTGAAGAAAAAGCCCTGGGTATATTTCATCTTACCCAGCTTTAATGTTAACATCTACATCATTTAGTCATATTAGAAATTTCATAATTAATATATATAAATAAGCAGCTTGGAGATCTATTTTGCAGTAGTATATGAAATAGGCAGAAATTGCTCTGTTTTAAAAATCTATTTTAGGGTGAAATGAATTGCTCCTGAGTAGTGCTCTCCTCACTGTCTGCTAAGGGGGTACAAAGGGGGCACAAAGTGATTAGCTTAGATGTAGATGCTCTGATTTCTAGGCACCTAACAGTAAGTGTCCCATGTAACATAGGTGGTTGATGTCTCATTAGATTTAATGGAAATGTAGTCAATAGTATCATAGAGTCCTAGAACAGGCTGATCTGGAAGACCGGCTTCTGGAGGCTGTCTAATCCAAGCCTCTCCTCAAAGCAAGGCTAACATGAAAGTTAAATCAGGCTGCTCAGATAAATTTAGGGGATTCCATAACATCTATGTTCCACTGGCAAAGAAAACCAAACAAAAAAACCCACTTATGCACCTATGTTTCCTTGCCAAAACCTCATGCACCTTCTGGTGCTTGACCACTAACATTTTTAAGCTTTTTTGCTAATATATAGTTAGAATTTATCTTACTGAAACTTACGATCTTATCTTTTTGTTGTGCAATGCTGAGAATCTGAAGACTGAAACTAATTTTCCTCTGAGCTTTTTCTTCTTGAGGTTAATTAAACCAGTTTTGCGCAGCCTCTTCTGATATGCTATGTGCTTTAGTCCCCATCTTCCTGATGTCTTGTACTGGGGGTCTGGAACCTGGTGCAGTATGCTATGTGCAGTCTCACAAGTCCTGAATGGAGGTGTATAGTCACTTGCTTTGAACTTCTGGCTATGCCTGTACTAACGCAGATTGCAATACAGGAAGCTTTTATAACTACAAATGTGTGCTGCTGACTCCTGTTTTACTGTTGTCCTCTAGAATTCTCCAGCCCCTTTCTGAAGACCTGCTCTCTATACAGTCAGTCCCTAATCTTTACAGTGCAACGGAGTTATTCCAGTTCAGCTGCAGGACTCTTCATTTGTCTTGGTTGACCCTCATGAAGATTGTCAGTCCATTCCTCCAGCCTGTTGAGGTTGCTGTGAATGGTATCCATCTTTCTAGCATATCATCTGCTTTCCCAATTTGCTGGCATCCATGAGCTATTTGAGGTTCCATTCTGTGCCATCATCAAGGCAATTGATCAGGGCTTGTATCAACCCCAAGGAAGATTCATTTTAAATGATCGCCAGATTGATCCAGTGACCACTGTCCTCTGAGTTCAGCTTTCTGCAGTTTTTCACCTAATTTGTAGTCTACTCATTTACAAGGGCCAAAACAGGGTCAATGAGTTCTGAAGGGCCTGAGAACTTTAATGCACCTTTTCGATAAGGAAAGAGCAGACTTGCTTAAAGGCTCCCCTACACCTAGAAAACAATCTCCAGTGAATCCTTTACAAACTAGGAGGAAGTGGTGCTCACGCTGAAGGTGCTAGGAACAAGGTAGCTCTAAATCTGACTCTGATCAGCAGCCAGGAATAATGAAAGACTCCTTGCAACGCTAAGCAGTGCCAGAGTCACTTAGCAATATGTTAAATACAAAATGGCTTAAAGCCTAAAAGAAAACATGACTGAAATTAAACACAAACAATTGAACCTTTATTTTGAAAAGTATTAGTTTGCTGGAACACAGTGACAAATTCTAATGAATGTCCTTAATGATTTTACAGTGGGACAAATCACCTGTGAAAGTAAGGTGGTTATAAAAGACACTTACTGTGTGTTACGAATGCTAAATGAAATCAGACATTCCTATAATCAACATCAATAAAAGTACCATAACTAATTTTACTGCTTCAAAGAGCCGCATAATAAAATGTATCAAAAGAAAGAATCCATAGGCTAAAAACATTGCTCACACACACACACAAACTTGTGCATGTACATATACGTACCTACATTTTCATTGTTAAGTAAAATTCTTACAAGGGTAAAATGAAGAAATGCATTAAGATAATCTTATCCTGTTCACAGTTATTTCTTTTGACCTGGGAGAGGGGGGAACGAACCACCCTTAAATAAAAATGGAATAACTGTCAGTGGAATTGAGATGATATCCAGAAGTTGTGTAATTATTACTCTTCATGCAAAAATAATCCTTTCTGATTGCATAGTCCAAGATCCCACCAAAGGTTTTACAGGTTTATGAGAGGTCCATAATATAGAGGAACCGTACTTACTAATAGCATAAAAAGGAAATGGTGAAGAATAGATACATTGGAACAAGAACTGACTTTTTTGTTCTGAGTTTGAGCAAAGGCATTTGAGAAAGTGGTGCAGTGGGATTTCTAGAAGTTACTGTGATACAAATCAAGAGAACAGTATATGATGGGAAAGGATAAGTGGGTGCCTAAGGAGTACCTTAAATAAATTCAGTATTCAAACTTCTGATTTTGAATCATGTCTCAATATTTAAGTATTGTTTTGGGTAAAAAGACCAATACTTGGGGGGAATTGTGTTTTGATGTTATTCAATAGACAAAGAAGATATCCTAGCTTCTGTTAGGATGCAAAAAAAAAATAGATTCTGATTTTTCAGAACTACTGCTTTTTCTCTTATGCTAGCTGAAAGTCTGAGTAAAAAAAATTCTCTCTTCTTTCTCCACAAAATACTGAAAAACATTTTTCACATATTCTTCTGACAGTTATAAATGTATTTTCCTTTCAAATTAACTGTCACGCCAGATTTAAAATTTTAGATGTTATTTTGTCTCCCAAAATATTCTTTGAATTCAGAAAGCACAGATATTTTCTGATTTAACAAGGTACCATTTTATCAAGTCATAAAATGGTTAAGTGCACATTTCTTCAGGAAATTCCAGAATCACTTCACATCACTGGAATGACAAGGCTTCAGAGTCACAAAACTGCATTCAGTGCTTGCCTTGGCGAGAACATGTTGGATGTGCATGTACATAACCCATGTTGGATGCTTCTGCAGGAGCATGACAGCGGATCAGAATCGTCACTGCAAATATTTTGCTGTGAAGAAAATAAAAGAAGAGTGATCTTAGGGAGGGAAACAAGGATGGATAAAGTCTTGGCTTTACTCCTTATGGACGAAGGGTGAGAAAAATTGCTATAATTTGCTACAGACATATGTTAGCAGAAGTTAAGCTGTTTGCATCCACTGGGAAGAAGGTAGGGTAAGTAGTTCTGTCTTGAGCCATAGTGGCTATTAGACACATCCCTGCAGAGATGTGTAATAGGCACATCCTTTTATCAGAACTGTATCTAGGCCACAATACAGCTGTAGCATTACAATGGTATCTTAACATTAAAATTATACTTCTCTTGAGAAAGAGGTGAATTTTTTCTCCTTGTTTCCTCATTGACAGATTTTTCTCACCATAATCCCTTAACACCATTTGTTGTTAGTTGAACTAATATAGGAAATACGAATACAAACACACAGGGAATCTTTCACGTTTTCAATTTTTTACTTTAAGAAACTTGTAACTTCTGAACCATTTGAGCATCCATTGGATTCACAGAATAGTGCAAACAGGCTTTCTGAGGGAGGTATCCTGCTGTTGGCATCTCTCCAGGCCTCTTCAATGAAATACTAATTTAAAATAATTTTAATTACCCTCTTTAGAGTTTTGGCTTTTGCTTAATTTGTATAAATAATTTGGGCGTCTAATTAGCTCCCACTTTGTATCACATAAAATAATTGGGACTGCTTTGTCAGGCAAAATCTTCCTTTCAGAATGGATTACTCAAATGCAAGTCCTTGCTCTCAGTTCAGGAATCGCATCACTTTCAGCTTCATCATCTCTTTTTCTAAGGCTGACTGATGTTGATCAGTACAGACATCCCCTTCTCTGCTGCTGGATACAGACACCATTGACTTACTAATATCTCAACAACACTGTAATCCAGCTTCAGCTTTCCTGTGTTCTGCCTTCACCGCTGCAGCATCTCAGTACCTTTCAATCTGTAATGTTCTTTTTCTGCAAGCTGGATGTTCTGCGAAGGAGAATAAGGAAAAAGTAAAAGGGAGCATGCTTGCCATGTTCATTTTAAACTTGAATATTACGTTAATTGAAGAAAAGTAGGTCAGGTGAAACCACTGGAGGGTTGTTCCTTCCCATGTAACTCAGCTTCTTGAGTCAGAGAAGCTTGCAGAGCTTGGGAATTGTGGGTGAAGAACCTGTGGACCCATCCTAGGAAGATCTAGGAATGCAGAGCTCATGCAGAAGCTGAGAAACTGCTGAGAGGAGCAGAGGCCTCGGGCAGCCGTAGCGAGGTCGGGCAGCCGGGCCTCCAGCATGTGGATAGAGCCTTCCTGGGGACTAGCCAGGGTACTGCAGAGCTGATTGTGCCTGGGACAGCTGCTGAGGTGACTGACATCTGTGCTGGAGCAAAGACTTGTTTGAAAAGAATGTGGATGGCAGGAGAAAAGTCTTTATAAACCCTTCTTCCTTTGTATTGCGCCTGATATAGTCAGTTCAGGCTTATTTCGGTTGGCATCAGTGTTTAGTTCCACTTGAGATTCTGTATTTGAGATGTCACAAGACCCCCAGGATACCCAGAGCCTTCTGGAGTGACAGGTGGGGCTAGACAGAATACCCCAGAACATCTGAAATTAGACAAGATACCTTGGGTATGGTCGGTTGCTTAGCTGGCTTTGTTGCTTAGGCAACTGAAACAAGACCTGGAGATTTCGCTATTTAAAGAAGTTAATTATCTTAGTTTATGGTCTAGTAAAACCTCACCTTCTGAAACTTCAAAGCCTTTTGTTTTCCTTTTTTCTTTTTTACTTTTTTTTTTTTTTTTTTTAATTTCTTCTCTTTCCTCTGAGAATCTCATTATAAGGAGAAAGTCTAGGCAGGTCTGCCTTCAGGCTCTGACCAACCCAAAGTCCTTTCATGGTGAAAGCTAGAACTTTAGGCATCTATTTTGGCATCTAACATGATAGTTAGAGCCTGGAGGTATTCTTATAATCGTAACAGATGCAAAAGGATTCAAACATTTATAGTGATGTCAGAGGAACTGCAAGGGTTTGATTAATTTTCTCCCACATAGACATCTACTGCAATTTTAAGTGCTCTGTGTTTTATCTATCATGGCTTCTAATTTCTTTTTCACAAGAGCACTTTTGGGAGAGTAAGTGTGACACCATATCTACCTGATCTGTTCATCTTAAATGACAATAGATATTGATTTTTATCAAGAGAAGCCAAAAGAGTGGGATTCTTGCAAATAAATGGAAGGGATCCAGACATTGTAGCGTGCTGGTGCCTAAACTTCTGAGAGGTCTGCACTTCAGTTCATGTTGTTTAGGACTGTTCAACTACTTTGTATTATGCAGTCACTAGATTAAAACACAGAAATAAACAATCTAGCATCCCAAAAGCAGATTTATCAGGAGAAAATCTTTGCTATTATTGCTTCCTTATTGGATGAGTTCCTTATATTTGTGTAACACCTGATGCATTACTGGTTAAGGTGACGAAATTACAAATAATTGTGGCTGATTATTTCATATGCAAAAACACTGTCAAACTGCTTCCATTTTCACCAAATCAGTGTTTTGTTGAAGTAAACTAATAACAATGTTTACATTGTACCAGTGAAAACTGTTAACATACTGGAAGCAGGTACATATATGCTAACAAACTGTGTTTCTCATATAGGCATGAAGGAGAAATCATTGTTTGAGAAATATGAAGGTGATGATTACCGGTGCCAGACCTTTGAGTAACATTTTCTGGCAAAAGACAGACATAAAGAGCAATAAAAATTTAGTACGTCTAGTATGTGACTCTGTTGTAGCTTATCATCTGGGACCATCCCATGGAAAAATAAACAAGAATGTAGGAACACAGGGAATGCACCAGAATCAAACAGGTATTTCTGACAGTGGTTAGAGCCAGAGACTGCACTGTAGGTTAGAAAATGCCTATAGTTGGCAATTAAGCAGTAAATTACTCACAGCAAAAATCTTGCTAATCCTAGACCATTAGCAGCTGTCTTATGTCTCAGGGCCAAAGTCAAAGTTTATATCCCCTAGACACTTTTATCTTAGGCAGTGTAAGTATAGATATTCTCAGACTAAGAGAAGTTAGATAAATGTCAGCATTCATTCAGTTCCTACAGTCTTTTAAAAAGATGAGAGTTTTGCAGTGTGATGTACTGAAATATAAACTGTCACATATTATATTCTATACATCCTCACCCAGTCTCACCCTAATGAATGCTGTCCTTTCTATTCCAATTCCCACATCTTCTCAATATTGATACAGTAATAGTTCATCACAGAGGTTTTTTACAGGTCAGCTTCCACTCTATATTTTCCAGAGACTGTTCTCTCAAAAAGAATAATCTTTCTGACTCCTTTCCTGTGTAATGTACTAACGGAGGCTTTGGGGTTACTACAGATTTCGTCATCCTGTGATACTTAAGACTCTCAGGTTTGCAGTCATTCCTAGGCATCTTTATTTAGTATACTATGTATGTCACAAAGGAACCATATCTTCACGTGCAATGTTGTGGACCTTCCTGTCTCCTAAAATACCTACTCATCTTAACCAACTTTGGTTTTCCAAACAGGTTTTCCTTTTCTTTCCCATATCTATTTTTTCTTCACAGGTTTAATGAAGTGGTCTTGGAGAATTCCTGTTATGATATTTATGAGATGACTAACTCCACAAGTGATGAATTGTTGATTTTTTTTATTTATTGAACCATATTTCGTTCATGCACAACAATAAATACCCTGTAATTTCAACTTCATGTGGAGTTACAAGTGTTACAGTAAAATGTATAGGTACTCAATGGAAGGATTCAGGAAAAAAAAAAAAAAAGTTGTGCTTAATACAGAATTAAATAGATATATTGAAGACTTTGTGTGCCATGCTGGCTTTGAAAACACTGAAATGGCTTTTTTTCAACCACGAGGTCTCTCTTGGTTGTACAACCTTGTGTTTTTGGCGGAGTTTTTCTTAACTAGATAAGCCTAGAAAAAAAATTCAGTCCTTTTAAAATAACAAGATTATTTTTAAATTTTCACCTTTCCAGATCCTGATCTGAAAAATCCAGAAATACATTACAGAATTAAGTCTAAGTGTCTAAAATCTGAAGCTCCTGATATTTTTTTGACAACCTTCAAAAAATTTATGTATAGAGGCAAATGTGAAAAGCATAGATGAAATCCAATGTGCTCCAAAGGAAATGCATCTCTGTAGTAAATGAAAGAGTTCTACTATCTTTAATGTTCAAATATTAAATGCACAATGCAAAATCCTCAGCATCAGTTCTCCCAAACTACATAAGTTTCAGAATTCACAGGCCTTTCAGAAAAAAAATCATCCTCAGAACTGTCTCTTCTTTACAAAATACCATTGAAGCCTTAGGGATGGTCTTTTGTTTGCATCTGGGGTAAAATGTGTTGATTATGTTAGAAGATATATGCCACAGAAATAAAATGTATTATTCTCACTAAAAATCCAATACTTTCCTTTTGAGAATGGTATAAAGGCAACATGACTATAGGGCATTACTAAGGCATTGCAAAGTGTCATGGATATTTTGGGAACCATTGTCTGCTTTACAAGGTATTATATACTTCCCACTTACTTTCAAGATTTCTGCTTTAATTATATTGTAAACTCCTCAGTATTTCACTGTTAAGAGCTAGCCCAGTGTAAGTAAAATACCTTTATAAAACTGAATTCTTTGTTAAGAATTTAAGGCTACAGCATCCATTCCTGTTTGGTTTGATTCTGACTAGATAATTAAATGGAGATATTAAACACAGGAAACAATATTTATTTCTTATATAAAAACTTAATTTCATGCATCAGAAGTTGCTTCTTCCCCTTTTTGTCCAGTTCTCCATGTCTCACTAAAGCAGTAATTTTGTGTGGAGAGATTTTTAGATGACAGCTATTACTAAGGGCCCATATAGGTAGTTATTTTTATCCATAATATATTCCTCACAGATTATCTGTTGTCATTAATCTGCTTGGCTTCCAACAGTTAAACCAAAAGACTCTGTGTATTGAGGAAATAAAACAATGGTTGGAAAGCTGTTTATAGGAGAATGACTCAGATTTGTGTCCATTTAGGATAGAATGGCTTGAATTTTTCATTTCAGTCCAGGATCTCATACCAAAGTGATGACACTTGTCCTGGTTTTAGCTGGGACAGAGTTAATTTTCTTCCTAGTAGCTGGTACAGCGCTGTGTTTGGGATTTAGGATGAGGACAATGTTGA
>JAVJGI010000014.1:34755160-34872070 GCA_035590275.1 Ibycter americanus
CTGGGGATGGCTGAGCATCTGCCTGCCAATGGGAAGCGGTGAATGCATTCCCAGTTTTGCTTTGCTTGCATGCACAGCTTTTGCTTTGCCTATTAAACTGTCTTTCTCTCAACCCACCAGTTTTGTCACTTTTACTCTTCTGATCCTCTCCCCCATCCCTTGGTGGGGGCAGTGAGTGAGCGGCTGTGTGGGGCTTAGTCTCCATCTGGGGTTAAACCATGACAACGGTGAGAAGAGAATATGTTCAGTTGAAGAACTATGATATGGGGAAGGAAATTTTGTATTGATTTTCCATTCAAATATGCACAAAGCAGAAAAAAGTTAGGAAAAAGGATCAAGGAGATGTGATAATAACTATGAATGGATTAAGTAGAAAAAGCTCAGTTTACAGGAGCTAAATCTTAAGGTATAGGATGCAGCAGCAGTGGCCGAGGAATGACAGCAAGAGACATCACTCTGACATGTACATATCCACACAACTTAGGAAATATTGTGAAGCAAATCCTTTTCGTAAAATGCTTTCAAAATGTCTATCATGGCAATGACAATTGAAAGACAGAGAGCTATTCAACAAAAACGGAGAGTGATAAAGTACCATGAGGAGTGAGAATGAGGAATAGGAAGAGGATGCAGCGAAACAATGAACCTTGGGGAGAAGTAGGGAAGTAAATGGACAAAAAATGTGTCACAGTTGAAAGAAAAAAAGAAAGTAGAAATTATCAGAAAAACATGATGCTTCCACTTCGCAGTTATGTTTTACTTTACTCAGAAGTTTTTGTGATTATAAATTGACATTAGTTGTGATACAAAGGGATACAATATAACCTAAGAACTTTAACTAGCATAAGCCACCTTTAGTGACTTTGAGTTGGATTAGTCTTTAATTTACATGCTGTGGATTAGGATATCCTGAACATTGTATTGGGTTCAGGTGAGTAAATGCTGGGACAGGTTGCCCAGGCAGGTGTTTGAAATCTCTATTATTGGAGATGCTGAAAACCTTACTGGGCACAGTCCTGAGCAACCTGCTCAAGTTGACCCTGCTTGAGTAGGGGAGTTGAACTAGACAGTCTCCAGAGGTCCTTGCTAACCTCAACCATTCTGTGATTCTCTGAACATTCCACCACATCGAGGTGTGAAAGAAGCAGGGACTGTTAAAATCTCGTTTAGGATATTCATTCTTGTTCCCAGTGAGTTATTATGGAGCTTGGTATTATAATTAAGAATAGATAGACAGCAAATCATAGATGTGTTTTGTTCTGTAGATTGTTTTTTAAATGAAATAAAAAATACAGTCCGTATTGCAGCTGCCACAAATTATATCACTTTTATGCAAGATGACTGTTGCCTATTGAAAGCCTGGTAAGACATTGTTTTCAATCATATTTCTCAGTTCATAAATATAAAGAAATTGTTCTTATCACATGAATATGTAGTTATTGTTTCCTTTTGAGATGATGTGTCAGATCAGAGTTTTTATTATTTGCAAGGTATTCATTTTTCTCCTCTATTTTAGTATGTTTTTATTTGGGTTTTAATTCTGAAAGAAAACCCACTGAGATATATGACTATATGAAGCAAATATTTCTAATTTATCATTTTTGGGCTAGTATTTAGTTTTATATTGGTTTTATTAATCTGATACTTAGCTTTATTCTATTCTCCTTGCTTTCTTTGAAAGAAAAAATTATATAAGGGTATTGCTCATTTATTTTCCTAAACATATGTCCTCTGTTTCTAGACTCACCATCTCTTCCTGAAGCCTCAGTCAGATACTGTTCCTATGAGGATGCTGTCATCAGCAGAGGTTCCTTTATCTCAGATGAACTTGTGACTACATGTTTTTTTAAGCAGCACGTGGTGGCATATTTGTTAAAATGGACCATTCATTGTATCAATAAGACAAACTGAGTATCGATTCATTATGTGCAAGGTAATTCCAGTTCACGGCTACTGTTCATATCCTGGCAGCCTTTGGTTTGGAATCAAACCTGTAACATGCAGTATGACTTGAAAAGTAAAGAGAGAAAAATGATGGAAGATGCACTGTTTTGGTGTCATTAAACAAACATAATCCACTAGGAGAATAGTTTTCATACTTTGCCTTTTCCAATGCTCATTCTCTTAATCTTTGATGTGGTTTCTGCATAGTCACGAAAATAAAAATAAAAAAAACAAAACCAAACACCTCCTCCAAAGGACTGGAAAATGTAGTGAAATAGCTGTGTGAATTAGGTCAGTCCTAAATGAAAGAGCTGGGATGGAGCTGTGCTGGATGTAACAGGCCCTAAGATGCAGTGTTATCTTGAGCACATTGCCTAACTGGAGACTAGGACTAGCACGCTTCTAGTTAGCTTAGAGAAGTCAGAAGAGTTTGAATCTGTCTTCATCCATCTGTGTACACATGTTCATAAAAATGCATTTTTAATTTGGCTAGACAGACAGAGCTGTAGCATAGCTACACAGTCATTATTCAGATTTCAGTAGCCTGACATATTGAAAGAGGTTAGCTACCAAACAGAGCACAGGGCTTGCACAATGGAGTTAGGGAACTGCAGTTCTGTTTTCGTAACCGTGTGAGGTCCTAAAACTTTTGTCCTCCTTGCTATTTTGATCCATTCTTATATGAAATATATGCACATGGTATCATAAGCCTAGAGAAAAAGTTACTTAAAGAGTCATAGCAAATATCAATCCTCGTAAATGCCCATTTTGCCACCATCAGACTTATGAATCAACCAGTTTTAATTTTTAAATTATCTTATTTCTGATCACTGAGATTAGTTTCACATGGCAAAAGATTCCTGGTGAAGTGGGAATTTCAATCTCCCTCTTACATATTCAGTATTTGTTTGCAGACATTGACAAAAATGTTTTGGTCCAGGAAAAAAAATGTTAGTTTTCACAAAGTAATTTAGTTCTCATCAGATCTTGGCAATTTGTCCTTAGAAAAACAGTGGGCTGGTCACAACAGAGCACAGACATGCACAAACAATGGCTGGCATGATTTATGATGTCCTTATCTCTAAATCTGCTCAAATGCACATTTGTTTAGTTGCCTGCAAAAAAGCATAGGTATAGAGAATCATATTAAGGGATGCAGTTTTATTTGGCAATCAATATAGACAAGAATTCCATGTACTTTCTAGCCTATGATTCCACTGTGTTTGTTAGTACAACTTCTCAGTCACCTTAACCATTTTATTTTTTTTTTTCCTAGCCTCCCCAAACTGCTTTCTAATCGATATGCTTTAGTATTTGTGTTGTATTCTAGGGAACAGGGAGCAGAAGGGAGGGGAAAAGAGTTCAAGAGCTATGTGGAATTATGAATGATCATTATCATTGGGAATTGTTTAATTTAATCACGTGGCAGTAACCCAGGAGAACAAAAAAACAACATCCCACTAACCACTCTGGAAACTTTTGAGCCTACGCAACATGGATAGGTTACATATTTTGTTAAATTAATGCAGGCTTTAAAAAAATTATCCTTATTCTTGTATGTTGGATTAGGATAAAAATGCTTTTCAAGTAATTAGTTATAGAAAAAGTATCTTTCACCATGAAAAAAAAAAAAAAACAAGAGAAAATATGTCTGTGCCTAATCAGCATACAAAATTTCATGGTCAAATTAAATGATTCATTCAGCTGATGAAGTTTCCAGAAGATACGTTTATTTTCCTTCCTTCCCTTATACTGTGAATACTTTTTTCCAGTTTTAAAGAGAATTAAAATTAAATCATCCACTCAAGATGATATTTTCTTAGTGAAGTTGTATTTATGGAACCTTTTAAAATTGATGAAATACAATCCCATCAGAAATATGACCTTCACTCAAACTTATTTATTCAGCATCTGCATATTAACTGCAAAAATCTGATGTCAGTTGTGGCACAGAAGAGATCCATTATTTTAAAATACTCACTAGCATAAGTAAAGGGCTATATTCCAGTAGTTATGATAGGAACATATATTAAACGTGTTTTTGTAAAACCTGTAACTAAATTCCTCTGCTTCTTTCCTCTTCACTCCTCTGGTTCCCCTCCCCTGTGTTTGCAATGAAAGGTGGAGGATTAGCCAGGGTAGAGTTAAAGGTACGAAAAATCATGCAAAGTTGTAGCAGGAGTGAAAAACGTAACATTCTACTCATGGGGTTTCTCTTATTCCATAGCAGGTGAAGGATGGGGCCCATTAGGTCAAAGGAAACAGAAGAGCAAAAAAAACCAACGGAAAATCAGGTTCCTTATCCTCCAGCCCAAAGCAAAGCTCTAGCAGCAGCTGACCAGTCCACCTTGTGTGAGCAAGCAGAAGTCTCTGAAAGCGAGTGACTGCGGGCTGACAGATACCCAAGGGGAAAATAGCATTTCCCACTGTCTTGATGACCATCTGGGCATGTGAAGTTATCCTCAAACTTTTTCTTCATATTAAAAAAAAAAATTAAAAAAAATAGGCTGACTATTTTCTTCAGGCAACTTGGTTTTCCATGTATTTTGTGGAAATAACCATTTCCAAGAAGCCAAAGTTAATCATTATATGGAAGCTAAATAACATATTTCAGGGCCTTATAAATCTCAGGGCATGTCTAGGCTGCTAAACAAAAGAGAGCCAAGGAGTAAGTGTAAGCACATGATCCCCAGACATCCACCACGATTAACTGTCAACTCACTCCCTCAGACTGCTCCAATAAACTCTCTCAAAGACAAATCCTGAGCATGTTTCCAGATATCATTCACTTCAAGGACTGCTCCTGAAAGCAGTATCGATGATTTTGCACTGGATTTGGTTCCCTTTCCCCTATACAGTTCTTCAATGCTACCCCAGTAAGCTTTGCACAACTTTGTATCCTAAGATACTTAACATGTACCTTCAGCTTCATGCAATAAAAACACTAGTCCTGTATGATGCGACACAGTTCTGTCATTGTTTTTGACAATCTGAACAGGAAAAAGTACACAAAAAATTGTACTTTAGTTCTTCAGGAGCATGGCTTGATTCAGAAGACAGAAACAGGTACTGACTGGTGTGGAGGCTGCCAGTTTTCTCTATAGGGAGCAGGCATGAGAAGAGTGTGAACATGAGGCAGTCTGGGTCAGCTGGCCTCAGAAGCAGGGAATAGACTGTTCCTCTTCTATTTAGCAGAATAAGACAGTGCTGGCGGTGATTTTCTCTCTCCTCACTGATGAACACAAGATAGCATGCCAGAGACATCAGTGAATTCCTTAAACTACAGTATCATACTATTTTGTTACATTACATTTGTTTGGCTGTTGTACCTTCTAAGTTGTTCTGTTATGAGGTAAGTGGAAGGTAACGGTGTTTGAATGGACAGATACTTTCTCAATGATGCAATGCTCTATGAAGCAATAATTCTATATTTTTTCTGCTTGCCTAGTTACTCCATTGTTGTTCATTTATATTTTAATTGTTTTCCTTCTCCAATGGATTGTTTACCTCTTTAGACTCTCCCCTCCTGTACAGTGACAAAAAACTTCCACGGTGCTCACCTCTGTCTCTGTGTTCCCATCCTCTGCCAGCCTCTGGGAGCTGGTATTATATTATTTTAAAAGATACCAGCAATCAGTAACTTCTCACTTCTTTGAAACCACATCTGTGCTCACCTTTGAAGTTTGGCCAAGTAGTGTGATCCTTGAAA
The DNA here is from genome assembly GCA_035590275.1 of Ibycter americanus. Lineage (NCBI taxonomy): Eukaryota > Metazoa > Chordata > Aves > Falconiformes > Falconidae > Ibycter > Ibycter americanus. The sequence goes on from JAVJGI010000014.1 coordinate 34,760,814, forward strand.
AGCTGTGCCCTTCAGTTTACATAGTCCAGCCAGAAAATTTGTAATATGAGCACAACAAAACGAATGTAATTGTGGTTTTGATGGGTAATCTTATGTTGTTCAGAGGAAGTCCTTTGGCTAGCATATGCTGTGTTTCCCTTTGCAGCCTAAAGCCAACATGAATAAACAACTTTCACTCCATTCATCCTCTGAAGATACAAAGCAGATCTTCCCTTTCTACAGGACCTCTTCCTTTGTGATACCATCTGCAAGTTTTTGGAGAACATATGCAATCACATGAAACACATTACTCAGTTACCTACTGGCATTTTATGGAGATCAAATTTTTATGTTATGTTTACATCATGGTTTTTAATAATGTGAAGACCATGTTGTGGGCTCATGCAAGTGCATGGAAGCTGTAGAGCAAAGTCCCCGATGAGGCTTGTGATACAGGTAGAACAGTTTTAGTATAGGTGGTATCAATCCATCTAAAAAGCTGTTAAAAGTGAGAGAGTATGCACCATGGTATGACACAGGAAATCCTTATCATCTACAAGTGGGATTTATTTCTTACGGTGAAAATTAGAGTGGCCAGGGGATTTCTTCAAATTTCCAGCATGATTTAATCCTAGATTTGTCTGAGAGCAGAATTCAGTGAAAATGCTATTCCCTTCTTCCGGCTGTACAGAGCAGAGCAAGTCACCAAATGTGGTGTCATTTGATGTACACAGTTCTCACTGCAAAGAAGAATTCCTTCCTGAAGGAGTCATCTCAGAGCACATGAGTCTTTGGCTGAGACTACTTCTATACTGCAACCATCCATCCACCCATGGCAGTCAGTCCAGATTTGACCTGGAAATCTCTGAATCCCAGCCTGCTATTTTTGTAGTCAGTTTTTAAACTGCATTTTTGTAGGTTTTCTTCAAAGAAGACTGACACTTTAACAGCTAATTTCAGACTTTCACCAAGAACTTGTCTATTTCAAACATGTTTTAGATTTAAGGGCTGATAATTTCAGCGTTGTTAGAGAGATGGTTATTTCAACTAATCAATATCTTTTTTCCTTAGTTTCCAATTACCTTTTCTTTTATAGTCTTAGGGACTGTGAAATAGTGCTCATTAACATGTCAATTACAAGTCCATGCTAAGAGTTCATTTGAGCTATGAAGGTCTCAATGCCTAGTTCAAAAATCAGTAGTGAATATGAAATAATAATAAAAAACAGTTAAATATGAATGTTGAAAGAAATCAGATTAGATGAGTGTACTTTTTTAAGACCTAGAACATCCTCAACCTAAAGCCTTTGTGATTTTTGCTTTTCTGAATGGTTGTAGGTCCTCTACTACTAATTTCTGCATTGACCACTTTGCAAAACTTTCCAATTATCTCTGATGTAAAGTAATACTCCAAAGTCCAAAATTTGCATTGTATCAAGAATGGACAGGAGTGCAATTTGATTGATTTAGTTGTAATTCATGGAAGTTGCACTCCCTCTGAATAGTATGCCACAATTATTTATTAGCAAGCATAGAGCAAGTTCAGATTAGGTAGCCTAGTACTAATTACAGTTTTGTTCTGAGATGAGTCAGTGGAGCTCAACAAAAAGAAATTTATTTTTCTTTTCATTAATTTACAGCATCTGGCAAGAATAAGACCATGGATATTACTTTTTGAATTATTTCTCTTGTCAAAAGCAGATTTTTGACTGTGAAAAGAAGTTGATGGTATCCTAGTTTTCATTGAAAGCATTTGCATTGGTCAACGTTAATCTTCAGCAGTAAAGTAAATTACACGTGGATGCAATTGGTGTAAAATAATATTATTACAGTATTCTTCCTCTTTCCTCCATTTAAAAACTATGAAAAGGAGGGCCGTGTCAAGGGAGAATCAGCCCTCATGACTCCTGTCCCTAGAAGAGAAACTCTTGCCTGAAAAAAAGAAAATACGTCACTGGAGATAATTTAAAATGTGTTTAGTGAATTTATTTTCTGCTGGAAAGAAATAAAAGAGAAAGGAAAAAGCATAATATACAAAGATATAATAGCAAGTTTAGAATTTGGCTTTTACCGTTTATGCTTATGCGTGCTATGAGCTTTTCAGAGGAGAGGGTGTTGTTGCTTACCAAAGTAAGACAGAATAGATAAGGAAAACAGAGACTTTTTTGTGCAGGATTGCTTGTCTAGTTAAGGCTGTGTTTAACCCAGATAGGAGAATGTCTTGGGATAAAACCAAGAATGTGCTTTTACTCATATGCCAATAGGTATCAATTATTCAGCAGTTAGAAATTCTTGGAGTCAAACAACCCTAAGTCTCGAGCCCAAATAATGAAAGCTTTAGAGCTTTAAAACTGATTTCAAATGACTAGTTTAATATTTACTTGTAAAATTTCAGAACAGCAAGCACCAGGAACTTGCTGCTGCTGTAGGTTAATACACTACCCTTTAATTCCTTACAGACTCAATTCAGATCATGACTGGATCACAAGTGAAAATGAGACTCGTAATTTTAGGCTAGTCAAGCCTCAATTTTTTCTCTGTTTTTCATATCAGCCAGTTAGGATTAGCATTCTGTCTTCACAAGTCCAGGACGACAGAGATGCACGCCAAGCCAGGTATGAAGTGAATTGCCAGTAGTTCTCTGGAGATATGTGCACACCTGCTCTTGTTACCTCAGGTTCAAGGCAGGATTATTAGCATCTCAATTTCCTGAGCACTATATTCACTCATGCATTATTGAGAAAAGAAGAAAAGATGTACATATGTAGAGGGGTTTTAAACTCTTCCATGTTACTTAGCAATATTGAAGGGCTGGCTGGAACAATAGAGAACAGATTAGAATAAGAAAATAAGGAGAGACATAAAGTTTCAAAAAGCTGTCAGCGTGGCGAAGAGAAAATACAATTAGAAGACACAGAAGTAGAGAATCAGAGCATGTACCAAACCTGGAGCTGTGACAAATTACATTATCTGCAAAACAGGTCCAGTTGGTCAAGTCTAAGGTTTGGTCAAATACTGTGGAAGTAATGCTATTTGGGATAAGAATTTGCTGATTTCTAATGTTCTTTATTTTTATAACTTTTTTCCCCTTTTTATTCTTTCCTTCCAATGCTAAAATTAGATGTGGAAATATATGGAGCTTAATGAAAGGGAAGTTCAGAAAGGAAATGTAAATTCAATGAGTCTGTTTGAAGTACATGTCTTGAAAAAAATACCTAATTTGGTAATCTATTAAAAAATTTAGTAATCTGAATGTTTAAAAATATCAGGGACAGTATGCCATTCCCTTTATCTAGTAAAACACAGAAGAAGTACTAATGATGCTACATAAACTGGATGATGCCACTTTTCACTAATAGTGCTCCATATTGCATAAAGGAGAATGTATTTCTTCCTTAAAAGAAAGATTAAAAAATTCCACTGTGATATTCTTCTAATTTTTTCTTTTCAGGCTGAACAAATAATGCTACACGTAGATAAAGGACATCTTCTTTATTATTTATTTATTTATGTTACTGTGTTTTACAGGAGCATTTAATAATCTGGGTCTGATTAAGTGCTAAGCAAACACAGAATTGAAATATACCCCAAGCACTACCAAGATCAATACACTGATGCAAAGAGAGAAGCACAAGGAAAGAAAGGGGCTATGTACAGGTCACAGTCAAGCAGGAACCAAGGTGTTTAATGTTTTCTGAAGAAGGTCAATATGTTAAAATCTATAGCTTAGCCTTCACGTAACTAAGTTATTAGAGTGGAACAAGTCACAGATGGCATAAGCCACATACACTCTACAAATTGCAATTACCTGTTCTTTCCTGTTGAAGTAGTTTTTTTGGTCTGTGTTTTCTCAGAAAACCTTTCCAGTCACGTTCTACTGTTGGACTTGCTCGTCTGATAACTGTGAGATGATTCTAAAGTAAAAATTTAGGATACATCTCTCTTAATAAACCTAAACTGTAAAGAACAGTATGAGGTTTGATTTGTTGTATTTGTGGTCATAATCCAAACAGAACAATAGAATGAAAGAATAGCTGTCTGGAGGATACAGTTACAGGTACCTAGTTAAAGCAGAATAGAGATTTTGGAAATATGGCTTCGTTGTAATTTAACTAAATGTAATTACCCTTGGTTGCAGTGACCGTGAGGTGGTGGAGGTCAGGACCCTGTGTGGAGGAAGCAGGGTAATAAGTAGGATCACAACCCTGGCCTTCAGGAGACCTAGCTTTGGTCTCTTCAAGGACCTGCTTGGAGGAATTCAGTGGATTAGGGCTCTGGAAGGTAGGGGGGTCCAGGAGAGCTGGCTAATATTCAAGTATCACTTCCTCCAAGCTCAAGATATGTGCATCCCTAGGAATAAGAAATCAAGCAAAGCGGGCAGGAGGCCTGCAAGGATGAGCAAGGAGGTTCTGGTAAACCTCAAACAGAAGAAGGAAGTTTACAGAAAGTGAAAAGAGCGACAGGCCACTTGGGACGAATGTAAGAATGCTGTCAGAGTATTCAGGTATGTGACAAGGAAGGCTAAGGTCCATTTGGAATTAAATTTCACAAGGAATATCAAGGACAGCAAGAAGGGCTTCTTCAAGTACATCAGTAGGAAAAGGATCATGAGGGAAAATGTGAGCTGTCTGCTGAATGAGGTGGGTGCCCTGATGACAAAGGATACAGAGAAGATGGAGTTACTGAATGTCATCTTTGCTTCAGTCTTCACTGCCAAGACTGTCCCTCAGGAATCACAGACCCTGAAGGCAAGAGAGGAAGTCTGCAGAAAGGAAGACTCCCTTGGTAAAGGAGGATCATATTAGAGATTACTTAAGCAAACTCAACACTCACAGATCCATGGGTCTCGATGGGATGTACCGCTGAATGCTGAGGGAGCTGGCAGTTGTTATTGCCAAGGCACTCTCCATCATCTTTGAAAGGTCATAGAGAACAGGAGAGGTGCCTGAGGACTGGAGGAAAGCCAATGTCACTCCAGTCTTCAACAAGGCCAAGAAGGATGACCCAGGAAACTACAGGCTGGTCAGCCTCACCACCATCCCTGGAAATGTGGTGGAACAGCTCATCCTGGAGGTCATCTTGAAGCATATGGAGGAAAAGAAGATTATCAGGAACAGTCAACATGGATTCACCAAGGGAGAATCATGCCTGACCAACATAATAGCCTTCTATGATGGAATGACTGGCTGGGTAGATGAGGGGAGAGCAGTGGATGTTGTCTACCTTGACCTCAGCAAGGTTTTTGACACTGTCTCCCATAACACCCTCATAGGTAGGCTCAGGCAGTGTGGGTTAGATGAGCAGACAGTGAGGTGGGCTGAGAACTGGCTGAATGGCAGAGCTCAGTGGATTCTGATCAGCAGGGCCAAGTCTAGCTGGAGGCCTGTAGTCAGCGGTGTTCCCCGGGGTCAGAACTGGGTCCAGTCCTGTTCAACTTACTCATCAATGACCTGGACGAAGGGACAGAGTGTACCTGGCAGTTCAGGATGACAGCAAGTTGCCCATGGGCCAACAGCGTGCCCTGGTGGCCAAGAAGGCCAGTGGGATCCTGGGGTGCATTAGGAGGAGCATGGCCAGCCAGCCGAGGGAGGTTCTCCTCCCCCTCTACTCTGCTCTGGTGAAGCTGCATCTGGAGTGTTGTGTCCACTTCTGGGCTCCCCAGTTCAAGAGAGACAGGGAACTACTGGAGAGGGTCCTGCGAAGGCTACAAAGGTGATTTGGGGACTGAAGCATCTCTCTTATGAGGAAAGGCTGAGAGAGCTGGACCTGTTCAGCCTGGAGAAGAGAAGACTGAGAGGGGATCTTACCAATGTCAATCAAAGGCCGAGTGTCAGGAGGACAGGACCAGGCTCTTTTCAGTGGTGTCCAGTGACAGGACAAGGGGCAATGGGCACAGCCTGAAACAGAAGTAGTTCCTTCTGAATATGAGGAAAAACTTCTTTACCTTGATGGCAACAGAGCACTGGACCAGGCTGCCCAGAGAGGTTGTGGAGTCTCCTTCTCTGGAAACATTCAAAACCCACCTGGATGTGACTTTGTGCAGCCTGCTCCAGGTGAACCTGCTTTATCGGGGGGTTGGACTAGATGATCTCCAGAGGTCCTTTCCAACCCTGACCATTCTGTGATTCTGTTCATGTTGATAGCACTCAGTCACTGGTGGATGTAGAGGAAACACTTCTTTTAAACTAGAAGTCAAATTGTCCTGAAATTCCTACAGTGAATTTCTTCTTTGTTACTAATGAAAGGAAGTTTTTGTTTTCTTAATATATATTGGTGGATCTTGTGGCCAAGGACGGTAGAGAACTTTGCAAACAGAAATAAGCAAGCAAGTACCAGAAGAAAAAACAACCCTCAAAACCCATAGAGTAATATTTGTATGTGTTAATCTGAAAGTCTAGCTGATTTTTCATTTCTCCTTACTTTATTTTTAAGTACATTTTGAAACCTTGATAAATATCCAGAAAAAAAACACCTGTATGGCTTGGGACAAAGTTCTTTTCCCAGAAACTTAGGAATCTGAACACCTCATTTGTTCTCCTTTCTGGTGGTATCAAAAGCATATTTCAAAAAAAAACCAACACAACAAAAAACCCACAAAAGATACTTATGAATAAAATAAAAATATTTGCATTCAAAGAAGTGCCTTAAAATACTGAATATTTTTAGTAACATAAAAGCTTTCTTACTCTAAAATAGCCTGTGAAATATTTCACATTTAACTTCTCACTATACCTCAGGTTTTCTCAGATAAACCAATTTTAATCATTCAGAATAGACATTTATTTTTTATTTCTGCACCTTCCCCCCCCCCGCCCCACACACAGCAGAGTTCTTTGTACAGAGTTTACTGAGACACCAAACTTTGAATCCATAATGAAATGCCATTTCTGTGAAGTTATATTCCTGTTTGAGAGTTGAGGACACTCAAGCTATTGTCTACATCCTCCTGTTTCAGGAAAAGTTCATAGATGGAGTTTTCACTATTTATGTAAACCCTTGAGGGTCATACATTCAACTATTTGAAACAAGTATAATTTTGTTTAGTGAACTTACAGTAAAATATAAAATAGGGTACTTAACATTCATTTTATTATTTATCTATTTATTTATCTATTTACATAATATTTTTTATAGTACAGATTTTCATTTTTTGTTGTCCCAAAGAGGTGACTTCAGCCTGGAAAAAGCTGCCCTGTGCACAACTACATGGGAAGTGAGGACTGAGAAAAGGAGAAACTTTTAAGAGACAGGTTGGAGGAGACACCAGAGGAAAGTAAGAACTACAAGAGCATAGGTTCTCAAAACCCAAAGACTACATTTAAAGAGAAGTGTGAATCAAGGAAGTAAAAGAAACCCAACCTGTAGAACAAGAATTCTTATAACTGCACTAAAGTTTTCTTAGAAGATATTAAGAAACCAAGAGGCAAGGGATGTAAGATGGAGTCACAGAATGAGATTTCAATGCATAAGCTGTGTATGCCTTGTTGGTGACTGAGATAAAGAGAAAATTGGTAGTGTTGCAGGAGGTGGGATGTTTTTTTCTGGGTGTTGGGAGCAAGAAAGCAATGATTGACTACTTTTGGTAAAATTTTGGGTCCTGAGCTGTAAATTTTCTTTCCTTTTCTTTTTTTTTTTTTTCCTTTTTTTTCTTTCTTTCTTTCTTTCTCTGGGCATATTACTGGGATTCTGCTGATAACCTGGGTAAGCTGCTCCTACTTTATGGTAATATGTGTGGAGAAGCAGACTTCCTACTAGCTCCTTCTGCTGCTATTGTAGTAGTGTCTCTCTATCATAGAATCACAGAATGAATTGGGTTGGAAAAGACCTTAAAGATCATCTACTTCCAAGCCCCCTGCCATGGGCAGGGACACCTTCAACTACACCAGGTTGCTCAAAGCCCCATCCAACCTGGCCTTGAACACTTCCAGGGATGGGGCCTCCCCAGCTTCTCTGGGCAACCTGTGCCAGTGCCTCACCACCTTCACAGTAAAGAATTTCTTCCTAATATGTAATCTCAATCTACCCTCTTTTAATTTAAAAACATTACCCCTTGTCCTTTCACTATAGGCCCTACTAAAAATTCTGTCCCCATCTTTCTTATAAGCCCCCTTTAAGTATTGAAAGGTCTCCCTGCTACCTTCTCTTCTCCAGGCTGAACAACCCCAGCTCTCTCAGCCTGTCTTCATAGGAGAGGTGCTCCAGCCCTCTGATCATCTTCATTTCCCTCCTTTGGACTTGTTCCAACAAGTCCACGTCCTTCTTATGCTGGGGGCTCCAGAGCTGGATGCAGTACTCCAGCTGGGGTCTCATGAGAGCGGAGAGGGAGAATCACCTCCTTTAACCTGCTGGCCACGCTTCTTTTGATGCAGCCCAGGATACGGTTGACTTTCTGGGCTGCAAGTGCACATCTCTGTAGTCTCAATGCTAGGAGTTCAAAATGTATAGGATGAGAAGACACTAATGAGAAACTGTAAAAATTAATTAAAAAGCCCATAAAGTTCTATTTATGCACATAAGGATATGGATTTTTTTTATGAAGTACTCAGGAAGTAACAGAACAAGTAATAAGTTTTATGTTCTACCATAAAAATAGAAATCTCAGACTTTCACTAAAATAAAATCTACATTTCTATTTCTGATGGATCATGTGATTTTACAGCACTGATCTTTTCAATAGTAAGGGGATTCCTGCTACATTGTGCAACAGAGTAATTTTCAGTTGTCATATATTTGAATAAATAGAATAAAATAAATGGAGTATTTTTAATGAGGGATATATTTAATACTACCCTGAGAGTTTAATGTTAGTAATAATTTCATGGTGTATAGGTAGAATATGGGTCAGAAGAACAAAAGAAATTAAATGTATCATGCTACTGTCACCTGTACATCTGAGATATAAGTAAGCTTATCTAAATGTTTAGTGTTTAAAGTTATCGTAAGGAGTTGAATCAATAGCTCATATCCACTTCTTTGAAATACTTGCCTCATCACTCAAAAGTGTTTTGATTACCTAAACCATACACATACACAGAAACCTGTGCCAAGTAGATACTAACGAATGGGTTCCCAACAAACTCTGAATTTGATCTAAGAAGATGAACTGCTATTGTCATAGCTGAACAAAGCATATTTCTCCAAAGTATTCTTTCATGTGTTGTCCTTGTCATGGCTCTCAGAAACTCTTGATGAGCTTCTCTTTCCAAGAGATGTAAAGTTTGTAGAAACAGGTAACAGAAAAACCAGGCAGTCTATCAGACACAGAAGCCATCTGAAACAAAGGCTGTAGAAAACAGAAGGAGAAAACCTCAAGCTAAATCCAGGCTGGGAACCAATATTCTGAGTCTAACTTCATTATGTTAATTAGTGAGAGTGTAGAGAGAAAAGAGCAGTTAGCACCGAGGCGCAGGGGGGAAGTTAACAAGGGGGGCAGTGATAAGGTCGCTAGCTCTTGTGCAATAGGGAGAAGAGACAAGCACTTATTGCCTGTGAAACAGCACTGCATTAGCAGGAGCTGAGATGTGGGGTAAATTTCAGGGGGCCATAAAACTAATGTTCTGAGAGTCCAATTTTTGTGTAGAGAAGTGTATAACACAAGTCCGTAAGTATTTCCTTCATTATCTGGTTACACGTCTGCATGAGCAAGTACCTTTACATTGACCATGGAGTAGAAACAAGATTTTTAAACACAGTTTTTATACAGTGAGTGTATCACTGCATTACCACATAATAAGATTCCATACAACAGATGGTTCTATATTTCACAGGGAATATATTGTCTCCACCAAAGTACTACAAGTTGCTTTCAAAACAAGTCTAACTCCCATTAATGAAACTGATTTAGTGTATTTTGTATTTACCCTCGTTTTGGAAGACTCAACAGATTTAAATGTCTGAGTCATATATAAGTCTAAGTATTAAAACATTATGATCTGCCCTAGGTGATAAAGTGAAGCAGTTTACAAAGTAAATGACACCTAGAGCCACTCTAGCAGTCATCTAATGCTGTGAACATATCTGGGGGCATGGCATCATTTCCCAGAAAATGACACAGAAGCACAAAGTTCTCTTGGAGACCACAATCAGCTGTTTATTAGTGTCAAAACAGTGTATAACAATGTGACTTTGTTTATTCCAGAAGTGCCTTTGTACTGTACAAGTATTGCATAGCATTATTTGACAAAGAAGAACCTAATATTTTGCCTGACTACAGTTACAGAACTTTCAAATCAAAGTACTTTGCTCTTGAAAAATGAAAGAAAAGCAACGTGAATGATTCTGTTCTAATGAAGTGCAGGGCTTCTCTTGGGAATAAAAATATGATAATTCATATAACTGAAGCATTCCATGTAAATTGTCAGCTATTCAAATTAAAGAAGTAACTAATGAATAACTGCATGCAAGATTGCATGGTGATTAGCAGTACAATATTTAATATCAACTGATGTTATCAATCATTTCCCACTGTAATTACTCAAGGTGTTGAATAGAAAATTGCTTTTAAAGTACATTTCAACAAATGAAGTATTAATTATTACAGGAAACTTGTAAAACAGACTGTTGCCACATAGTCAGAAGTGGGTAAAAAAGTTTTCCAACCTTATGAATATTTGTAAGATTTTTTAATCTGTATTAAAATGAAACAAATATTTTCTGAAAAATTCAGGTGTAAAGTGAGTGAGAAATAAAAAGAAAAACAGCCCTTAAACTCGCTGGGCATCTGACAGTGAACTTGTCAACAAGGTACAAAAATGGTGTCACTGGTCAGCCACAGGCACATGGCTTAAAGAGCACAATATTCACTCTCAGAGATAGAAATGAAACATCAGTTGGCAGATTGCAAGTATATATATTTTATATATATATATGCCTTTATTTTTTTTCAGTGCAATGTTTAAACGCATTAAATGTTACGTTCTTACCTGAAATAATGCATTTATGTGTTTGTTTGTGTATTTACTTTTTATTTATACAATCTGTGCTAATATTATTTTCTGATTATGTTATCCAGTTAGCGCATGTTAACGCACTTTTTAAAGAAGATGAAATATCCACAGTAACAAGAGCAGAGCTACTTTTCATCATGTATTAGTCAAATGAAGAAGTACTTTTCTTGAAATCTGTGAAATTATACTGATGTAAGACTATTTGTATGATCTCTCCTAATTTCACTTTTTGCACGTGTTCCATTTGATTGAGTTAATCATTAATTAGAGCTGGGAGTTGAACCTGAGTTTCTTTTATCTGAAGTGTATGTAAGTGACCACCAGATTAATAGATATTCTAAACTGGCAAAGTGGTGAGGGATATGTTCCTCTTTAGTTTTGAATAGAAATTTCATCCTGCAGCTAAGAGATTTTTCACAATATAAACTTAAACCAAACAGATAGTTTTTCTTTAAGTTCCAGATTTGAAAACCATCTCTGCATACATGAATCATTTTCTATAGATTTTGTATTAACAGCGGGTAGGAGTGAGGTGGGGAGGAGACCTGTAAATCAACAGAAAACCACTCTGCTGATTAATTTGCATTTCATGACATTCTTACAGAGTATGAAAGTTAATTTGACTTCATGTCCTTGGAATGTGCTATTTGTCTCTCAAACTAATTTCTTTTTTAATTGCTATCACAGAATCATAGAATGGTTGAGGTTTGAAGGGACCTCTGGAGATCATCTTGTCCAGCACCCCTGCCTAAGCAGGGCCACCTTGAGCCAGTTGTCCAGGACCATGTCCAGATGATTTTATATTTTTTCACATATTTCTTCATATATTTTTATTTCACTACTTCTTTGAAATAAGTCCAGGTGGTTTTAAGTGTTTGGTGGTGAGGTTTTTTTCCTAATTAATTAAATCCAAGACCAGACAAACTATTATGAATTAAAGGTATTAAAGTGTGAAAAAAAATCATGCTCTTGTTGCATTTCTTTTAAAGATCTGGAACTGTAGTTGTGCGAATAGGAGGAACACTAATGCTGACTGTCTTCACATATCTAACTCAAATCATGCCTAAGTGAAGAGGTAATTGTACTTGTATTTCTTACATAATCCCTGGAGAGGGCAGCTAGAAGGAGTTTCAGAAGAGAAGCCTAACTCACAATTTGTTATTGGAGAAGCCTTTTTCTTTCTCTGTGGACTACAGAGAGACCTTAAGAAGGCTGTGCTTTTAATATGCAGATTTTAATTTGAACCTTAAGTCAGGTGCGATTGATATCTTTTGTTGTGTTTGAGAAAAAAGTTTTTGGTTAGGACAGTGTGAAAGGATCAATTTCACCTGGCTCATTAATTGCAATGATTGAACTTTTTTAAAAACCCAGATGTTAAGGATCCTTGTAAGCCTGATGGCACGCAGAGGAGATACCTAGTTTTGGAGTCGGTAGGAAAGAAGCTACAGTCTACTGAGGTTTATACTAAGGGAATTTTTGGCGCTTTGTTTGGCTTAGTGTTTTGCTACACTTTCCCTAAGCAGTTTGTTTCCAGAGGATCTTCTTTTCCAATTTAAGCACACAGGCTTTTCATGAAGTGCTCAGAAATTTGTTTTCAGAAGCTGGTCAGCAGAGCAGGAAGCCAGCTAAGCTAGCCAGGACCAGAGCAGGACGTGAAAATACAGGGAGGTTGCAGACATTTAAGCTAGTATTCCTTATTCAAATCCAAGACTATACAACTTTCTCATTCACAAGTGTCAGCTGGAAATCCTTTCCTGCAGTTAGACATATAAACTAAATTGTTTGCTACAGCGAGTCAAGCCCTAGTAGCTGAACAGCAGACTTTATCCTGATGCAAGGATTGGCAGAAAACAGAAATTTGACAGGCTCTGCCTGTGCTGATTCATTTAAAAAACGAAACGAAACAAACCCAACCAAACCAAAGGAAAAAAGAAAACAACAAAAAATGAGCAGTATAGATTGGCTCATGTTTATAATACTTTGTGCTAACCTCTTCTATAGTATATTTGTCATGGAAAGGGCTAAATGGAGTAACCCAAAAGAACTAAGTGAGCAAACAGGGTTGATGATCAGGGACACAATGCTCCAGCTCCAGCTTAACTCATACACCATGGTTCAGAGTAGGGCTCCTGAAATGCTTTCTATCTGTGTAATAGCTGTAGTACATGCAAGTTATTCAATTGATCCATTGCAAAGAAAGCTGAATAACTCCAGCACTGGGATGCACTCATCAGTTTTGAAAGATGTCAGCTATGAAGATGCTTACAAAAAGTAAGGAGATGCTGGAGTACTTTTAAGGCTCCGGACCTCCTGTTTCCTGTGGCTTGACCACAGAGAGTCAAATAGCGCCCTACTGATGAGTGCTTCCTGTTCCTGGTTCTGCTTATGACCTCCTTGAAAGCTAATGCAAAAACTAAAATAATTTTTCTCTATCAAAATTTACTTTTCACCAAATTAAAATGAAAGTCCATACTAGTTCTGAAACAGATAAATGATCTTTCTGTGAATGTGGTGTGACTCTCTTGGCAAGTCTTGTGCTACTGTTTTCTTGAGTTGCGTTTCTAAGCATAATAAATGGAAATTGCATTATCTGTGTCACTAAAAATATGTATGAAAAGGGCTGTTATTTTTCAATAGCTGCCAAGCTGTCCTACAGCCTTCCTCTTTCCTTGCCGCAAGCAGATACCACAAGCGGAAAACTGCGATATTCGAGTGGAAGTGACCAGCCAGGAGGAGACAAAACCGGGACTCTGAGATAGTACTTTTGCTAGAGGAAATATATCACTGAAATTCACCCTTACTGCATTAAAGCCCTAGGATGAGATAACACAGTAGTGCTGAATGAATGGTTCTGAGAGACCATATGCAAACACTCTGGTCTGGTACATGAGGGATTGCTTTATGTTTTGCAGTATAATGTATACAAATTCAGATCTAGTCAGTGTACTGCTTATAAACTGGGAAACAAAACAAAACAAAGCAAAAACCCAAACCCCATAGTGTCTAGTAGCAATTCCTGAAAAGAAAGAGAAAAAAAATCCTCAGGGTAAACTGTCAGTTTACATTGCAATCTTAATAAAAAAGCACATTTGAAAAGAATCAGGCCTCAAAGTAATAACCATGTCAGACACTACATTGTAAACCCGTATCACAGAATTATTTTGATTTATGCTTGTAGTATAGACAGAAATACCAAAAAGAGTATACAATGAAATTTTCACTGAACAGTCTTGGAATTTAGTCTCTGTACAGTTCGGTACTCAGAAGTCTTGCTCGAGAGGGCCGTAAACCTACTTTAACGGAAGTTACTAATTTGCCTACTGTGCGTTGAGTCACCTAATTGTTGTTTATGTTGATGTAATTTCTGTGATAAAAGTAGTAAAATGGACTAAACTACATTTTCAGAGCTATAGAATGATATCCTCATTAAATTAAGAGATGATCACTGAATTCCATCTGATTGGCTATTAAGACATTTCCCAATGTTAATTCTGCATAATAAAACATGGTTTACATCATCTAAGAGACAACACAGATAGAATGATGCCAAAAATGAATAGAGCTCTTTGAAGTCTGATTACCCCAATGCATTCCTTCTTTACTGTTTTTTGATTTCTCTGTTCATAATTTTGGCTTTTTATAGGCCATTACAGAATTGAACAGCTTGTAAGTCTGATGCTTACAGCAAAGTGGTGGGGAGAAAGAATACACAAATTCTATTAAGCACTTGAATAATTCATGCTGTGACTTTTTGTTACTAAACAGCCCTCTCTGTGCCTCGGTTTCCATATTTGTAAAATGATAATTCTTCTGTTTGCACAGCATGTTAAGAGTTAAAAACATTACATTTCTTTAGTGACTGTCATGTGGGGATCCTGAAATGGCATTCAAATATTGAAGAAAAGGTTTAGATGCTAAATAAAACAGCCTTGTCCCCCTAGGGAGAGAGAACAGATGTGTTTGTGGACATTCATGGTACTTCTTTCATAGCAAACACTGAATTTCATGTTGCAATAAGGAGCGATGAGAGGTAGAATAAACTTTTAAGAAAAAGTATAGAAAACACCAGAATGCTACAAAAAAATACTTGACCTTATAAGGGGAAGACCTTGTTCAAAACAAACAAACAAACAAACAGTCTGGAAAATTGGCCAAAGAATACAAAATGGAAAAGTATAACAAGAAAACTCTTTTAATAGATACAGACAGAAAATGGCTAGAAAAAACAAGATATTCAGATTCTGCTAGATGAATGTTGAGGGGGATCTTCCAGTTTTGTGTGGAAGATTAAAGAGCTAAAATAAAAATACCAGTGGATAGAGTTGTCTTAAAATTAAATTACTTTGAAAACAAATTTGTGTATCAGCATACTATCAAGTTCCGAGATGACATACAGAGCAAATTAAAGTAGAGATGCTAACATCTGCATACTCTACTTCAGCTACAGGGCTGTGGTTGTCCACCCTGATGTCTCAGTCTTATATCTTTCATTGTCTTTTATCATTACTAATGACCGTTTCGTATTTTCTCTTGAATGAAGGAAGGGGCTTCCTGATTTTTTTCTCATAAAATAGGGACTAGTATTGAATTTTCTTCCCTTGCTGTGTAGAAAAGAATGTTCAAATTACTGTATACATTTGCAGGAACTGGTGAATTTATGTATAAAGAATTGAGGGCATTCCTTGTTGCCTCTTCACTTTACTTCCAATATTACAGGGTCCTATGAGACAAAAGTACTACAAAAAGAATGCTACATGGATTCCTCTTTTAATTACTAGGAAAAGTGAAACTTGTTCATCTGGGATTCAGCAGGGGCTTTCAGGAGGGCCTGCTGAATCAACCCTGTATTTACACTGCTCTCTTTTCCTTTGAGATTTGTTCTCGTAACCCATTTCACTGCAGTGTTCATTCAGCGCTACTTGCAATCATATGGAAGTTCTGTATATAATTACAGTTACCATTTTCGATATCAGTTGGTAAATTCTTACCCTTGTAACACCTGTGCTGTTACTTTAAATGCAGTGGAATGCCTCGAATGGCTCAGATGTCATTATGGCAGTCATTGACCTCATATATTAACTCTGGCATGAATGACTCTGTGACCTTAATATCTTGTGAGTGAAATGAATTTCTTCCTGACAGTTTAGACTGAAATCAGATTTATCTATTTGTAATAATAGCTTTCTTTTACTAGAAAATAAGAAGTTGATTTGCATACTAAATAGTACATGTTTTGTTGCTTATATTGATGAATATTCTTTCAAGCATTAATTAGGCACTCAACACCTTGGTATCTAGACTATTGCATAGGATTTTAGGGGGAAATGTGTTTTACCAAGTTTTATTAAAACCATTTTAACAACATTTAATTCAGTGTTCTCTTGCACTATTGAGATTTTCTGTATTGAGAGATAGGGAAAGGAGAAGGTAAATGGACAAACAGACAGCAAAAGGCGAATCATCCTTTCAGCACCAATCCAAGGAACATCTCAGGCTCTAAATTATAAAGATGCCTGCCACCTGAGCACCGTAAAGATAATCAGAAACCAAACATAACCAATCAAATAGGATAAAAATAAAATAAAATAAAAGCATCAGAAGGAAAACTAAATTTAGTGATAATGTCTGTAAGTGCAAAGCCTCCTCTGTATGATTACTACATGCCCATCTAACTACAGTAATAAATAAAGCCATTAGTTAAAAAAAAAAAAGTCAGACCATATCAATTAGGTGCTTACTGTGCACTTCTGTAGTAAAAAAAATGCTTAATATAGATGAATTATAAAGTGAATGCATGTTTGACATCTTTTGGTCCATTTCCTTTGAAATGTGCACTTAAATGTTAATATTAGATTCCATAAACAAGTGTAACAAAAAGGGCACCCACAACAAAGATGAAAGAACATAAAAGGCCTGAAGTTGACAGTATAAGTACCAAATCTGATAGAGCACAGCAGATATAGAAACATAAAACATGTTGAAAACATCATAATTATAGCTGGTTAAAGATCAAAGAGATATGTGCAATAAAAGCAACATAAGGAATCAGATAACACACATTTAAAAAAGAATTCTGCTGTAAACATGAATGATGGCTATGGGATAATATTTAGCTGACATTATTCAATTAAAAATAAAATGTTATGACATTGATCTTTTCTTATTTTTTTGCTCACTTCAGTTTCTTAAAATTAAGATTATGCTTTGAGTATGAATGTACATACTTTAGATGTTTCTAGGTTTTATGCTTTGAGTATATATGTGCATACACATACCTGCACACACATATGCATACATATACACACACATGAACACACACATATATACATATTTGTATGTGTGCATGTGCACAATTCTTAAGATTGTTAAGGGGAGAGTTTATATGATATCTTGTGAATATCTGATAACACCTGAGGGAAAATATTTCATAAACTGTATAAGAGCAGTCTTTACTATTCTAAGATTGCCCTTAAAATGATATGGAAGTATGATACTTGAAATTTCAACAAAACAGGACAACCACAAGGTGAGATATTCCTATTCACAGCAAGTTTCATCAATTTCATGTTTTTTTATCTGGAGGAGATATCCTGAATGACAGAATTTGCCAGATAGTCCTCAATAACAGTTATCGTTACCAACAAAGTCTACCTCAGAAGGTACTGAACATCAAGTGGAAGTCTTCTAACTTCAGAAATAATTTCAAAGACAAAATGAACTACACCAAAGAAATGTCTGTTTACATCCACTAACTATAAAAGTTCCTACAGTGATCATCTTCTATTATAAAAGTCTAGATGCCCCCCTTTTCATCCCAGCTGTACATAAACTAAGCTGATCTATTGAGAATAATGACACCCCATTGCTTCTCTCACACAGAACCACTAACATAAATGTGACATAGTGATGATCCTGGACATCCACTGCCATGCCCTTGCAAATGAGTATGGATTGGTCCTTGTCTTTTTCAGAGGCAGGAAGAGAATGTGGGGCCACATACTCTCAGCAGAAAGGCTTTCTGCGAAAGGTGTCATCAGGAAAGCAGATGTTGCTGAGAGAAAAGGATGCTCCCTGGAAGCTCTGGCTAGTAGAACAATTATAAGATTAGTATTCTGAGTTGCATAAAATTTAAGTATCACTTGGAAATGTTCTAATTAAGACCTGGGACAAAATTTTAAGTTTAAAAGGTAATATGGATATACCTTGTGGTAACTTTGAGTTTCTGACAAGAAAAAATATTTCTTGTTCATTTTTCCAAACTCAAAGACATGGAGGAGGTTAAACATCAGAATCAGCTGTAACTTTTCTTACATCCTTGGAACTAAATTTTCCTAATATCTTGTTTGTTCAATCCTTTGTATGGTTGCTTTTAATTTCAGTTATTTCAGATCGTTTAAATCTAACAAAATAAGAAAAATGAGTCCAGCAAATTTCAGTAATCATTGACAACAAAATAATTTCAGGATTATGTATTCTTTCTAAAGCCTGTCTAGAAAGTACTTATTTTCCTATTACCTCCAGCTTGCAAAGCCTATTCTGAAGTCCTGCAACTGAGGTCCCTCTAGTTTTCTCTGATTCCCAAGACTTAAATTGTGTTTACAGCCAGCTGACACAGTGGATGTTACTTTTGCCAGTGACTGCCAGGTCATCTGAATGTTTTGTTCATGCTAACTCAAGTCAATAGTAGGAAATAGAAACCAAGTTTAAAGATTGCCCTGTGGCAGAAAATTTGTACAGCATAGCGATATCAAGAAAGAACTGTAGAGGCCTGAACCAGTAGGAAGTTTCCTAAACATTCCTAACCTGAAATATTTTAGGATTTCCCAATGCCAGATTATTTTCTTTTCCTTTTTGTGTTGACTATGTCAGAGTGCTGCACTGTGACATGTAAACATAGCATCAGTAGCAAAGCATCATAACTTAGGAAGTTCTCCCCCAGAGCAACCACCCCCCCCACCCCCCCTTTTGTTTTTTTCACTTGTACTACCTTGGGAGCTATTTCTTGTATTTACAATGGATAATTCTGCTTGATCTGAAAATATTATTCCAAACACGAGTACTTTGAAGTATTAATACTATACTTACAGAAAATTGGGGGTTTTTTGCTTTATCATACCTACTGATTAATTTTTATATCCTTTTTTTCCAAAATCCCAAAGTCAGTGAAAAAGGAGAGGTGGCTTCTCTCCCTTGTTTTCTCCCTCTCCCTTTTAATATATATGCTACTTTCTGGAAATGGATTGTGGGGACCTTTTTTGTTTATGATGTAAAGTGCCAAAGTTGTAGTCGGAGTCCCTGAAATATATGGTTATGTCAAATTTGAAGAAGACATTATGAGAGTCACAAGCTGCAATGTAAATCCTGTAGGGAAAGGGGAACTATTATGAAATCAAACCTAATTAGCAGCATCTGAGCAGCCTTCAGAGTATGCAGCCACCTCCTACCATCCACACAGGCATGCAGTTATTTGCTAATCTCAGAACTATACCGGTTGCCAGGTATATTCCCTCCCATCAAATTCAAAGAGAGAGGGAGATTAAAGTAACGTTATATATTTAATATATTGATACTGATGTGCATGGTGATACAGATACTAAGCATGTTCCTCTAATAATGACCCAAGGAAGGATTAGTAATAGGAAGCTGAGATAGGAATGAGCATGATACAAAACTGGGAGGAGTGACTGGTACGCCAGGGGGTTGTGCTGCTGTCCAGAGGATCCTTGACATGGAGTTCAACAAGGACATTGTACATGCTGGGGCTACCCGGCTGGAAAGCAGCTTGGCAGAAAAGGCCTTCAGGGTCCTTGTGGACATCAAGTTGAACAAAAGCCAGCAATGTGCCCTTGATGCAAAGAAGGCCGATGGTATCCTGGGCTGCATTAGAAGGAGTGTTGCCAGCAGGGGGAAGGAGGTGATCCCTCTACTCAGCACTGGTGAGGCCACACTTGTACTGTGTCCAGCCCTAGGATCACCAGTACAGGAGAGACATGGACATACTGGAGGCAGTCCATCATAGACATCATGGCAGATGTCACAGAGATTATGAAGGGTGTGGAGCATCTCTTTTATGGGGAAATGTGGAGAGAGCTGGGACTGTTCAGCCTGGAGGCAAGAAGGCTCAGGGAGATTTAATCAGTGTATTTAAATACCTGAAGGGAGACACTAAAAACAGAGCCAGGATATTCTTAGTGGTGCCCAGGGACAGGACAAGAATTAATCGGCACAAACTGAAACAGGAGGTTCTTTCTGAACACCAGGAAACACTTTTTTTCACTGTGAGAGTGACTGAGCACTGGTATAAATTTCCCAGGAAGGTTATGGATTCTCCATCCCTGGAGTTATTCAAAAGCCATCTGGATGAGATCCTGGGCAACTGGCTCTAGGTGCCCCAGCTTGAGCAGAGGGTTGGAACAGATGATCTCCAGAGGTTCCTTCCAACCTCAACCATTCCATGATTCTGTGATCTATTCATTAGGTTTCCAGTAATGTTCTTATTTACGTTTCAGCTACTTAATTAATGTGAAAGTGTTTAATAGGAGAGTTGCTGAGTGATAGGAGGAAGTTTTATGAGGAAGTGTTTAAATTTTGGAGAATATCATATGTGCTTTAAGAAGAATATGAAATACAGCATTATTGCATTGGGATTCCATCTCCAAGCAGTGATACTCCAGAGTGTATGGTGTGTCAATGATGGGGATAACACAGGTTACACTTCTGCAAAATGCTTTCAGTGGTGGGAAGAAGAAAGTCAGTGGCTGATTAATAAATAATATTAAAGCAAGAAGATAAGCCTTTTGACTAGCAGCCCTTAGCAGCACTTACGGAGACTCAGAGTTGAGCAAGTGAAAATTATTCTTGCATTTGGCCATGTGTTTTCAAAAACCCTGCTAATGAGATCTGCTAGTATCAAGAAGATAAAAAGGATTGAAAAAATAGATAGTGTTATTGGGAATTATATATTTCTGTGAAGTATCTTGTTGCCTAATTTGAAAGTCCAAGGAAGGTAAATTGTTAGGGGAAAAAAAAAAGATACAGAAAGCTCTTTAATTAGTATCTGCCTCGTCTTTGAGATAAATGTGGTAGAAAGTAAAGGATATGTAAAATATATTTAGAGATTTTAAATCCAAAAGGGACCACTACAATCATTCAGTTTCACATGGGTTTTAGTGTGATCAGTGTAAAAATATTTTGCCATTGTTAAGCGTATCTTCCTGTATAACATCTACAGAAAAAAATTGGAGTAAAAACTTGGTATTTTAAGAATATGAAATTTTGATATAAAATTTCATTCTCAGGTATGATTACTGTTACATGTACTTTTGCCTAGTAAATTGTTCCCATAAACTCGAGGAACAATTTGTAATGGGAAACAAAAGAAATCAACTTGATAGTCACCACAGTGACTGACAAAGCTGATTTTGTCTTTTGCCTGTTAAGTGCTCATGACAGCTTTGAAACTCTGATGTTCTTTTTCCATTGGCAAGATATCACAGACAGTCAAATATCAAAATAAAAAAGGTAAGAACTAGAATCTAATGAACTTAATTTAGAACAAAGGCTTCTATTGTAATGCACAGAGTATTCTAAACAAAAATATTTGGTAAATTGTGGTCAGGAACAGGATATAAATCACTATACTATGTAATAATAGTGTAAAACCACAATAAAGGAATCGTTTTTCCATCATCATAAATATTTGCCTAACATATTCTATCACAGGTTATGAAGCAATAAGCAGATACAAAAGTCCTCAAAATTAGAAAATGAGAGATAGAAATCTGAAATATGTTTCAGAATAACTGCCAAAACGTGATTTCATTATCCTTCCTCATGAAATGTATTCGATTTTATGAAGGATGTACCTGCATTCTCCTTAATGAACTGCTCCTTCAATGGTGTAAATAACAAGGAAATAGACAGAAAAGTTTATAATTCTCTAGGAATTACAACTCTTTAATGAATTAATGATCCATTGATGAACTGATTAGGCTAGAAATGGGTGGGCTGAATTGGATATAGTTTTGAGCAGGAATAACAAATTTTGTTCCCACTAGCACACGTGGAAAATACACTGAAATTTAAAATGGGTCATATTTGGCCCAGAATACCTGTTTCCATCACATTTCTTTCCAATCTCTGTTTAGGCAGCATCCCAAAATTGTCAGAAAACTTTAGAATATGCTGTAAATAAAAAACATGAAGTTCTGAAACTGGCGTCACATTTGCTTGTTATGTGTTATGCTTTCCTGATAATAGAACAGAAGTTGATAAGATCTCATGTATTTCTCAGTTGCTGGATGGCATTAATTTATACAATTTTTTCTAGTGTGTCTGTGTATAATGGTTCCCTAAACAGACAAAGAATTATTTATGGACTAGAAAATGTGAAGCTGGTGCAGAAGTCAAACTGTTCCTTTAATCTTCTGTTCTGGAGAACCTAGGTCCTCATACACTTAGAAAAGGGGAAGACCACTAAAACTTGAATCCAAGTCAAATTGACTTTAATGCATTTTTTTTTAATTTCAGTTTCACAGGAATAACCCATGTGCGTGTCTCAAAGAATCAGTTGGGAAAGTTTTTGCCTGAAAAATGCTGATCTTTCCAAAGTAATTTTTTCTTCCACAGTAACATGCTACTTTTATTGAAAGATGTGTTAGGAACTCTGTCTTACAAGCAGGACAAAAATTTCTGGTCAAAATAGAGAAAATAATAATCAACCTTAGAAAAGCAAACAGAGTGAATAGGGCAGTAAACACTTGGTAGGAAACATGACACTTTACTCCGAATTTCTGCTCTGTCTAGTGCAGATCTGGGACTTGAATCTTTCCCTTCTACTTTGCAGGTCAGTGCCATAACTACGTTTTTAAAAGCCATTCTGGAGTTTTGTTTCTGTCTCATATTTGAAAAAAGAGAGGAAAAAAGACTGCAATAACCCATCATTCTTTAGTGAGGTCCAACAGTAGAGGTGCAGAAATGTTCTTTGGATGTTTATTACTGTGAAATAACTTTGCTGTCTTCATACATGAGCCCTATCCTCTGAGCAGCCATGCAACACATCTTAGTTCATTCTTGGGATCTCCTTTATAGAAAACTAAATGACCTCTTCCAAGTAAATCAGGGTGCAGCTCAGAAAATCTGTTCTTTACAGGCAGTGTGGATGAGGTAAAATCAACTTTTTGAATTCCTCCTGGCAACCGCATCATCACCTCCTCCTATTCCAGCAGCTTTTCAGATACCCACCATCTATTCCTGAGCACAGTGCCCAAAGACATGCAACATGCTTTTTGAAGCGTGCTGTAAAACAGCATTTTGTTCGCTCTTCATATTGTGCTTATGCTCTTTAAATAATAATAAAAGCAACAATAATAACAACAACAACAGCAGTAAAAATATATATGCTTTAGGGACATGGGGGCACCATATGTCACTCATAAAGAGTTCAAGGGCTAAGTGCTATGCAATATTGACTGAACCAGTCCCACTGTATGGTGGACTGGCCTTGAGCCATGGGAATGTGAACTGCTCCGTGTCAACTAAACAGGAGGACAATAATCTCACCTCAGCAGATAGAAATACAGTCTTTGCTTTGCCTGAGTCAGAACAGGGGCTCAAAATTAGTTATCTTTCGTCTTACTTGACTGCACTAACCACTGTACTACCAAAGGGACACCATCAGGTTCTCAAGAAAGAAGGTTTATAGTTTTGGCTGCCATGCACATGAGTTTTGAGAGAGTCAAGACTTAAGACAAATCTCACTTCACTATGTCATACTGGCTGCCGGCTGCCTGGGAGAGCATTCTCCAGCATAACTCTTAAGTATCTAGCTCTCTCCATGTGTCATATAACTGTAAAACCCAAGTGTCACTGGGAATTAAAAAATAAAGGATTAAAAAAAAAAAATATTGCATCAAAGGGTTGAGTCAAAGTGTCTACTCTAGAAGTTCCCTTTACAGAACTTTCCTTTGATCCCCAGCTGTTGGTTGTTAGCCCTGAAAAGCCAGGCATTTAAATGCGCTCCTTGTTAACACCATTTCATGGCCATTATAGGTGGGCAGAGATATCCCGAAACAGAACTCCCAGCTGAAGCTACAAGAATTTTTTTCAGCCACATTAATCACTCTGCTGAAGTTTGGCTTGTGATAGCTTGCATACAGCAAAATAAATACACTCCCACATCAATAACTCATTCAACCACATGGAATCCTACTTACCACATGACTGAACATACTATTGATTTTAAAGTAACAGCTATCCAGCTTTTTCATCAGTCCAACAGTACCGGTTACTTCTACTCTTTTCTCTTTTCTTCTGGTCCTATTTCTTTTTTCTTTTTCTCCAGCTCCCACACTTTTCCTTTTCCTTGATCGTTTCTGCTCAGCTTTCACTGGTGAGGTTGGAGGTGGGTGCCTTCCAGTGATATGTTGTTTTAGCCAGTGTATGATTTACAAGTCAGAAATCCCCCATATGTGGCAATAGGGCTTTCTTATGGCATTCATGGTCACTTACTTGCATCACAACATAAAACATTTTCTCCAATTCAAATATCACCAATAATATTTTGTTGGAAGCAGAGAATTATTGGAAGACATAATTCAAAGTAATGTTTAACAGCATAGTTTTGTAGCGTAAGGAACTGAGTCTAGAAAAGCACAGGAGTTTCCACTATTTATACGACTTAAACTAGACTGACCAGCACACTCTGGTGACCAGCCTTGTGGAGGTGGAGAAATGGGGCAGATAACTGGAAGACTTTCCTACTTCCAATTTCTTGTTTTGTATGTTTGCAGTCAATGTGGAATTCATATAAAACCAAATAAGTGACCAGCCAGTTATGTTAGAAAAAGAACAAGGAGAGAAACGTCATGTTTTAAGAGGCCTTGTAGAAAAGAGAGATTAGAAAATAAATGCAGACCTTGAGGCTAAAATCTTATTTTGCAAAGAAAAGCTCTGTAAGTATTTCTTTTTCAACTTGCTACTGAAGAAGCTTTATACAGTAAATATCATTGTATTTGGAGAGCTCAGCATCTGTTATTCTTTCATATTGATTAAAATACTTTAAATATCAGGACTCATGTGACCAAGACAGTATTAACTTGAAATAAACTGTTGCTCTCTTGCTATTAGCTGAAAGCTTTGCAGTATTTAAATAATAAGAAAGAAATGGGTATTATTCCTGCATGATGAACAAATAGCAAATGGAAATATGCAAATGGAGTTTTTCAGGATCACAAAATATGCAGACCTTTAAGTGTTGGGTTTTTTTTAATATAATCTGCAAAGATTTAATGTTAAAATCATGATATGTTTAAGACATAGGAAACATTTTTACAATGTTTTAGTTGTCATCTTTTAACATTATAACAAGTGCATTTCCTTTTAGTGGCTTCTATATTTGACTTTTCCCCATCTAACAGTTTAAAACAGGCATCTAGTTTCTACAGTAAATCCATTCCAACCCTATGATATTTTTGGACTTTATGCTTTTTTCAGTAGGGGATACTTTTACCCTTACTGGGTAAATTTAGGAATGCAGTAAAGTATCTGAGATTAAATTAAAGCAGCCAAGTTGATCTGCTACAGAGGTTAAATAGAGCGATGCCTGTAAATCCTAGAATGGGCGTCTCATATTCTAATAGCTGTACTTCCATGATGAAATATTATCCTGTAGTGTTTTTTAAGCAGCATCTGTGTGAATGTATTTCATTTTGAAATCCTACTTCAACTCCTGAACATATTGGCAAGTGGGTGGCCAGTTGCACCTGCTATTTGCATCCCTGTGGAAAACAAGGTGGTGTAGCCCTCCTGTGCCTCAAGGCCAGAGCTGAACTCAGACTTCAGAAAACAAGTAGCAGCCACAGGCTGGGCTTGCTAAGGTAATGCTCTGAATAGATACATCACTTTAACAGTCTTCCCTGTCTCCTTCCTAGTGACTGTTACGCATCACTGGATGGCTTTTGCCTGTTGGGTGGAAGGGGGTTGTGGCTGTCCTGAAACACAGCAGGTGTTGCTGGCAGGCATCCATTGCAAAAAGCCTGGTCTCACTGTCTTAATCATTCTTTTAGAAGAGTAAGGGAGTACTCAGTAGATGAACAGGGCACATGATTTAAAATTTGAAAAAGAAAAGAAGAAAGTTAGCAGACTGCTAGAAGTTGATTTAATGCTGTATTTCTACAGTTGTTTTCTACCATGCAGGGGAAAGAAGCCTATGACATTGGGTGTGAAAAAGAGAGCAAGGAAGACTGACATGCTAATCCCTCTTGCAAGCAAAAGGGTAGGAAAATGTCTAGAGAAGCGCAGGGAATGATCGAATCTTTGACCGGGAACAAAAGGGAATAAAATGTTCTGTGAAAGGAAATAAAACAGATGAAAAAGGGGAGCGAGTGGTCATGGCTGAGTCATTGTCAGTTTACTAGTTTACTCCTGGGTTTTTACAGCTCTGAGTCAGAAACCCTAAAGAAACGTAAGAAATAAGATTTTACTGAACTTGTCCATCCTCTGTTGATATGCTTCTATGAACTACTGAATGCAATCAAGTCCTGAACATTTTAACTTTGCCAAACTATAAACACACAACAAAGAAATTTTTGAGCCAAATTTCCTTTCACTATAAACAGATTTCAAAGAAGCTGATTTAGATTTATAGGCAGACTCTACAAATGGAATTTGATATTTTTTATTTTAAAAATCACTGTGTAACACTTGGTATTAGACACAGTTTAGCTACATCTGATTCAATGACCTGGAGACTGGGACCAGGACAGCTTACAGGTATAACAAATGTCTATTTAAGTTTTAGAAATCACTGATCAAAAAAGTCCAGATTAATTATCTATCTCATTATTTCTATTCTTTCTTTAACTGTTGTATCTTTCAGTATATTTTAAATAAAAGTGTTGAAATAAACCGTTTCACCAAAGGGTGATCTGGGTGCCCAAGCACAGTACCAGATGCCCTAAGGTATTTGAGACATGTGTGATCTTGGCAGAGGCAACACAGGAACTACAGGAAACCCATGCCCTTCTAGAGATGCAGCTGGCAGCCTGGAAGGATGACTGAAAGCGCCTAGTCTGCTGCTAGCCACATGCTTCCAGGCAACTGATCCCTATGTCGGCTTTGACTTACTGTCATTACGAAGGTTCCTGGGTTAGAATTTTTGCTGGAGCCTGGAATTTATCTGCAGAGATGCTTCTGAATCGGCAAAGCCTAATTTGTGAAGATTTAGGTCATAAGGGACTTTAACTTCAACAGGTTTGTATGGTTTAACTAAGCCAGAATTTGGTAGTAGTGATTTCAGCATCACTTTTCTGTTTCAGCTAACTACAGCAAATCTTAAATTGCTTGGTGAAGTGCTTTTGTGAATAGAGGAGATGGGGTAAAACTGTGACAAAAAAGCAGGTAAGCAAGCTCATTCTGTTGTGTCTTACTTCTTATGATTGATTGTTTCATGTTACCATCCAGCACCTTCAGTGTTGTCATGGTTTAACCCTGGTAGGCAGCTAAGCACCACGTAACTACTTGTTCACAGCTTCCCCACTCTGCCCTGCACCACCCCACCCCACCCCAAAAAAACCCAAAAACAACAACCCCAAAGGAAAATAAAACCAAGAAAAACAAGCGAAAAAAAACCCCAACAGTTCAGCACCAGGTGACTGATGTCCAGCCAGTCCCCAAGAAATGGCAGCCCCTGCAAACCTCCACTCACATCCCAGTTTTATTTCTGAGCATGACATCATATGCTATGGAATATCCCTTTGGTCAGTTGGGTACAGCTGTCTGATCTGTGTCCCCTCCCAATTTCTTCTATAGCCCCAGCCTACTTGCTGGTGGGGTGGGGTGAGAAAGCAGAAAATGCCTTGATGCTGTCTAAGCATTGCTCTGCAATATCTAAAACATGGTGTCTTATGAACACTGTTTTCATCACATATCTAAAACATAGCCCCATGCAAGCTACTGTGAAGAAAATTAACTCTATTCTATCCAAACCCAATACAAGTACTTATAGCATATGCACTGCAAACCTGCATTAACTTACTATT
The DNA here is from genome assembly GCA_035590275.1 of Ibycter americanus. Taxonomy (NCBI): domain Eukaryota; kingdom Metazoa; phylum Chordata; class Aves; order Falconiformes; family Falconidae; genus Ibycter; species Ibycter americanus. The sequence goes on from JAVJGI010000014.1 coordinate 34,788,777, forward strand.
GCTAATATTATTTATGCTACCTCTGAATTTGAGAGGCAAAATGGTTTCCACAGAAAAATAAGAATTATCCTCTGTCTTCTTATTTTCACTACTCCATTTTCCCCCCTCACTTTCTCACTGTTCTTTCTAAAATTTTAATATTTCTTTAAATGTGTAGGGTTTTTTTTCTCTCTCCTTTCTCTTACACTTACCAAGATTATTCGTATTCTTTGTTAGCTTACTTTGGTCTCTGTTTCCCTGGCTGGATTATACCAGAGTGAATTTTAATTGCCTTTTTTTCCATTTTTTCAGTTTCAATAGTGTATTTCCTAAGTGTTATAAAATCTTAGTCAAAATTCCACCTAGCATTTCACGTTCCCTCAAAGTCAGACTTTCTGACATCACACCTGGTCTGTTTCTTCCCTTGCTAAGAAGCCTTGCAAGTACACCAAATCTAAGATTTTTTTGTTTGCTACATACTGCATGTTCTCAATATAAACCCTATTTATACCTGTCTCAAGTCACTGCATTATACACAGAACTGCCTCTAACTGTGTAGGCTATTTAGCAAAAAACACAAACCAAAAGAATCAAAACAAAAAACCCTCACCTCTCCCCACTACCTCCCTCCCAACAAATTATAGTTCCTTCTAAAAAAAAAAAAAAAGTCCTCCTAGGTTTCTGCTTAGTTTCTATCAAAATCAGTATCAAGGTAATTACTTTTCCCTTGATAAAGATTAAAGCCAAGCTCTAACAGACCGTACTGAGTGGACTGCCATATCTGCTCTAACTGCCCAAGAGATCAGTAGCTACATCAGTGAATTACCTGACTGCCTTTATTATCCAAATTCCTATCAAAACTTTCTCTACTGTCATTGCAAGTGTTTATGCCGTTTTTCTCAGCAGATTCTATTTCATTTCTCAGTGATGTTGCTGTTCTCACCTCCTGGTTTTTCCTTATCTGTGCCTTATATTCTGACACTTTAAATCATCATGCTCTGTATTGATTCAGTAAAGTGCACTGTTCCACTCAATTCATATTGTACATATAAGTGAAAATCAACAAAAATGTTTGTGGGAAGTGAGGAGGACTGACAAATATGTCATTCTCGATTCACGAGTTTTACAGTGATTAATTGGTGAGCACTCAACAATATGAGTAACGATTGCTGGTTTCACAACTGTCCCTAGGTGTCTGACTGAATAGGATTTTGGTGCCTGAGTCCCTAGTGAAATCAATGGAAATTAGAACTGTGGTCCCTAAATAGCTTTGTATTCCTGTCGCCTGTAATAACTACCAATAGGACAGATATAGCTTGCTCGGTGATGTTTAAATATGTGTGAAGAAAACATAGCAGCTTATAAATTTACAATGAGTTCTGAAATGAGAAAGATTGTTAAAAGCCTGATCGTTCAAGTTTTTATGCTTGTTCTGGTCTGTAATAATAAGTAAGTAGACAATTTTCTTGATTTTGATCACTTTCGGATTCTTTCTCTATGTGTTTTGGACTCTTCATGTAGAGGATATCTTTCCAGGAAGATCTTTGCCAGTGGCTGCACCATAGTGATGAACCAGAAATCCCATCATCACAAGACCCAGGAGTTCTGCAACCTACAATTCTTACAAGGAAATGCAGAGCTTCAGTGGGTGCAATGAGTAACATGATGCTGACCTGAAAGAAAATTTTGTGTACACGTTGCCTGAAGGAAAAAAAGAAAAAAATAAAAAGGTGGCAATCTGACATTTACTCATGAAAAATATCAATGTCAAGGAAAACGCACATTCCACATTCAGCAGATTTTGATGGAAATTTATCAACAAGCTCTACTCAAAATCACAATATACTATAATGTCCTTAAAAGGAAAGAGTAAAAATTCCAACTGGAGAGTTCTTTCAAAAGAAAATAAAAACAATAAATATACATGTATAGAACCAGAACAATGTTTTACTATGTCAAGCGATAAAATGGATTGTTATCTAAATAGTTCTGGTTTTATCATCCAACTTTAACTTCATGTCTGTTTTTAATCTGTCAAATTAATGTGGAAGTATTGCATGCGTCCCCCCTCCATTTTTCACTACGTATTGATGGCATGCAGCCAGTTTTTTTTCCTCATGATAACAAATAGTAAAAATTGTAGTTTGTAGGTTTGGCATTTTTAAAAATTATTATTTTAAAATATCTATTATAGTTGCATTTGGTTTTGTTCAATATAGTGCTGTGTATCATTTCATGCCTTGAACATCTGCAGTGTATTTGACCTGGGGGAGTAAAACAACAACCATAAGATGTATGCTCCTGATGCAGCAACATAGATATATTACTGACTATTAAATGTATTTATCCCCATAGTTACTGCTTACATGGCATCTTACCTTCCACAGCTATTTAAAATTCTATGTAAAAGGTCTTTTAGAAAAAAAAAAAAAAGTTACACCTCTTTATTGACTTTTTAAGGGGACATCACTACACTACCATATTCTGAGGTATGGCAGATAGTTTCTTAGCAGAAAATATTTTTTAATCTTTTCTTATCCAGCTTCATCAGCAAAAAGGGTAGTTTGACTATTCCATCTGTTTGTGTTATGCATAGTCATTTATACCTATGAAAAGTGAGTTAAAAAAAGATATAAAAGGATGATAGGTTGCCCAGCAAGGTTGTAGATGCCCCATCCCTTGAAACATTCAAAATCACGTTGGACAAGGCTCTGAGCAACCTGATCTAGTTGAAGGTGTCCCTCCTCTTTGCAGGTGATTGGACTAGATGACCTTTAAATGTCCTTTCTGGCCCAAACCATTTCACAATTCTATGAATATTCTACACTTAGAGAAGATGTTAGCAGCCACACCAACTGCAAGACAATAGGAGGGCCAAAGGACTACTTCTTTTTTGTGCTCTGTTCCTACAAAACTCCCATGATTTTATAGTAAGACAGCTGCAACTCCAGTAAATGATCCAAGTGGCTGGTTAGGTGGTAGGGCAATATCAGGAAAGCAAATCATCTTGCAGAAGCAGCTCCTGCTTGTGCCAGTGCTAGGGCTAAAGTATGGAGCTTAAGTTTTCTCCCTCAAGGACTACAGGCAGCTGTAACAGTAAGTACAACCTCAGTTACATTAAACACTGCTTTAAGAAGTTTGTAGCAGTGGAGCATCTTTGTGTGTTGGCTTCCTGTCTCCAGAAAACAGTGGCCCACTTTTTAAGTGGTCCTCAGTCTAATACTGTCTTCTGAAGTTTGATAGTTTTTTCCTTAGCAGAAAATATTGTATGTTGGTCTAACAATTCTACAGTAGTCCATGAAAGCTTCATTTCAGTTCATTTAGCTCATTTTTGTTTGAGGCTTGCAGCTGAAATCCGTAGGCTATACCAGCTTATTAAGTTACATTCACTGGCTGATCCTCAGTTAATGTATGTGCACACTTAACCCAGCCCACTCTGAGACAACACGATTTCTTGTAAACTTCAAAAGAAAAAGTTGCAGATAGTCTGCATTGCTTGGCAACTGTGCAAGGCCAGGAACTAGTGGCTGGGCTGTACCTTAGCCCATTATGTCTTCTTCACTCAATCATGTGTGTTTGAGCCTTCTGTCAGTCCCTGGAAATGCCAAATACCCATCTAAAGTTCATGATCGTGATCATGAAAAATGTATCAAATACATGTCAACTTTTCTAAGAAAGTGATGCCTGCAAAATATACAGTTAAATCTTCCGTATTTCTTTCTCTCTCCTATTAAATCCATGTTTCTCCACTTATTTCCTTGAACAATGCTGTTTTCTTCATTGACCTGAGTTATACAAGATTCAGAACATGAACAGTTAAGTCATTTCCTTAATATATTCCCTTCTTTTTTTTATCGCCTCTCCTTACGGTCACTGGTCTTTATGTCAGCTCATTTCTCTTATGCTATGCCTTTAATACACTTACCCTGCCACTTACATGACTGCTCATCTTCCTCTGTCACTTCTTCTAAGTCTAAAAACAGTCATGTGTGCCATCAGTGAAGCTCACATATTCATTTATCATTCAGAGGCAGGCTGTTATTTTTTTCTAAAATCTGATCCCTTAGCACTACAGCCAACCAGGGCTTGCAGTAATCATTTCCCACATTCTCCCCCTTAAAGAGGATTAATCCTATCTTTAATACTTCTTTTCCCTTCCTCTGATAAAATGTGGGGAAAAGGCTGTTTGTGGTCAGCAGTCCTCAGGCTGGCAGCTCTGCAATCTGATTCAATTCCTTTTTCCTTCTTTTAAATGCATGGGTGCTGTATTGTGGTTAGGCACTACAAGCAATCAAACCCTTTTCAGCCGCATTGATGGGGGAGGATATTTTTTGTTGGGACCTTTAACTGGTAGTGAAGAAGCAGGGGTTAAATTGCTCAGTTTGTTGCAGATTTTTCTGTCTGACTGTGGGCAGCTCACCATTTCTCTGCATCTCAGTTCCAAGTCAGTAATGTAGAAGAAAAATATTTTCTGCTTTTCATCTTTTCTCAAGGTGTTCACAGAGAGAAACACTTTATCTCTAAAACTTTTAATAAAATTAGACCTTGCTGTAAGTTAGGACTTGAACACAAGTATTAAATATTAATTAACAGTTGTCTGCATGTTTCTCAGGGAGAATAGCAGCTGTGGTCTTTTCTGCATAGTTCTATTGAAGCATCTTTAGAGTAATGAGTATTCTTCCCTGTTTTTGTGACAGAGAAGAGTTATATGTAGATACTTCTTTCACACAACAATCCTTGCCCTTTTCCAAAAAAAAGAAAGAAAAAAGTTTAAATAACCTTTTAAGTGAAATATTGCAATAGTCCAGCATTTTAAGGATGAAAGTGCAGTTTTCTAAAAGGTCAATTCGGTCCCTGAAAATGTTTTCAGTTTAGACAATACATTATGAACTCCGTGAAATCTAGTAGCAATTTTCAGCACCACTAACAATAGGAAGTAAATTCCAGTCATTCACAGTAAGATGGCAATGTGGTGACATTTGATGCTTGACTATGTGTGCTTTGAGTTACTGCAAGAAACTGCCTGCTGAGGGGAGAGAACCTTTCCCTAGTTAACTGGATGAATTTTAGATATAGGTGAAAAATAAAAACAGAACAGTTTATAAAGTGATTGCAAGTCATCAGCTGTGTGGCAGTTTTCCCCACCCTCATTTAGCAGATAAGAATTGAAATATATCACATTAATAAATCCCAATGAAACCAACAATCTTGCGTTTTCTGTACAATTGTATTTGACAGATGTTTTTATCTTTTACTTCCAGTGAGTCACTACCATTATGTTTTATTTTCCAGATGTATGTCCTTGCTCTCTTAAAACTACAGTAGTTCCACTACACAGTAAAGCAATAAATTTATAGAACATTCTTCTGAAGTGCCTGCTTGTTTCATAATTCCACTTCCATATCCTTAGTTGTTCTAAAATATATTGAACTGTCAATGTGGGGGTCAGGAGATTAGAACACTTTGTAGTTTCTCAGCCAATGCCTTTGTTTAACTCTGAAAATAAGCTACACTACCAAGGGAGCAACGAAATCAAGGATACACAGAGTCACAAAGACATAAAAATATTAAAGACTGTAAACTACAGATATTTCTTAAGAGGGAAAGTGGTATCTCCACATGTATTTACTTTGGGTACCCACCAGCAAACTGTTCTTTATTAAAACTTGTAAAGAATACAAAACAGCACACAAGGGGCTTGCAATTAAAAAAAAAAAAAAAAGAAAAAGAAAAAGTTGCTCTCTGTTCTCAGAGCTAGTCTCACAGAATCATCTGCCTTTTGACCTTGAAATGGTACACACTTTGTCTGACCATGATTTACTGTCAGTTATTTTAAATTTCATTTAATCATTTGCTTTTACCTGGAAATCAGCAAACCTCACAGGGCTTGCTTGGAATTTTGTGAGACCTTTCTGGGTTTTCATAATATTGAAGGCAAACATTGCATGTTTTCTTATAATTTCCTAGGAAACAGACAGAATGGAAAAAAAAAAAAAGAAAAGGCTTTCAGAACCCCTAAAAGGACAAAAGATCATAGGATAATATTTATTAATATCAGACTTTGGTTTATATATTAATAGGTGCTCATTCTGTCAGATAAAACACTGATCCATTTGAAGCAGAACAATTTTATGAACAGGGATAATTAATTAGGAAGTCATAATAGAGTTTGAAGATGAATGCTTTTGTGTTTGTGGGAAAGCCAATATTAACATATGTCAGAAAGAGAGCATGCATGATGGGGCTTTGTCAGGCCCAGGAGATGATGGTGTTCTAAGAGTCAAGAAGAAAGTAAAATTGTGAACATTTTAGCTTATGCTCAGGTGTATCTGACTGTGTGATAACAAGCCAAGGCTTGTTGTCTGTGAAGCTCCACAAAACCTCCAAAGCCACTGTCTTAAGGTCCTGGAACTCCATCACACTTTAAGTCTAAACAGTTTGGAGCTCTCAGATGAAGTACATTGGCAGAGCTTAAGGGCAACCAGCAAAACTGAAAATCAAAGTTTAATCATGGATTTACTCATCAGACATCTGCCTCCACTACACCATACAAGGCACAGATCACAACCCATCTCAAACGACATCAGAATCTTCTGAAAATAATACTCCACTCAGAAGAAAACATCCAAGTCAGGACACAGAGAATGGATCATTAATGCCTTCTTCCATTTTTATCTAGGCTTGTGGAAAGCCTCTTTACGAGTGCTTATTTCAGTATTGCCCTGAATGCATCCATTAAGAACCATTCTGTACAGGTACTATTTCTAATCCATTGCTTTGATGAAGTCGCCTTTCTTGGAATCATATGCTCAGCTCCTACCTCAGATCTGTCTATGGCACAATTTGTTCCACTTCAGGCAATCACTTCCAGGCTTATTTCTGGCCTGTGCCTCACACCTAGCAGGAATTCCTTGTAAAAATCCCTGTGGTTGATATTTCCACTCTGTTCAGTACAGATTTTCAAACCTTTCTTGTCCGTAGTATCTGAACACAAGTGAATAATGAATTAATAAATACAGGTAAAATTTGTCACTTTAACTTTAACTTTGTAAATTGACAAATATATATGTGCTGAGGATAGTTGTATATATTTTGAGACCCAGAGGGTGAGGAAACTGAAGGTGAGAAAGCCTTTGAACTTCTCTGGTCGTTCTGTGGGAAGCCAGCATAGAGAGACGGGTCAGGTTTGTCCTACAGCAATTTAATACTGTGCTTTACTCAGAAAGTTATATGATTTCCACACAGACTGCTGCAGGCACAATGAGTGTGCCTCGCAGAAACAGTCATTGTTGTCTAGGGTAGGTAGTTCTGTATATTTGAAGAACAGAAAGCTGTTCTTATTCACATTTGGATTCTAGCATGGCTTTTTAAATTGTCAGTTTTCATATGGTTAGGAAATAATTGGGTCCTTCCATTCTTTTTTCACCAGTTTACAGATTTGACATCAGAAAACAACCAAGACCAAAAAAAACCCACAAATAAGAAAGCTTTAGAAAAGTGTCTGGGATATTATTTTCCTTTAATATCCCCAACAGGAAATAATAACTTCAACACAGTGTAAGGCAGATAGTTGTTACCAAATAAGTGCACATAAAAAGATTTTGAGTATCCCACTAGACACCTATCTAATATAATACCAGAGAATACTTCTCTTCTGAGTCCATTTAAATATTGAGACAAACAAGTTATGCCAAATAAAATCCTCTGTTTAAACCTCAGGATTAGATTCAGGCAGACAGGACAGTGAATAAGAATTCTGAAAACCTAGAAAGTAACTCAACTAATAGTGCCCCAAAGGAAGGGAAATTCTCAGCAGGAGTTCATGTAGAGAGAAAAAAGAGAGTACTCAAAAGAGACTTGTGATGCCTTAGCAGAAGAAAGGATCTAAAGGTATTGCTCTTAACTTTTGACCTGGCACTACAGTCCTTTGAGACCTCTGCCTTCTGGATGAAAGGGAAAGAGAAAGAAAAGATGGGTCTTAGTTTCATCTGGACAAATAAGAATACGACATTCTTCAGGTGTGTGACCTTGGCTATGTGATTTACCTTATTTGGAAAAATAGGCAACAGCAATCTATGCATATAAAGAAGATGTCAAAGTTTAGGCAATACCGAAGTGCTTTGGGTTTTTATATATTTAGACTTATAAATATGCAGATATCTAGCTACCAAGGATTTTTTAAAGCACCATGATTCTCAAGTCACTCTCCCAAGAAGGCAAAAGTCCTCAAATATCCTCTGAAGCACTTCTTTTTGGACATATAAATAGTTTTATAAATCTGTTTCACTGAACATTATTTCAGAGACTGTGGTTCAGCTTTCATCTGGCTACTTGTTTATAAGTAATCTGGATATTTGTTAGCAATTGTGAAGGACAAGGACAACTTATTATTTATCTATGTATCTAATCTTATTTACCTATCGCAATGCCATCCATTTATGTGAGCTTATCCTTTTCTACTCCAGCTAAAGAGATATTAAAGACAGAAAGATACCTGTTCTGATTTTTGATTCTGTTGTAGTTGCTTTATTTCAGTGGAATGCAATCAGTTTCTATGTGCTTGGGCAAAACTTTGAAAACTATTAAGACTTCTCTCTCTTATATTTCTTTAATGTCCAGAAATAAACATTTTTTCTTTATCTGGAATTCAAAGTTTTCCTTTCTTAATAAAAAGGAAAAGCAATATTATTATTATTTCCCATGTATGAAGTTTGCCTTTCTATATCTCTACAAGTAAGAAAGAAAAGGGCGGGGGGCTGGGAGTGGTGGTGGTGGGTGGGCAGACAGGACACACGGCGGACAGAGTCCTGAAGTGACCTGTTGCCTTATAAATATCTCACCGTAGAACAAAGTTTAATATGAGATGTATGTGTGAGAGCTGTTAGTTATGCTGCTGATTCACAGACGTGCAAAATGTTCTGCTCAAACTGGAATTATGATGTAAATAAAGGTGAGAAATTTTGGTTGTGCAGTCTCTGAAAATAACTCTCTTCAAAGGCTCAAGCTTGCAATATGCATTGTTTCCATCTGAGATGATGGTCCTCTTTGCTCATGGGGTTCACTGAACCAAGGAGAATTTTTTTTATAATATTGCAAGCTTAGATACCTTAGGATAATTATCTGGCACTGAAGCAATTTGAAACCATGTCTTTGATACAGCATAAGAGTACAAATGAAATGATTTCCAATTTTACTCTTCATTTTGGAGTTGTTGCCAAAGGTCACATGGAGTGTGAAATAAGTGAAATTCTGATCTGACAACAAGACTACACCTATACTAAGAAACAGGGCAGAAACCCTTGTTAAGTCAGGACAGTATAGATCATAGCTAATGGCTAGATGCTCTAACGTCTAAATTATGTAACTGCAAGCAAACTGATTTCTGGGAATGGTGTCTGACCTCAGCTCGCTCCCAGACAGGCCATCCTCTGAGCTGCTCAGAGCTTGTAGTGGACAGAGCTGTCCTAAGGACTCACAGGAGGGACAACAGCAATGCTAGCACCTCTGACCCTGTTGATTTTACTGGAACCAGCATAGTGTAAAAGTCACAAGAGTGTTCAAGAAAAGAAAAGAAAAAATCCAAGTTTTTGGAAGTCTAGCTAAACAACTTTATGTTTAGCAATGCCTACTCTAAACTGAACCTCTTCATCTGACCTTTACTTATATCTTGGAGATTTTTCGCCTGTGTTTTAAACAAAAAGATAATTTATCCAGGAAGCAAGATGACATTTCAGTTTCTTTAGAAAATAACAGATAACTAGAAAAAGGGAGAAAACATCATCTATTTTTGTTGTATTTTTTTAAGCAGGATGTTTTATAAACCTTATCTTAGTAAAACAAATAACCTTCTCCTTCAGCTGTGAACAATCGCAACAAAAAACTCCTACCACAGTCTTAAAACCTGCAGAACAGAAGCCTCCTTTATAGTCACAGAAAAATATTGTAGAGCTTTAGAAGATGCAATGACTGAAGCCCTAGCTCTTAGTGAATTATGGCAAAAAAGGAGAATGTCCCAGTGGCCAGCTTTAATTGTTCTTCATGCAGTTGAAAATGCCACGTAAATGTGAGAGACCCAGTTACTGGATTTGTTATGTGTGTTTGATAAAAGACGCATCAATCATTAGTAGTTATGAGATGTTTCTGTAAGAGGGCTTAAAAGGGTATCACAGCCTGGTTCTCATGCTGCAGACAGCATCCAACAAAGACTCTGCTGTTGTTGAGCTGACTGCAGAACTGTCAGCCCTGCCTTTTGCTCTACCTTTCTGAAAGGCTGTTTGTTTCCTTTGTGACAGATAAGGATGGCGGTCATTATTGTTAACAGGTCGGAAGAAATAATGGGGGTACAAATTTTGCTTATGTTGTTTGGTTTCTATTCCATCTTTCTTCCTTCGCTTTTAAATTCAATTTTTCTTCAGGTGCCCTTACCAGTTTCACACCCTCACTCTCCTCCAGTCTTGTTTCCCTGTGCAAAATGGATAACAAGTTATACTGTAAGAAATGATTCACTAATTCCCTTGAAGGTCAAAAAGGTAGAGGCAATGTTGTCACTGAGCTCTAGTACTGAAGGGCAGTATCTTAGCCATCAACTTAGAAGATATTCAGAGGCAGTCATCCCTTCATTTGTCACGTTGCATCGAGTGCAAGGAGTGAATGAAAATTAAAACTAAATTGATTGCTAAAAGTCTAGTTATTAATTTTGACTCCAAGCCCAGCTCCAACAAAATTTCCAGTTAAAGCTCCAATGAATATTTACATGGTTTCTCTACTGTACTGAAAGTACATGAAAGTACTGAAGTACTGAAAATGTCCCATGCCAGCCTACATCATAAAACTGTTCAGGAAGGACTATTCTTGAAGTCCTTCTCTTGAATGGTGTAGACTCCAAACACCTTAGAAAGCGAACAGATTTAACTTGGGTCTATGACATCCTAGTAAGTTCCTGAACTGCTAGATAAAATCTCTTTCAATTATTTTAGAAATCTTCATTTTTTTTCCTTTTTTTGAAATTTGATGCACCCCTTTGAATAATCAAATTTTCCCTGTTTTTCCCAGAAACTGGTGAATTCAACCTGAAATATCTAATGGATGCCTACTATAGTTTACTTTTAACTATATTTTACATTTAATTCTATTTTTTTAGCAGAAGAAACATGCCTGGGTCAACTTAAAACATTTATGCCTAAGTGACCTTCATGTACAGAGAGACATTCACATATGTAGCAGCATTATAATTGCTGTATCTTTCATTGAAACTCCATCAATCACTGACAGTTCTGCTTTTAAAGGTACATGCTCTGAATGAACATAACGGGGTTTTTTTTGTCCATTTTGACAGCTTCTGTAACAGGTAGCAAGATGTTATCTTTTGAAACCTGATTCTCCTCTTGTTTATACCAATGTGGCTCTGATTAACCCTACTTGCTCTTATGGAATTAAATAAATATTAATTTGTAACATTATGAGAAAGACAGAACTTAAGATCACAGTGCATTTGACAACCTTTCCTACGTAGTTGAAGAAACGGAACAATTATATGCTAGAACTAGTTTTTTGTGTTTTTTTTTTTCTTTTCAAATCACAAATTTCAGCTAGGCTTAGGTTCAGCTCCACAAGAAGAAAAGAAAGGAAGGAAGGAAGGAAGGAAGGAAGGAAGGAAGAAAGAAAGAAAGAAAGAAAGAAAGAAAGAAAGAAAGAAACTAACAACCACCCACCCCAACCAAGAACAATAAAAAATCCCTTATTCTCCTTCCATTTACATTTAGAGCTGCATTGACTTTCATAGGTAATTATTACATCAGAATGAGAGAAGAATCAAGTTAAATCAAGTTAAATACAAGAAAGTAATACTGGGCATGTGTGTGCACATGTGATGTAGGTGTATGTAAGCATGATCACACAACTCCGGACCATTTTTGTTCAGTATTAACAACAATCTTGAATATATAGGAAGGTATGTTCTCCAGACCTTTTTTTAAAACAGTAATGAGATGGTCATGGTCTGATTCTTCAGCTATGTGTAGAGCCACAAATATAGGTCTGGAAAACTTCATATCCACCAACAGTTTCAGTTCCAGGCATACCTTTTCCCTCTGTGTACATTTGCATACTACTGGCTTCTTTGCCCTAGATGTACATTAAACTGTTCTCCAGTCTTCTCTTTGCCACAGCATAAAAATAATTCCAAGGCTGTCCTGAATTTCATTCTTTGAGGTTTTCAGAGGTACCCTGATATCAAAATGCTGAATATTAGGTGCTGCAGGAATCATATCTTCAATGTTTAAAGTTTTCTCATTAAATTCTATCCATTACCATTCTTTCAATTTGTGTAAAACTTTTGTCATGTTTTTTTTATTCCTGAAACAGGTTACTGATTCATTTACAGAAATCTTTTTACCATTTTTTTAAGTATTGCTCTGATTATAAGGTTTACTTTGGCTTTGTAGTGTTGCAAATTTCCCAGCATCTCATTTCACACCATTGAATGTCAATATGACTCCCAAATACAATTATTTTCATTTTGAAATAAACATAGCTATGTCTTTTAAAGTTAGACCTGCTGGCCAAACAATTTTTAAAACTTTCCTTAGTCTGTGAGAACACTGACTTCACCAGGAAATGGTAGTACCTGGGCACTCTGAAAATTTAACTAATTTTGTTTGAGGACTAAATAGGGAGGTAAGTGTCTGAGGGTAGCCCCTTAAACTAAAAGGCTGCTGTTCTGAAGACAGGTTGCCTCTACCTGTGTATTTTATCAGGAGCCCTGACCCCATCTCACTACACTAAGGTATACAGGAAGGACTTTCCAGGTAAGGTATTTTGTGTACAGATGCAAGTGCATTCCTGAGGACTAGGACAAAGATGTAGTTTCTGAAATCAATGAGGCTTGAAGTCAACGTAAGATCATCCTGTGGTTCTCTAGCACTTTGGGAGGAGGCTGTAGATCAGGACAGTCTGAGAAGCCTGCAGGGTAATTCAGATCACTCTTAGGCAGACTTTTAAAGGCTGGTCCTTTGATTTGCTCTCCAGGCTTCATTGGCTGTATTGATTAAATCCTGTTAAGTACATAGGAAATGTATGTATCTATCTTTTCTTTAGACACCTACATTCAGGTAAATTAAATCTGGTTCTAAATCTCATTTCACAAGACTATTCTTACTAAGCTTATAGCAATATAAGTATTGAATATTATTATAAGGAAATCTGCTGCCAAATCACTACTACAATTAGGGCTGATGTGGCTTTTGTGATGTGAAGACTCAAATAACTTCTGTCACTGTGAGATGCCTCAAAACACACGATGATCCCCTAGCTCTCTAGCAAAGCAATGCCAACTTTTCCTTAGCTGTCTTTTTGTTTAGTTTTCAGAAGGCACTCAAATCAGTCGCAAAGGGACGGATTTTTAAAAGTTGGTTTCTTTTGAAATAAACTTCAAACTTCAGACACAAAGTAGCTCCAGATGTTTGATCCCCATGCATGCTGATTAGCAGAGTGAAGGCAAAAGAATGTTTTAAAGGTGGGTTGTTTTTTTTTAATATATATAAATGGACATCTGAGCCCTCCAATCTCCTCAAAATATCCATCTTTTAATTCCCTTTCTGCTCATCTTCACTGCCAGATTCATACGTGCCATTGTTCTGTTACCCCATGCGTTTATCCAGCCCACCATACATCTCTGCATCAGACCAAAGAACAGAAGCTCAGAAATCTCTGGAGTAGGAAAGCTGCCAGAGGAGCTAAAAGCAGATTTTGGAAACTGGTTTACCCAGAAAGTCTGCATGTCACATAAGGCTTTCAGCAGGTCTGCTGAAATGCACCTTTGTGGGAGGAAGAGAGCTGCTTTGAGAGCAGTCAGGATCCCTGGTGAAAGCTCTTTCTGTTCAAACCAGCTGCTTGGTTAGTCCTCAGAAAACACTGATGGGATTGTTTCAAGTTTTATGCACATTTGCCTAAGGCATTGGATGGGCGCTTCTTTAAATAGAAAAATGAATAACCAAATCACAAATGATTAAGAGACAAATACAATGGTGATTTTTTTGTGGTACCTCATCCTACCTGTACTTGAATGTGCAGATGTATTTTTAGTTCACTAGCAGCTGTCCTGGAGATGGAAGTCATCAAAAACCTGTAAAGACAGATGATAGAATTAGGACACACAAAGCCCACTTTCCATTGTGGGGTGGAAATGGCAGCAATTCCCACATAAAATGTTTTTACAGTTCAGGCCTGGGACTACCACTTTGATTAGCAAGTCTGTACTTATTCTAAAAACTTCAAGTATATGCCAATATTTTCTTTCTAGGTCTTGGTTTCCCAGTACAGAAAGGTGAGAAAAAAACCTCCTTCCTTTCTCCTTGTTCTTTTTTTTTTTTTTTTTTTTTTTAAGTTATAGCATCTTCAGGGTAGGAAGTTGTACATTCCTTAGTGAGCAGGCATCTAGCCATCTCTGCAGAGCCCCTGCATGGTGGTGTAAAAGGAATAGCACACCAAAAATGTTCACACCACAGAAAATGAGTAAAGAGTCTTTTATACAACACTGATCTGAAAAATAAAGACCCGATCCTATGGAATACACTCAGTTGGATTCTGTATTTGAATCTATACAAGAATTATGCATGCAGTTAAATTTTAAAGTCTTTTTCAAAGGCAGAATCAGGATACCCTTCTGGTATTCCTCCCTTTAGCTTTTTAGGAAGTTTAGTAAAGAGTAGATTTTAATTTTGACAGATTCTGCCAAGTATGGTCAAAGACCTAATATTTTTTGTTGGGAAAAGGAAGAGGGCAGTTGTTTGTAGAAGAATATATGCTAAACTTATTTTCGAAGACTGATATTTCTGAAATCTAACTGGCTTTCTTCTGTGTCTATCTTAAAAGACTAACAATTTAAATGAAAATAATTATATTTTATTTTTAGCTTCAGTTATTCAACTTCTGTATCAAACACAGTGTGACATTTGGAGGAATCTATGTCTTCACTCCAATAGTTGTCTAGTTGACGCGTATCAGTGAAGGGGCTCTTTATTAGGAAACAAAACAAAACAACATCAAAAAAACCCCCTACACCACACACACACACCAAACGCACAAAAAAGCAACCTTGAAAAAAACCCAGAAAACCACCTTGCAGCTAAATCAAAGAGGGTATTTTTACCTGTGTTTTTGGCAGCACGTGTCATGAGAAGCTCTGCGGGATCACAGTGCCTGTATTCACTAGATGCTTCTATGTGTCTTCTTTGAAATTGGGTGGTGGCATTGGAAATGCTCTGCAGCTAGTCTGTCTCTTTGATAAAACAGGCCATCAGTGGCATCTTTGCTAAAAGCTTGCTGCTGTTTTTAGTACTGCATGTCTTTCTCTAGAGAAAAAAGCACCTGTGAGCTCCACTGCCACATGCCTGCTGTGTGACTGCAGCTATCTGTTACCATAGTGTTTGCTTTCGTACATCTTCAACTTCTCAAGGATTTTGCCTGTTTAAGGTAATTTTACAAATGGTGCTATTGAGGAAGCATGGTATAACATAAACACTGTCTGAGATCTTTCATGGAAAGTGTTTTTTGCTTTCTGTCTTTCTTGTTCTCTGCTTTATAACATGGAAGAGAATTTGCTCTTCCTTTGGTATCACATACATACAGCATATTCACAAAGATGAGAGGAAAAACAAAAGGAAGTCAGAATCCCCTTCCAAACATGACAAATTTATATCATTCCTGGGACTCAAATCAGTTATTAGGTCAGTATATCAAACCAGCTTAAATGGTTTTGTGGTAATTCGCATTTGCAGAGCAGTTCCAGTCTTCCCAGTAAATCAGGACCTTCCTTTTATTCTGCTGGGCTTTGGCTCAGCTTTTGGCTCAGCAACATAGCTGTGCATTTGTTTTCCAAGAAAGCACAACTTCTGGTTGTAACAGAGACAATTAAAACATTTTCTGTTCTGCTGGACCTGTTTTGGTGCTTTTTGTTATGAAATTATTAAGAACTTAAATACAGGAAGGTGGTGTTGCTGGAGGATGTTGCCTGTTGCATTTCTCTCTTTGCTGCTCATGCCAAATGCACCCCTTGGGGGAATAATCAAGGGAAACAGGAACATATTGAAAAAGAAAGAGAAAATGAAGGGAATTGTAGAACTAGACCACTCTATGATTGCAGATACTCTACATGCGTCACTTACAGCTCAGATCATTAGCACAAAGAGGAAAGGAAAGGGAAAAGTTGTTCATTTGTTTTAAATTAGAATGGGGGAAGATGATCTATTGATCTCATAGTACATACAAATTTGCTCTGACTTCAATAAAAAATGCTGCTATGCTGAAATGATAGGATCAGAAAAAGAGGTAAAGATAAAGATAAAATTCTCTCAAACTACCTAAGCCAGAGTAAGCCCTAGTTGCTGATAACTAAGAAAAAACATGCCCCTGTTAGGCATTCAGGTGGTGATAGGTGGTGATAGGTCTGTGGAAACAATTTGGTCTGTAGGAAAGAGTGCAACTTAGGCTCTGTGCAAGTGGAGACTTGGCCATTGATGGAAGGAAGAGGTGCTAATAAGGACAGAGCGTGAGTCAGGTCAGTTAGTCTTCAGTGGTTAACTGTATACTCATTTTGACAGTTTTCTGTCATGAACGACAGCAAATCACACAATCAGAGCTCAAGATGTCAGCAATACTACAGGAAGGTGAAACAACTTAGTGAGTCATGGATTTACTAGAAAGGCTAATACATCTGAGATTTGCTGCGCTGTGGCCTTTTAGCTCTGAATCATGGCATACGTGTGATACAGACTACATGAAATGGTGACAGCTGTATGCCCCTGCAGCCAATCCTGTTCAGAGTGTGGATGTATTTGGCTGAGATACTAATATGAAAGACAGAGCCCTGTGTGGTAAATCTATTTAAAAGAAATGCTGGCCTAAATATTCTTGCAGTATTGGAACACAGTCTAGGGGAGCAGCAAACGTTTTTAGATGATGTGTAACACCAGTACCCTGGGTCAGTTAGAGAAAAACATAATCCTGTACAGAGTATGCTAAGTAACCTGAATGATAGTTCACCTAACTTACAGTGAAATGCATACAACAGAACAGAATATTCATGTCATTTATTGAAGACATTAATATGAGAGAGCACCATTTGAATGGTTACTGTATCTACCATATCTATATTATATCCAGCATATCTACATTTTATCTACAATATAATATTCAGTTCAGCCACAGCAGAGTCTGATAGACATCGGTGTCCAATTCCTGTCATACCTAACTGCTTTGGAAAATATGTTGTGCCAATTCACTCATTGCTGAGAACTAGCACTTGGAACTTTTTTGAAATAACAGTAGCTGAAGTCATAAATATAGCTAACTTTTGCTCACCACTGTCTTCTGAGTGCTTGCAAAACTGCATAAAATGTGTAGTTGCTCAGGTTTACATACCACTCCATGGAGTCAGTGCAATTCAGAGAGACTGCAGCATGGCCTATTTCTTCATTTTGCACAGGTGAGACAAAACATGCTGTGGAGGTTGAAGGGGCACTGTCCTCTTCCTGCATTTATTCATCTGAAAACTGAACTGAACTAAATAACTAGGATGCAACCACGTAGGGCTTTAGCATTTAACATTGAACACATTGAACCGAGTCCACACCAGCTGGCAACCAGCAAAGAGAGCAAAATAGCAGTTAAGCAGAAATCAAAATTATTCCCATACAATTATGAATAGACAGGAATTCTGTATTTTTTAAACTGGACTGACACATTTTCCTGCATTCATTCTGTGTGATAATCCTATATGTTGTTTTACCTACAATTCTGCTGATGAATTGGATAGTTTAGATTATACACCTGAAGTGCATACTAAAAGGAGTTACATTAAAATAAATGAGCCTATTCATTTGCAGAGAGCTGTGAGAGAGAAAGGTTTAAATATTCACAGCAGGTGGCACTACCTATTTCATTTCAAAATATTGCCAGGGAAAAGAAGAATCTAATCTCTATCTGACGTCAGGAATGGGTTATAAAGAATATTACATCCAGTCTCAGCTTTGGACTTTCAAAGAAACCAGAAAGACCCTTGTGTCTGTATTTCATTTACATTCGGAGCTGACTGGTGACCTATTCCCCTTTGTTCCCTGTGTGTCATCCTTCCATACCTCCAGCCCCTGTTGTCAAATATCCTTTCCAGGGTAAATGTCAGAGGAGGAAGGGAGATTTTTCTTATGGGAAGAGTTCATTGCCTATTCCTCCCTAACACTGAAATGTCAGCCGTTGTTCTTTCTAGTTAAAATGAAAAGAAATACTGTTTTGTGTGTACCAATTAAACACATATTACAAAGAATTACTGGGGTAACATCATACCATAAAGGGTTCAGATTTCTGTGTTTATGGGAACATTCATAGGTGTATTTTGTCCTTACAGAGGAAGCACACTGGTCTCTGAGAAATGTTTTTACCGTTAAAAATTCTGTGCATGGAATATAGGCAGGATGTGCTGTTACCCTGTAACCCTGTAATGAGGTACTACCATTGTAAGCAACAGGCCATAAGCTTTGTACTGGGATTGCAAACACATGAGGACTGAGGCTCGTCAGGCCTGCTCTGCCTGAACTTGTCCTGACCCACCTAAAGCATTTTTTTCGCTCAGTTTAGCAGCGACAGACTCTAATGGCATTCTCTAGTGCAGACAGATGCAGGCCTGGTCCGACAGCGGAGCCCTTGAGAGGTGGGGGTGCAGGCTGCAGTGTGGAGGAGCACAGGAGTGGGGTGATAGGGCATGGGGTGCAGGCTGGCACCGAAGACCCCACAGCCATAAACAATTCACCCATGCTTAATTATAGACATGCAGACCTGCAGCTGAGCAAAGCCGGGTTTAGGGGTGACAAAGATAGTAAACCCAGCTGTAGAGCAATGGAGAAAGAGAAAACTCTGGAAGCACGTTATCAGACGTAGAAAAATGACCCCAGGTGGGCCCTGTAAGGAGAGTAACCCTTACAGGTTACTGTAAGGAGAGAGACACCATCAGCATGAGTATCACATGCTTCCTAGGAAAGGACTCCAGCTGCTGAGAACTTGCTGTTATAATCCACACACATACCAGATTTGAAACCATCAGCTTTAGGATCTGAAGGAGCAGGGGCAGGGCAAGCACACCACCAGGAAAAGGGCTAGAAATTAAGAAAAGCACATATAGCAATTCCAGCTGTGTTAGCATTTGTTCCTTTTCTTTAAAAATGAGATTTGGTATAATAATCATTAGGTTGTTCAGATTTCAGCTATACTAACAAGAAATTAATGTCTTTATATGTATGCTTCCTCTTGCTCAAAATGAGAATTTTGAGTATTACAACGTATATGCATTTAAATTTTCACCAAAAGCATGCACAAGTGGCCATATGTGAATGCAGTACATACAAAGAATGTTTGATGGCCATGCCAATGAAAGTCCTCTCTCTTAACTGTGGAGAGAAAAATCAGCCACCTTCCAAAAAGCTAGTACAGCTAAAGTGTCAATAACGCAGACTTACCTATGCTGTCTTTCCAGTGTGCCCCAATTCTGATTGACAAAGACCATTTTGAAAGCAAAAAGTTATTTCAGTTTCCATGACCCATTCAGCACCTGAACTGTTAGCATGACAGCCAACAAGTGTGCCAATTAGTGTGAGATATTTCTATTAATTTCAGCATTAACTGCAAAAATAACTAGTCTGGACATTCTGGAAGTACTGTGGCTTGGGCATATAATAAAACTGAGCATTGGATTAATCTAAATGGATCTTAATGATGCATATGAAAGAGTGTATAACTTTGGATATAAACATCTGGCTGATGACTGGTGAGAGACTGGCTAGTGTTCATTTGTACCACTGCCCACTAGTAGATGGGGTCTAAACAACCCATTTCATCATGAATCTACGCCACTGACAGACACTCTTCCACAGCTCTGCTCAGAGCAGTTTGTCCTTCTGGATGGAATTTGATCTCTGCCACTAATGTCACTGTGATACTGCTGGTGGCCATGATGGGTAGCATAGTGTTTTCCACAAACTGTTATGCAGGCAAAGATTTGCACGTTGTTTGCCCATTAGTTCTCTGAGGGAACCTTAAATAATCTTTGCATCTGATGCAGTTTTCCTCATTTCATTTCAAATAATAAAACAGGTTTTGTGCTGGGAGGAGATGATTTCCATAATTTTAGCCAGAAGTGAAAATATGCGTGGAACAAGGATAGAAATTAATCCTGCAAAATACCTATCGAGCCTTAGACCATGATATTTTTAAATCACAGTTTCTCATATTTGATGGGGTTTTTTTCTTCTTTGTCTCTCTTTTTTTTTTTTTAATTCTTTTTTTTTTCATTTGGTCTCATCTCATTAGATCAGTTTGATGTTACCCCTAGTTCTTCTCACATGATTATTTTCGATGTGCAGAAGCTTATTCCCACTGAAGACACTTGCAGTCCTGCTGTTTTTAATGTAAGCAGGTTTTGACCCATTGAATATACAAGGCTTTAAACTGTCCATTTTATAAGACATTTTTTCTTAGGCTGTGAACCCCTGAGGTACTATGCCAAGGTTAGGAAGCAGTGCATAGTTATTTTTGTGCTTTATAAAATGTTTAACATTTTTGGTGCATAAATCATTTTTAGCTTTACCTAATTTCAGAGCATAAAGGGCATGTCAAACTTTACTAAACCGAAGCCCCAGGAAACAGTCTATAACAATGATGGATTTTTATAATGATATAACCCTTAATGAATTATTGTAGTTCCTTAACAAGGTTTTAATAAGAAATTTCTTTTGCCGGCATGGTTATTAGTTCTCTCATCTGAATAGCCCTGGGCCTGTCTGCCATGGAATTGTACAACATAATTTTTCTTTCTGTGTCAATCACACAATACGGCAAAACTCCAAGCCGTGAATAAAACAAACTTATGTTTATTTTCTTTGAATTTTTTTTTTTTTTTTTTTTTTTTTTTTTTTCCACTTTAAAGGTCAGGGTTTCTGAACACGTAACTTGAAATGAAGATGTGCTGGCTACAAGACAACTGCTACTCATGTATAATGGAAGAATGCCCACTGCCATTCAGACACTTTCCTGTATGCTTAGGTGTCTTGGAGGAATTGACTGCAGTACACAATCTCTTTACACTGAGTGGGTACTTGTCTGTGTCCTTGTGCACATTTTTATGGATAAATTGTACTCTTCTTTTTCTTTATGGCATTTCTATATGTCTGAATAGTGTTTTGAACACTGATAACCATTAGATTTTTTTTATTTTAGTGACCATATGTATACTTGTGACTGTGTGTGCATGTGTGTGTACACATAGTTGTTTACTGATGTCCACTTGAGACAATATAATTGCATTTTTAAACTATAGCTTTAAAATACTAAAATAGCATTAAACCTGCAAAGTTGAGCAGTGAAACGTTAAGAAATGCCTGCTCTATCTTTGTTCAGTCCTGTCATGTGTATATGTTATGTTACATTATTATAGTTATTAATTACTTGTTTAATTATTCAGGAGACACTAAACTAAAGCTGACTCCAAAGAGCTGGAGAAAAAACTTATGAGACTCACTGACCGCATGATGTAATGTAGTATGGTATTTCATGTCAACAAGTACAAAGCAATCAGCATGGTTAAAACAGCAGTAAATGCTCAAATGCTATGATGGATTCTAAATTCATGATTCCAATCCAAGAAAAGGATTTTGGAGTCATTGGATATTTCTCAGAAAACATCAGATCAATACTCTGCAGTGATCACAAAGGCAAGCAGAATGTTAGCAATTATTAAGGAAGGATTTGAGAAGAAAATACGAAATACTTTACAACTATAGAAATCCATAGAAACTCACTTTATGTTGGTGTTTACGTCTTGAATACAATATACAGTTCTAATCCCTCATTTCAAAAGGATATATGAGAACTAAGAAAGGTACAGAGGATGGTGACAAGAATGATCAGAGGTAAAGAATAGCTTACATCCAAGGACAAGTTAAATGCACTAGCAGTCTTAGGGAGGAGAAAAAAAGAAAAGAAGAAGGAAGGAAAATAAAACAAAAGAATGACTGAGGAAGGCTGTAATAAAAAAAACATAAGAGCATCATGGAAAAGGAGAATATTTCTTGTGCCAGCAATCAGAATTACATGCAGCCAATTAAATTATTAGGTAGCAAGTCTACAAGTGACAGAAGGAAGTATTTTTTCACAGGTCACATCATTTCATTGTAGAACTGATTGCCATAGAATATTGTGGAGGCCACATGCGTAAATGGGTTTTAAAAAGTGATTATACAAATTAATGAAAGAAAAGTCTGTCAAGAGCTATTAAACATGATGAAGTGATTCCCCAGCTCAGGAAATCTTTAAAGGATATATTGCCAGAAGCTGGAAGGACATGACAAAGAAAGGCTTTATTCTGGTTTAGCACTGTGGGGATTCTTTTTGTTTTGTTTTGCTTCGTTTTAGTTGGTTATGTTTAAACTCTTTTCTTCAGCATCCCTTACTGACCACTTCAGAGACAGGATGCTGGGTTAGATAGACTTTGGTCTTAAACATTAGAGACATTTTAATCTTTATATATTCTTTTTACAGATTAACATCTTCAGAGAGTGTGTTATAATTGCCTCTGTGCCTTGAAACTGTAATCATAAAGTAATGCTAGGCAGTGTTGACATGAAGAACAAAAATAGGATTGTAAAAGGTATCTTACAGCGTATCCATTTAAAGCCTGAAAAAGTATCTTCTGATCATATAGGTGGGTTGCTTTTTTAATTTTATTTTTTCAAAATATGTGACTTAGCCAAATTTGAGAGGATTTTAATTTAATGCCAAATGGAAAATCAATAGTAATTTCTACCATATATTATAAGCATTTGCCCAAACCTTCAGTTGAGTTTAAGCTTGCTTTTTGTCCACATTTTCTGTATTCCAGCCTGGCTGGAAGACTGTGCTTATGCCTGTCTTTGGGAAATGTCAAAAGAGAAGACTCAGACTTCTTAGAACAACACCCAGTCCATATCCAAAACCAGCTGGGACAGATGTTCCCCCATATAGCCCAGCTTTTGCAGAGAGATGGTGTGTCTGCAGGGTTTCTTGTAGGAGCTACTTCAGCAACATGGCTGAGTAGAACCTAGTCTGGATGCAGGTTGCTGCCATTAATCAGCTAAAACATTTTTCCTTATAATTTTTCTAGAAATAACTGTTTTATCTGCATCATTTCAAAATTCTACTTGAGCCAAACATCTAGAAAATTTAGATCTTTAAACATATCAGCAGCCCTGGGGAGAAAGACTTGGAGGTGCTGGTGGATGAGAAGCTTGACATAGCCCAGCAATGTGCACTTGCAGCCCAGAAAGCCAACTGCATCCTGCACTGCATCAAAAGAAGAGTGGTTGGCAGGTTGAGAGGGCGATTCTCCCCCTCTACTCTGCTCTTGTGAGACCGCACCTGGAGTACTGCATCTAGCTCTGGGTGCCCCAGCATAAGAAGGACGTGGACCTGTTGGAACAAGTGCAGAGGAGGGAAATGAAGATGATCAGAGGGCTGAGCACCTCTCCTATGAAGACAGGCTGAGAGAGTTTGGATTGTGCACCCTGGAGAAGAGAAGGCCCTGGGGACACCTTATAGCAGCCTTCCAGTACCACAGGGAGGCCTACAAGAAAGTTGGAATGGGACTTTTACAAGGGCATATAGTGATAGGACAAGGGGTAGTGGTTTTAAACTGAAAGAGGGTAGATTTAGATTAGATATAAGGAAGAATTTCTTCACTGTGAGGGTAGTGAGACACTGGCACAGGTTGCCCAGAGAAGCTGGGGATGCCCCATCCCTGAAGGTGTTAAATGTCAGGTTGGATGTGGCCTTGAGCAACCTGGTCTAGCGGAAGGTGTCCCTGCCCATGGCAGGGGGGTTGGAAGTAGATGATCTTTAAGGTCTCTTCCAATTCAAACTGTTCTATGATTCTTTGTTTCTAAATAATGGCTGGCAAAATTGTAAGCACAGAGGGTCTTAGAAAAGGAGAGGGAGGTGTAATGGAGGTTCTGTATTACGAACTCTATGTAATTTACTCATGAAATTGATAAGATTTTCCAAAGTTTTAATTGAACAGGACAGCAGTATGAAGTGAACATTATTGCATTAATTGTCAAATGAGTAGATGAGCACTACTAGTAATGAATGCATTAACAGTCTGAAACACAGTCTGTTTGAACATTTATTGTAATAATTTAACCACCAGTGGTAACTCATGGGCAGATCTTTGTAGGCAGCAGGAATCTCCAGGTTTCTGCACTGAGTGTAGCACAATCTATATAATCTATATGCAAACCAGGGATTCAGGCTAAGAAAAAGGAATAGCCCCCAAGTTAGGATTTTAGATATTTTTATAAGGGTATGTTCACTTTCTTACATGAAGTGATATCTTAAACACAAACATAGCATTTTTTAGGTTCATTTTCCAAATATTAAACTGGGCTGGGCATCCCTTGTGATCCAGACTTTTCTTTAGTATTCATTTGGCCAGAAAGAAGCTTGTTTAAAAGCTTACTATGTTTTTTGGGTTTTTTCCCCTATGTACTGTTGTGCTGAAATGTATGCTTGCTGTTGCAGCAGCCGCATTGTATCTCTGCAATCTTTCCTTTCATTGGGCAAAAAGTATCTCAGACTTAACATACACATTTGATTGTGTGTGTTACACAGATGAACTAGCCTGATATGTAGGATACTGTGGTCCTGAGTCATTCTGAATATTTTAAAGAGGAAATATGTCCACCCCTAGCACAAGTGCCTTCCTGTGTGATACAAATTAAAGTTTGAATGCAGAGGATGGACATGAACATTTGACTCACATAGCTCAGGCAAGCATCCAGCCAGCTTCACTACTTTTCTGCTAAGGTAGGCTGTACTATATTGGACATCCTTAGAGCATGTTTGATGCAGAGTGTCACTATGAAAACAAGAACCAAAGCACCTTCCCCCACCTCCTCTGTTTTCCAGGCTCAACTACATTCCTTTGCTCCTGACTCCTCTCTCATGCCCCTGCTCCCCAGGCAGCACAGAGGGGTGGGGAATGGGTGGCTGGGGTCAGCCCATAACAGCTCCTTGCTGCCACTTCTTCCTCCTCACACTTCTCCCCTGTTCCAGTGCCGTCTTCTGCATGGGCTACATCTTCCTTCAGAGTGTGATCACCTAGTCCAGTGTAGGGTCCTCCACAGACTGCATGGAAATACGTGTTTCACCTTGGTCCTCTCCACAGGCTGCAGGAGAATCTCTGCTCTAGCTGCTGAAGCACCTCCTCCCCCTCCTTCTTCTCTCACTTTAGTGTCCGCAGGGGTCTTTCTCACACTTTTGCCCTCATTCCTCACTGCCACGTAGTATTTTGTCCTTTCTTAAACTTGTTTTCTCAGAGGTGCCAGCATCTTCACTGAGGGGCTCAGCTGTGTCCTGTGGTGGGTCTGTTGGAAATGGCTGGAACCAGCTGGGGGCAGCCCTGGCCTCTCTTACATCGGCCACCCCTGCAGCCCCTGCCCGCCTATGCCTGAGCACCTGCACCGGACACAGTTTTACGTTGTTACAGGTGTCCCTGGCAGATACAAGATACCAATTCTATCAGCTTCCATACTGCTTCAGCTGAAATACAGCAACACTCTGATCCATGAAACTTAGGGTTAAATGACAACCGAGGAACATCTTTATGAGTATCTTTTTTGTACTGAGTCTGGCTGGGATGGAGTTATTCTTCATACTAGATTGTATGGTGCTGCAGTTTGGTTTGTGACTAAAACAATATTAAACACACCAGTGTTTTAGCTATTGCTGAACAGCATCAAGGCCACCTCTGTCTCTCACTCTGCTGCCCCAGAGAGTAGGCTGGCGTGGGCAAGAGACTGGGAGGACACACAGCTAGGACAGCCAAAGGCAACTGACCTAAGGGATATTCCATACCATAAAACACTATGCTCAGCAATAAAATTGAGGGAGAGTTTTTCCAAGGAAATTGTTGCTCATTGGTCTGCTGGTAGGAGGTAGTGAGTGACTGCCTTTGCATCAGCCATTTCTTTTTTTTCCTTTACTTGTAAAACTGTCTTTGTATCAATGAACAAGGTTTTGTTTCTCTCCCCTTCCAATTCTCTCCTCCATCCTGCTGGGGGGAATCAGTGGGTGGCTGGGTGGGGACTTAGCTGCCAGTCATGGTCAAACCAGACCATTTCTGCTGAACTTAAGTATCAGAATTCAAGCACCTTTAAAAATACCATCAGAAAATTGGTCAGATTTTTGTGGAAGCAAAAAGCTGATATCTGAGATGGTTGTCTCTGTGCTAGATGCTTTGTGCTTCCTTTATAGTGAATGGAAAGAAGCAGAGATTGATAAAACATGATTAATATGATTCATAAGATCAATGCAGGTAAGACTGATCCGGCTGGTACCTTATTCATAGATCTATTTCAGTTCCAGGTTCTGATTTGGCTGAAAATAGAAGAGCAGCCATAGTTCGCTGCTTAGGTAACAGTACATGCAAGATAAAGCAGAAATATAAGTAAATACAGTAAAAATATTTTTGGCTCTGAGGAAAAATGTTCAGTTTCTGCTGTAGGCAGGCCTCCACGTCGACTCTTTTATGGTTCAGCAGTCCTAGTAGGATGAATTTGTATTTGTATAATCAATTATACATAACAACCAGGGCTGAGCAAATATATGGTATTTTACTTCAACAAGCTATTCTTGCAAGGCATTCTATCAGAAAAGTTTTTCAAATCTTTCAATACTAATCTCTGTTCAACTATAAACTTTTCAAAGGGAAAACTTTGAGGAGTAAATGCAAATTATTAACACAGAGCACTATAAGGAATTACTAATACACACACGCAAAGATCAAGTATATGTCACCAACGTAAGACTTTGTTTTATAGTTTAGGTCTTTTTTGTGTGTGATTTGGATCAAATTTATGTGAGAAATTTGCGTAAGTCAGGAGAGATCTTTATTATATGATTCACAGTAACTCATTAGGGCTTTTGTTTCCATATACATAAACGAACTCCGCTGCTGTAAAACACAAATGATTGAACCTGATTGACCCTGAAGTTATACATTCTTGACAAAAAAGGATGGAGCATCTTGAAAGCCATATGCCAACAGATGTAAAGGAGATGAATTCCAATATAAATATGGTGATTATTACTGGTCAGCACTGTGAGCAGCAAATTTTAAAAGCATGGAAGCAGACAAGGTGAGAAGACAAGATTAAAAGGCAGAAATATTGATCTCATCCTGCAGCTTTGTGTTTCAACACATCATTCACTTTCAACTCTGTCTCAGTGGCAACCAGCTTGGACAGCTTGAACTTTTTTCTTTATGTTATGGCTACTTCTCTGTATACAGTTTTTTTGTGAAGAATCATGGGGAAGAGACCCAACATTCTTTAAGGCAAAAGAGAACCATGGCATTATTTTAAAATATATTCATGTAGCATCTTGATTAAGTAAGTTAGGTTTGGTTGTATACAGATGCATTTTAACACTCATGGTTATGTAATTTCCTATACCAATGTTTTTCTAGACTTTTTTCAATGATATTAATATAAATATATATTTTTATATAAAATTAATGTAAATATATTAATATAAATATATATAAATGTAATGAATAATGAGGATTATAAACAATAAAAGCTGAGCAAAAGGGAAAGTGGAAAGAAAAGTAATCACTTAGGATCTTTACCAGTACATTATTAAGCATATTAGGCAAGCTGTGATACTCCATTTTGGATTAACTGCTTGGAGGAGGACTACTTGGAGGAGGACCAGACTATGTGACTGTATTTTCTGAGCACAATGTACTAACAAAGTATTTGAGATCTGACCTGAACCTCTTGTATTTTGTCGGTACCATCTATCCCGGTTGAGTTAAAGAGATGTTTCCCACTGGCTGGGTCAGTAGGAGCTGTCATAAGCATTTCTCAGTCAGCAGGAGTCATTCTTGAGCCAGTGGGAGCTGTCACAAACCATTCTGACATAACATGTATCATGCTGGAAGTGAGATTGACCTCTCCAACCTCTTGCTATTATATGCAGGTAATCAGGTCACTCCACCCATCTGGTAGTTCAGACTTAGCTCAGCTCAGCCATTCAACCCTTGATGCTACTGGCTGGACTATTTTTTCAGCTGCAACAGCCATGTACTTGTGAAACGTCATCCAAATCAATGGGATTGTACTAGTATGAAATTATTGTGGACTACAGAATATGGTCCTTTATTTCACACAGTTTTACCCTGCAAGCCATCAGAAGGGGAGTTTGAGTAGCATTTGAAAAGACTGCAGGATAGCAGCAGATGCTCTGTTATGTGCAAAGCATCTGCCATGCTAAGTGTCTAGTCCTGAAAGTACCCTGAGTTTGGCAAGTAGGCTTTGTCGACAGAGTTTTCTGTGCAAAAATCCTTTACTCTGTGGGAGGGTCAAGTGCCGCAGAAAAGACTACTCACTGGATGTTTTACTCTTGGCAGTAAGTGATGGGTATTACTGGAGAAACTGATGTATTTCACCTCTGCCTAAGTTTGCAACCATGAACTCTTCTGTGAAGGAAGTGACTAAGCTTTCTCTTTCAAAAAAGAATAGCAGTCACTACTTTTAAGGTAACTATTCGTGTTACTTTGCTTTGTACAGCTGTTCCTGGCTACACTGTAACTGAATGCTGAATATTCACACAGAACGTGAGACACTCTTGCCCTAAATTTCCTTTTTGATTCAGGGGAACCAATCCCACAAAGCCTACCTTGCAGAAATGCTTCTACTATAAAGTACTTCCTGGGAACAACATGAATATGAGCAAGAGGAAGGTCTTTTCTGCTCCTCTAAGAGCTGCTTTCCTGTGCTATATATGTTTAAAGATTAATTAGATACACAGGTGCAGTCCGTGCTACCGGGAGGACCTGAGCAGGGTTCACAACTCTGAACTCTCTTTTAAACTGCGATACTCATATATGCTTCATCTCACAATAGACAGGCTGTGGAAGAGAGAGTTCTGTACCCTTTATCTAGTAGTAGGTGGCTAGAGCATCTCCATGTGTAACATCTTTATCTCCCTCAGCAGAGCTCTGAAAAACAGTGTCTGGGACATCTCCAGTAGGTCAGTCTCAACTTTTATTGTTGAAGTAGTTCCACTTCATGCGTAGTGATTATGGAGTAAATGGTCTCTGAAACAGCTGTGACCTAACGGTAAGCCACAGTATATTTGATGAAGAAGGGATAGCCTCCTTTCATATACCTTTATCAATATATGTATTTAGGATAAGCTTTCTCTGGATCATGAATGAGGACTTTGCTCTTCTTAGTCACATGGGAAGTTCAGATCCAGAAAGGCAAAAGGATAAATGATCTCTGGTTTTCCACTTCCAACATCACTGTTCTGACCGTTATTGTTAACAGCTAAAAAGAAAGAGAATGGGAAGCTTTAGGAGCTCTCTTTTGTGTGGTCCCTTTCAACATCAGCTATGTATATGACTGAAGACTGTGACATATCCTCAGAAAATACTGTTTGACGGGTAAGGAAAGGGAAAAAATAGGACAAAGTGATTTTTTAAAGCAAGAGACGGGGTTTGATGACACATAGTTCTGAGGAGAGAGTGAGATCGGTGTTACTTCTAATTGATAGGGGATCCCAGTACAGTACCTGAAGGCACAGCCAGAACAAGGAGGCCAGAAAATAATGGTAAGATGGGATCATGAACTGAATTAATATAGAGATTCTGTGCATAACTTTCCTTCTTCTAGTACTTGGTTATACAATGGTTTGTATTTTCTTGATTTACTGGCTCGTAACTAGTAACATATTCCAACAAGTTCCACCACTGGCTTCTGTACCAGCCTCTTCACTCTAAATCGAGTATTTTGCCTCATAATCCCATTTGATGTCCAGGTTTCTCTCATATTGCCTTTTCTCTATGTATGTCATGTTCTCTATTTGATATAATTAATCCCTGTACTAAGTTGCAAGTTTTATGTGGTGTTGTACACCCTTTCTTCTCTTCCTTCTCCCCTTGCAAGAATATTCTATGTATTCCTCATTCTCTCACAATCCAGTGGTTGTGACTTCAAAGGAAAATTAGTCAAATTATCAGATTTTAATGGAAAGCAAAGTCTGCCATTCAGATTACTACAGATTTCTAAAGAATCGGTAACCAGTCCCTGCTTTTTTGAACAGATCTTCGTGTTGCTGAATGACAGAGTGAAACAGAACTCCAACATGGTTGATCACAGCTCTTTCCATTCTCTCAGCCCACAATGAAGCAGCATGTGCTAAATAATCCCTGTCCTAAAAATCAATCAATCAAGCAAGCAGGCAAACAAAAACAAACTCCAAAACCCTAGAAGAAAGCTAGAGGAGAACAAATCATATAAGCATGAAAATAAACAAAACAAAATCTCATTATCCTCTTCCCTGTCCCCTATAACCTTCAAGCAGACATACTTTATGCAGACTAGGCTCCTTCGATATTTTTTATATTAATTACTCAACATACACCATATAGATGGGAAACGTGTGTTCAAGGACCGCTGAACACTGAATTTTCTGAGTGCATCACAATTACAGAAACATCTGTGCTAAATGACTTTGCCTTGAATCACTGTGAGAATCTGCTGTGTTCGGCAGCTTTGTACAAATCTTGCACGTGCTGAAATGGTAATAAATGGTTTTTTTGGTTCAGTCATTGTGACTGCATGTGACCAACATGAACCTTGTGTCTCACCATCATGTGAAAATGCTTTTTAATTATTCTACAGTCAAAAAACTGTCGCTATTATAGATTTACTACGGTGACATGCAGCAGCAGCAAATTCATGTTTGAAAAACACAGGAATGTGTACATCACACTGTAGCTGACAGGCCGCAGAGAGACACAATACAAACACAAGGAATGCTTTATTACTTTCTTTATCTTACTTTTTATTACCTTCATTTTCATTTCTGAAACTCCAACTATATCTTTAGCACATTTAAAGGGTCACATAGATGGTTTATCCAGCATTATAGACCAGTAATTCCGTCACAATTGGCATTAGGCTGCCTAGAATTAATTAGGCTATGAGGGACCTCTGGAGTTTTAGTCCAACCTCCTGCTCAAAAGTCAGCTTTAAAATGGGATCAGGGTACTTCAACCTTTGTCCAGCCTTTGCCCAAGCAACTTGTTCTGGAATTAACCAGTTTTTGTGCCAAAGAGAGTGCCTGTAACTAGTTGGAATTTCCTTTGCTGTGACTGGTGGTTGTTGCCTCCTGCTCTTTCTCTGTGACCCTCTGAGAAGAACCAGACTCCATCTTCTTTCTAATCCCTGTTAGGTAGAGGAGGAGAGCTGCAATCACATCCCTCCACAGCCTTTCTTTATGAGTCTACACAAACCCAATTCCCTCAGCCTCTCCATGTACATCCTATGGTCTAGTTACCTATTCTGGTGACTCACCCCATTTAGATGTTGGTAACTTGTTGAACTGGGGGATTCAAATCTAGATGCACTATTGTATGTGCCACATTTCAAAAGCCAAGGGAATTATAGTTCCTACTGACAAACAGACTGTACCTTTGCTCTTTCTATCAGTGTTTCAACTAAATTAGATATAAGCTTCACTTTACATCGTTACACAAAGAAACACGAGAACAATGATCCTTTTTAAAAAGTTTGTATAAAAGAAAACAGCTGAAAAGCAAGGAGTAAATGCTGCCATTGCACTAATGAACAGAACAGAGGGTGATTTGGTGGGGATTCAAAAAAGAAGGGCTTTGTCAAACAGTGACTTTGCAGCTTTGAAATAAGTATGTGTTTACTTGAGAGTAAATTTTGCAGAAATTCTACAAGTTGAGATAGATGTAAGAAAGATGTTGTGAAGAGGGATGGGAGACAAAATATGGAGATAATAGATGTTCTTTTAGATTTCAGTCATGTCTCCAGCCAGCTACTGTGTGACTGGAAGAGCAATATCACCTTAGTCTTCCTGATTTGGTCAAGCTGTAAGAGTCAGTTCCTTTAGGATTAGTGATCCTCTGTTCAAGTGTCAATGTATGGTTAACATATTAGGTGTCTCAGTGTACAAATTATTCTTTCTGTATAGGATAAATATCTCAAAAATGTAGTTGATCTTGTGTTTCATGTGTGTATATATGAATACCGTATGGGAGTATGAATATTTATGTATATGTATATTCCTAGCCAGTTCTCCTGAAAAAGCTACTTTAGCCGAGTATCCTTTTGAAACTAAAGGTTAGAAGTCTTGCTAGTTGATAATGACTGCTTGGGAAATTTAGGTAAAATAATGATTAGCACTAGAGTTAAAGTCAGAAACTTGGCCTATTATAGAAAGCATCCTGGGGTATACTGTAACTACCAAAATGGTTTTACAAGAATGTGTTCCTAGTAATCACGCAGCTTACATATGATAGTATTAATGTTGAGTCACTGTAGACTAGCCAAAGAGAGTTGTTCAAATGCCATCTGATAGATATCCTGTAGCCAAATGAAAAAAAGAAGTTGATGTGTGGACACTTTTGCTGAGGTGACTGATGTAATGCTTAGATGTTTACAGACATTTGCTCAGCCATAAAGATTACAAGAAGTCTATAGCTGAGGAGTACCATACAGGACTCAGACTTCTACCTTTCTCTGTTTAACAAAAGCCTTTTACTACTAGGTATGAAAGGATCTCATCTTTTGCCTATTTAACATATTCAACATCTGGTCCACATGTCATTGGACTAGAAAAATTTTCTTTCCATCTATCTATTATAGCTCTTAACATCTCTTAAAGTTTGAATCCTACCTCAACTGGACTGAAATTTTCTGAACTGCTGTGCACCTGGAAGTTACTTAGATCAGAATGTCTCTAGATCATGAAATCTTGATAATCCAGATTAATGTCATTTTTGTAGCTCAGATCCATCCTTTAATCATTTTCTGGGTGGCTGAATTCCTACATGGGTGAATGAAATGTTTCAGAAAAGCACCATAGTTAATGAAAAAAAGATGTTTGTTTAACCTATTGCATAATTTCAAGATTTCTGAGTAATCTGTTGTGGTTTTAATTTTTTTTTAACACTATCCATCTGATACTTATAGTATGTGATTAGATGAAAATGCTTTGTTGTCCAGTATCTCAATGTTCTAAAAAACATCTCATTACTGACAGAAAGCTGGGAATTAAATAGTCATAGTGCTGCAGATTGGTCTAAAAATGAAATAAATGGATGAAAATTAATCATATGATGTGCAAATGTCTGGAAGACAAGTGCACAGGAGGAGATAAAAGGAACATAGGTTTTCCTAGCATATGGAAGAATACAGGTTTTTCAAACAATTTAAAATAATAATTTTTAAAGTTATTAGCTGAGTGTTTTACAGCTTTATGCTTTGTTTCGCTTACAAAGACTTAACAGTCTTTTTTTTTTCATCCTTTCAGGGTGCTCTGAATTATATATAAAAAAAAGTTTTT
This sequence comes from Ibycter americanus, assembly GCA_035590275.1. Classification (NCBI taxonomy): domain Eukaryota; kingdom Metazoa; phylum Chordata; class Aves; order Falconiformes; family Falconidae; genus Ibycter; species Ibycter americanus. Next base: position 34,822,215 of record JAVJGI010000014.1, read on the forward strand.
ATTTTTAGTAGATTATGGTCTATAAGCATAATCACATATTCATAGTATAATGGCCATAGGTTGATCATCACAAACCATACCACAAAAAAAATTCCCTAGTGATTGGCATATAAAAGTTCAGTCCAATGTGCCCTGCATTCTGGCATTGTTGATGTAGACAATAAGCATTTGGGCTTATTGCTACACTTGGGCTAAACAAATGAAGTGTTGTAAATTGTGTTTCAGGACACTCATTTTGAATGCACCAGAGTTTCTCAGCACTTTCTTCAGCTAGCACACTCGTGTCAATCATCCACCTTTTGGTACATCAGGGTTTTCATTAATTCTATAACTGCCTGACCTTGTGCCAGACTTGAGCAGACAGGTAGTTCATAACCCTTTACTGTCAGAATTAGCATTCATGATGCTACTTAAACTGCAGAGCAAATTTAGAGTTCATTATTAAATGAGGCATATGTTACTACACTTATAACTGATTCAGTCTAGTTATTTTTAGTTTGACCTTTTCTGTATTCATCAAATCAGCTTTGAAATAGACATTGAGGTACCCTTTACTGTTAGTTATAAAAATTCTTAGAGATTATTTTTTTTTATGGAATTTTCTGGCAAATTCTCATATATCAGTAGTATAGTGATATACTAAGCGCCTTGCTGTTAGCTTAAGTAGAAACAAGATAAGATAGAATCATGGGGATATTAATGATCATATTCTTCAGCTGTATCATCCCTCTTTGCCTTTGCTGTTATGCTGAGAACTGAAAGGCTAGTGTGTCAGTTGAGAATAGCATGGAAACTTCCACTGAGGATGGCAAAAAATGTGTGAAGGGGAGAGTATAGACATTATTACAGTGCACTTAGTCCTAGCGTAGCTCCACAGATAAAATTTCCCCATTGTTATTCTGATTTTCTGCCTATCTCCTCCTTCTCCTCCTGAGGTAAGGAACTGAGAACAGAGACACTATAAATTCAAACCCACTGGAACATGAAAGCCTTAAGAACTGTTTCCTGTCATTTTCATTTCACTGCCTTAGATTTCTAAATTCTGACAAGGAAAAGACAGCCAACTGAAAATATTTTTAAAGTCTATAAACTTATTAAGGCACCACAACGTATTCATCCTTAAAAATCTTTTCTTGGCCAAAACAAAATCTCACATTTATCAATGAACCCCTCACTGACCGGTTTTCACTAATGCAAAAGGATAAATGTTCTGATAAAATATGTGAATATTTGTGGAAATACTATTATATTGATGAAACCTAACATTAGCAAATATATTCAGAACTGATCTATTTGCATATGTAGGAGCAGAAGAGAAATTCTGATATAGAAAAGTGTTAAATAAACATGTTACTTTATGCTTCACACAGAGTCCTAACAACAGTATATGACTGTTTGCATGTTTAAAGACATGTAAATATTTAGAAAATTACTGAAGTAGGGCCAAAACCTTCATTTCTCTTGTTCTTTCATTTTTTTCTTTTTTCTTTTTTTTTTTTTTTTTTTTATAACTGGTTATGCAACCGATCTCGTAAGTAAAAAATATGCAAGTACATTGGACAAATGTTTTAGAGTTATTTAAATATACAACTCCCACTGAAATCAATGGGAGCTGATTAACAGCTTTTAAAAGTCTGGCCTGTGCTTTCTCATTACCCTTACAGACCATTAAGAGGTGGAAACTACTGCATTTTGTGTTGAATAAAGAGTTCAAAAATTGCATCCTCCCTTATTTCATTTTCGCAAGTGCAAGGCTCACTTATTGTCACATAATAATTTTATACCCTATGAGCGCGGTTATGTTATACAACTGTATACAAACCCACTTCATTGAATTAACCCTTTTGGGCTCATATTAAACAACAAACCACAAAAACTGTAAGAACTGTAACACTGAAGTGTCCTGTTTAAATTTCAGGGTATTGTACAAGGTCACAGTAGTTAATTTTCTTTAAAAAGCTATCTAATATTTCTGTATGTCATATTCTGTTTTCTGCATGCTACAGAGGAAGACTTCAGTTCATATCCAGCATGCTGAATTTAGGAGCTCAATTAAGACAGACTGATTCACCCTCTGGGAGAGTTCAGAGGTATTGGTCTTTCTTGGGAGAGCTGAGAAGAGTGTAGGAAAACTACGTGTGTAAGCAGGACTTACTTTAGCATAGCTAGTTTGCCTCCCAGCAATATACACTTGAACCATAGATGCATCCTCAGCTAAGTCAGGTGCCTAGTACAGTCACACTGAGCCTGGCAAATAGCCTTTGTAAATGTACGCTGTGGTATAAGCAGGAAGCAGGCACACTGGGGCAGAATTTACTGCACAAGTTTCTTATCTGGGAAACCAGACTTGGTCATAGACACAACTATTCTTTCAAATGAATCAATTTGCAGGGAAAAAAACCCAAACCAAACAACCCCAACATGTTGAATGATTACTCCTATTTAATTTACCTAAATGCACATTTTGGTTGCCTTTTCCCTCTGACACATTTTTGTGGCTATTCAAGTACCCAGTAAAGATACCTCTGCCATGCTAACTACGGAGGAAGCAGGTAGATTTCTGCACAAGTCATTGATTTTTTCTGATTCCTTTTTTAGCTCTGTCTGTTTATTACATTCTAGATCCTGAAGACTATTTTTCACCTTTTTTACACATGTAGGAAGCTCGCACAACACTTTAAGTGCTGTAGTAAAAAGCTAAGTAATACACAACATTCAGCATGAAATTTCTTACAGTTTTATTTTTTGTCAAGATTGGTATATATGTTACTAACAGTGTTACTTTTCAGCCTTCTAGAATGTTTCAACTCAGTAACATATATTAAGCTCCATAACCACTTGAAGACATGCAAGAATTATTATTAGTTGAGCACTTTTTATGGAGATTTGCTAACATTTTTATTTCCTTTAATTTCTAGAGGAAGTTTCAGATATATACCAAAATAAAACTTACGAAAATCAAATATGGAAGTATGTGTTTGTAACTTAGGTACGAGTGTACTTTGTTTAAATTTAAGAAACTACCTCTACCACCAGCACAGCTCAGAAGGGCACCCCAGGGTGCTTAGTTTAAGCTTCTTGTCATTAATTCCAGAGGGAACTGAGGAGAAATCTTGGAGCATACACTCCAGACTCAGCCCCTCAAGCTTCATCTGAGGATAGAGGCTCATGTTTTCTACCCGATTCAGCTCTTCCCTTGGTTGCTTCTTTACATGGCATTTATATGGAATTTGGGCAAGCAGGTTCTCAGGTCCAGACTGAATCTGTCTTTAAGTGGAGGGTAAGTGCAGAACCGGCACTCTGAACTTACTTAAGTTTAGGCATGCTGGGAAATCTCAGACCAAGCTAAGGAACACTTGAAACTGGATGCTATTTGAAAGCAGGTAAATTCAATTGCTGCTTGGGTATTAGAGAGTCTTGAAAAGGTATCAACCATAAAACTTCTAGGCAAATGCCAGAAATATTTTGGATTTTTATGTGACACTTGTTATATCCAGCATAGAAATAATCCCAGAAAAATTCAAAACCACAGGAAGGTTATTGTTTTTATTTGTAGAAAATATTAACAAATTGTAGAGAGCTTTGCGGTGAGCACTGGATCTCATGATGCCTGTGAAGGACCTTGAAGGCTGAAGAAGAAAGAAGATAAGGTTGGCTGAACACCCAGAAAGTAAGATAAGGTTGGCTGAACACCCAGAAGAGAAACAGCAACTTTGGTTTAAAAACAGTATTTTGATCAAGAAGTTTAGTGTGTTTGTAGCTTAGCAATTAACCAATGAAATATAGTTAAGAAGTGTGTGAACTGTATTGATTAACCAATGATATTTTAGTATGGTGCGTGTGAACAACGAATGAGGATATGTAAGTGCGGGTTTTGGATTAATAAAGCGTCTTCTCATCAGCATTCAGGAGTCCGTGCCATCCATCTCCTCAACAAATTATATGAATTCTTCTGTACTTTCGTTTTGGAGGATAATGTGTTTTCCTTACATTTTAAAATAAAGTAAGAATGCAGATTTCTGAAAAACACACATCTATGCATCCTGTAGTACAGGGAGTAAAAGCAACAGTCAAAGGAGGATCTTCTTTCATAGAAATGAGAAATACTGGCACTAATACTAAACTTTTAAATGAGACATCACATCTGGTGTTTCAGCACAGAATTAAAGTACTTGCTGGTTTTGATTATCCAAACTTATCCTCATAATACTAAAAACAATCCCAAATAATAAGGAGTATTCATTGGTCCTATTTGTGACCAGGAAAAATCTATGGCCTTGAACTAAAGAGTCCTGACCACTGGTTATCTTTTCTTATATTGCCTATCCTGTAAGTAATATTTTTTTTTTATTACAGAGCATCTGAATATTCAGCTAATATCAGCTAAAGAATTTTAAATGATACCTGCTTTTAATTTTGCTGGGGCTCCTTCGAAATTGCAAGGAGTTTCAGACAGCTTTATTGCCACTGGACTAATTTCTTTTTTTTTTAATTTTTTATTAATGCTTATTTTCCCTAAATCTAGTCTTGACTTGCAAACATCAAAATATTAAAATCCACTACCTCCACAGCAAAGAACATTTGCACCCTGTGCTGCTTGAACTTCAGTCCAAATTTCTATCTGTTGTTTTAATTATACTTCATAGCCTTAACAAGGTCTTGTATCTGGTAAGTCAGCTGTCTGTCATGAAGATAAATCAGAAAATACAGCTGTTTAGGTTTTTTTACTTTAAGATATTATATGCAACCCTTGAATACTTTTATATCAACATTATCAAACAACTCTGTATTTTCCTACACCTTAATGGTGCTGCTGTTTCTTTTATTTTCTATTTTTTAATTTGCTGGAAAATGCAGTTTCTGAAAAAGAAGTGTTGTCTTAGAAACTCCCTGAAATTATTTCTCTTTTCTTCAGATAAGGAGAAGGGGAAAAAAGAAAAAAAACCCTGGTGTCATCTTTGCTTTCACCCAACACCAAAACATTTTGATGTACCACACTGAAGAGAATTTTTCCTTGTTCAGTTCAATGTTGACATACCTTCCCAAAGTGTTCTGGTACCCTGGAAGTGTCCTGCCCCTCCATCATGCCTCCATTCTCCTCTAGGGCTGGTTGCATTACATCCTCCCTCACACATTGCAGCCTTCCTTCTCCCTGAACAGACATCATGTCACAGGTAATCCATGAAGAAACTCTGGTTTACCAGAGAGAATTAAAGCAGAAGGCAACTGAACTTCAACTCATAAGAGGAATAATAGGTATGCAGGGTGTGGAAGCTGAACCCGTGTGAAATAAAACATTCTGCTATTTCTTAAAGCTTACGCTTAAAGCTTACTAAGTTGACAACAACAAAAAAGCCGTTTAGTTTAACTTTCCTTCTGTGAGCAAAAGCATCTGAAATATTTATGGTGCAGACATCCTGTACTGTAGCTTTTTTTCATAGGTGAAGTAGTAAGAGCTTTACAATCTCTCATCACAGGCTTTAGCTGTAGCTCTTTCAGTGGATTTCCTCATGTGCTCAGACCAGAGCTCCGGGAGCTGGGAATCACTCAGCAGTGGGGGGTAACAGGAGTGAGGAGCTATCACAAGGTGCTTGTTACAAAGCTATCTTGAAGACGAGACCCCTGATCAGGTTTCAAAGATCTCTCCTTTTTTTCCTCTTTTTTTTTCTGTAGCCCTTCGCTTTTAACATGGATGTAGGAGAGTGAAGTGAGAGTAGGCAGAAAGAACACCAAAAGTCTTTACCACAAAACTGTTAGTTTTAGCTCTATTTTTTCCTTTTTCTTCTCATCCTATGCAGTGGATTCCCTGAGTTTTCTCCTGAGGCGGCGGAATAGCAGTGATCACATCTGTTTGGGGGCCACATCCAAGTAAATCTCTATGGGTTGAGCTGAGGACAGAATAGCCTGCAGAAATCAAGCCTCCAGCTCAAACCTTGCTGACTTTGCTGAGAGATTCTTTAAAATTGGATTGAAGCCAGACTTCAAAAAGAAAGCTCAGTTCAAAAATAAAGCTTTTTTTTTCTGCTTTTTTTTTTCTATCAGAGCGGAGTTTAAAAGTTTACCTGATCTGAAGCAGTGAGGTTTTTTTATGACACCAGTTTCACTTTGAAGTCCAGATTCTAGACAAGGTGCATCAATTTCAAAGTGTCTATAGGCATAAGCAGAGCTGACTGGGCTCAAAATACCGGGATGTAGGTATGGTGAGTGTTACACATGACTACATGTTTTTTTGTTTGTTTTTATTAGCATTGGAGAGGAACTTGAGATTTTGAAGGCAAGGAAGTATCAGTGTCAGAAGATTTAGATCAGTCAGATAACTTTAAGGGTAGAAGATGAGAACAAAATTATGTTTATCATCCCGAAATGTGACTGATAGTCTCTCTTCATCTGTGAATATATGCATTTCTGGAAATTATGAAATGAGACATTAATTTAGAAGACCTAAAAATGTATTTATATTCACTTGTGTAAGATTCTCATCTCAGCTGACTGAATGGATTCATAGAAGCTTTTCCTCTCTAATAGCAAATCTTTCTGGTTTGGAACTGGGACACTAAAGTAAGCTTAGCTTGGTACTTACAAGGAGGTGAAATAGTGTCTCAGTGATATCAGTGGCAAACTCTCACATTATCAATTGCATGCTTTCTTATGTGACTGATTCTATCAATATACGAAAAAAGCGAAACAAAATTTCTAACTTTTATTTAATGTTTCAATACATGAAGGTCAAAGGCAGGGAGGGGGGAACAGCATAACTATTTTCTAATTATGAATATATTTATATATGCATCCATACTTATGTGTATCTATGTATAAAGAATACTTTATTGAACACACAAGCAGTACTGATTTTAAACAGCTTTCATTAAGCAGATGAAATAGTTAACAAAAGGACTCTATATGAGGAAGTGTGTAAGATTACAGACACACAACTGAGATACTTTTTAGGGAGACAAATTCCTGCTTACATAGATACTGGAAATATGACAAAATATCCAGCAGTACTAGAAACAGGCAATTGAAAGGTGTACACTGGTTATGAAAGACGAATGTAAAATGAAAGATGTTTAACTACTGCTGCATGCTAACAGTTTCCATAAACTACAAAAAAAAATGTAAAGGTAAAATAGTGTTTCAGCTACTTGAGGAAACAATGAAAAAAATCCTAAAAGAATTCCATTAGAGAAGAACTAAGTCTACTGTTGATCCCCAGATCCCCTTTGGTTACAGGGTGGTCTTCCTCATACAAATAAGAGTGAAATACTGGGTCCAATCCTTTTCAGCATCTCTGTTAATGATCTGGATGATGGGACAGAGTGTACCCTCAGCAAGTTTGCTGATGACACAGAACTGGAGAAGTGGCTGATATGACAGAGGGTCATCCTGCCATCCAGAGGGATCTTGACAGGCTGGAGAAATGGACTGAGAAGAACCTCGTGAAGTTCAACGAGAAGTGCAAAGTCCTACACCTGGGGAGGAACAATTCCAGGCACATGCTGGGGGGCCACATAGCTGGAAAGCAGATTTGCATAAAAGGCCCTGGTGTTCCTAATGGACGACAAGTTGAACAAGTGCAATTTTATATCACCCAGAGAGGAGGGAAATTCTGCTGCATTTGAAGGCTGCGCTGCCACTCAGTGAGACCTGGACAGAGTAGACACGATGAGACAGGAGAGCTGGGTGGAGAGGAACTTCATGAAGTTCAACAAAGGCAAGTGTAAAGTCCTGCACCTAGGGAGGAATAACCCCATGCACCAGTACAGGCTGGGAGCTGACCTGCTGGAAGGGAGCTTGGTGGAGAAGGACCTGGCAGTTCAGGAAGACAGCAAGTTGCCCATGGGCCAGCAGTGTGCCCTGGTGGCCACGAAGGCCAGTGGGATCCTGAAGTGCGTTAGGAGGAGCGTGGCCAGCAGGTTGAGGTAGGTTCTCCTCCCCCTTTGCTCTACCCTGGTGAGGCTACACCTGCAGTGCTGTGTCCAGTGCTGGGCTCCCCAGTTCAAGAGAGACAGGGAACTACTGGAGAGGGTCCTGCGAGGGCTACAAAGATGATTAGGGGACTGAAGCATCTCCCTTATAAGGAAAGGCTGAGAGAGCTGGACATGTTCAGCCTGGAGAAGACTGAGAGGGGATTTTGTCAGTGCATATAAATATCTTACAGATGGGTGTAAAGAGGACGGGGCCAGGCTCTTTTTAGTGGTGTCCCGTGACAGGACAAGGGGCAATGGGCACAAACTGCAACACAGGACGTTCCTTCTGAACAAGGGGAAAAATTTCTTTACATTGAGGGTGACAAAGCACTGGAACAGGCTGCCCAGAGAGGTTGTGGTGTCTCTTCTGGAGACATTCAAAACCCACCTGGATGTGACTTTGTGCTTCCCGCTCTAGGTAAACCTGTTTTATTAGCAGGGTTGGAGCAGATGATCTCCAGAGGCCCCTTCCAACCCTGACCATTCTGTGGTTCACTGTGATTCTGTGAAAAGGTACACATAAAATTAAACTTTTAATGGAGCTTAGATATTTGTAAATCAAACTGTGTGTTAGGTTCTCTAGTATTTCATAAGTTTTATTTCTTTAAGCGATCACGATCATTATTTACTGTGTATTTTCACTGTTTCCACTTCTGAATGATACTAGGAAATGTAGAGTAAGCACACATAAAAGAAAAAAAAAAAGACAAAAAAAATTCCTACAGGGAAAATGAATTCCTCACTATGAAAACTGTGTGACTCTAATCAGTTCTGCAATAATGATCACACATTTCAGCCCTTTGAGTTTTACTGAAAGATTAATTTTGTGAGCTGAGGAAAGTTTTAAGTATGTTCTCATTTAAAACAATTCCACTCACCTTGCATTGGAAATGTTCACTTCTACATTTTTTAGCACACTGAAAGGTGTACACCCATACAGAAACCTGCTGGTCCTGTGACATTGGTTGATATAGATTCACTACTGAGGTCCTGAATGCTTATGCATAATTTATACATGTATAATATGTAGCCACACATCAGTCATACAAGCAGAAAAGCTTTCTCACGAGCCAACATTTCTGAGTTAAAAAGTAAGGAAATCATAGGATTCTGAATAAAGTGTGGGGTCTGGGTTAGGTGGCTGTGTTCCTTGGGGTAAATGCACAGAAACAGCAAAAGGAGCCAGTACGCTCCTTTCTACTTGAAAATACAACAAAGTTGAATTTCTGTCTGTCAGTGCTCGCCATTATGCTGCTGACTCTCCTACTGGCCAGACGAACGGTTAAGGAGGAAAGCTTTCTCTTCTTCCTCCTGAGATTACCCACTGCACATGGGTTTGGTCAGCTCATTCCTTCTATACCCACAGTATCTACCCTATTCTCCTCCTCACCTTTAATTTTTGAATCTTTTACTTTTTGAACCTTTTACTTTTTGAACATTTCTTCTATCCCTTTATTGTCAGCTCTGCAGAATTTATTCTCCAAACTATCTCTTATTTCAATATTTCTCCACGCACTCTTCTTTCCCTGATTAACAGTATCTTAATAGGACTGTTTCCAGGAGCAAGTCTGAACCTCACTCTCAGTGTGTGAAAAGTCTCATCATTCCTCTTTCTGTGTGTAGGTCTCTGCACCTCCTTCACCTGAAGCCTTCTTAGAACATCCTTCCCCACCCTCCACCTTCCTTCTCTCTTAAACCTTTCTGATATTAAGTGCTCGCTATAGTCCCTGTCACAACAGTTACAATTACTCTAAACACAAAATCACCCAGTGTATCCTTTGGAGGGTCTGTTTGGAGATCTGCATTTTCTTGAAGTATTGAACCTGATGGAATCCTATTAAACAGCATGAGACCATGCCATTATTATAGACAAAACTCTGCCTACAAGCACAAAATCTAGTCCTAATTTAAAATGCTTAATTGTTAAGTGTACCTGTGACTTACAATTTAACTGGCCCCTCTCTAAGAGGAGCATCAGTATGACAGGCTCTGACCATAAGTAAGGTTGGTAAAATGTTCTGTTTTAATTATTTATCAGCCATAAATTGGGCTTTTTTATAAGAGATTTCTGCCCTTTCTACAAAATTATATTTTTTTGGCCAGAATAAAAGTATGTTACCTGCATTATAATTTTTTTTTTCTTTCAGATGGACACAGGTATCATAAAGATAAGCTGTTGCCTTTTGTTGTCTCATTGAAATAGTCATGTTTCCATTTCCATTCCATCTAATGGATACTTGTCAGTAGTCCCAGTGTTATGGTTCCCTGTACCCAAAGAGTATTCTTAAAAAAAAAAAAAAGGAAAAAAGAGCCCATAATACCACAACATATCATAGGCAGTAGCTGACACCTACAACAGTGCCTGGAGGCAAAAGAAAGATGAAAGAACGGTACTATGATGCCTATAAAATATGCGACAACACAGAGGTATTTGTGGTAACGCCACCCAAAACATTTGTGGTTTTAATTTTTTTCATCAAGAGGTCCAAATTTTTTAAGGGATGAAAGGGAAAACTGTTCTGGCTAAGTCTTTCTATGGTACTTAATTTGTCAATTTAAAAATACACTTTATTTGGTCCATTCCTGTTGGATTTGTTGGGAACACCTGCCTGTGAAAAAAATAAGTAACAACAAATAAAACAAAGCATAAGCATTTATTTCATAAATCTCACTACAAAGAAAAGTGAAAAAAGGTGAAAAATCCTTATACCCTCAGGAATTTTATGATTTTTCTGTGTGGGTATTTTATAACTTTACATGAACTTTCATGTTTCATTCTTTGAATTCAAATATATGGTGTGATTTTCGCTTCATGAATTAATATAATAATAAGCTTAACAGTGGATAACTGTAAAGGACAGATCCACTTTGTCCTGACAAAACTATATAAATATAAGTATAGAGATGGATATGTGTGTGGCAAATTAAGAAAGGATTTGGGTATTGCTAATAGTTTATAACTGCGCAAACCCAATAATAAATTAAAAATAAATTAAAAAAAAACACCATAGAAAAATAGCAGGTGCATAATGGTATTCTTGAAAGGATACATTAGGAGAGCTAGAACAGCAGGGGCATTAAAGCACAGTAGTTTAGATAATGAAGTCAAATAAATTGTCTTCATTGTTGTGCCTTCATTGTCACCAAAGTACACTGTGATAAATGGAACAGACTTCTCTGATGGAAATCGTAAACATTCATATTTAATAAATGGTTATTAACACTTTTATAGCATTGCTGTTTTATGTTCATTACATGCTCATTGCATTACAGCAAGTTTATTTCCTGTTTCATTTCTCCACTGTCATCATGTATTGCAAACCTGTCCAAGACAGGTCTATTTTTTATGTTCTACTGTACAGTTTGTGAGTAACATTCAGATCTTAATGGAAGTGTCACATCATTTCCAGATCAAATTATCTAGTTTTAACAGCTAAAGGGTATCAAATTAGTCAGAAAAAAACAGAATACAAACCAATACAAATGTTGTTCCCAAGATGCTGGCTGAAATACATGGAGGTCATGTTTGTCAGTTATCACATTAAATGGAAGTCATAGGCTTACTGGGATGCTCAATTAGTTATCATTAGTCGTCCGATATTAAGGGCATACATAAAGGTTTAAACCGCTAGGAAAGTGGATGACTCAAGTGAATTTAATTGCACAAATAGTAACATAGATTTTTGCTTTTCTTTTTCTCATTAGTTTATTAGATACTGAGACACAGGAACACACAGAAGCCCAGAATATTTACTCTGATTTATAGGTAACCTTTGCCTTGAAACAAACAAAATCTTCATTTCAGAGAATTAAGGCTGGAATCTCCTACAAAACAGCATCGCAACATTTTGAAAGAATCTTGACAATCATCATGCTGTTTGGCCCTATTTCTTTATGCATCTTGGTTTTAATTTTCTCTCTATGTGACTAAGCTACAGCAATGTGTCTTGATTTTCTCATACACTTCATAAGCACAAGCTTCCAAAAGTAGGACATTGAGTCCAATTGCATGAGAAACCTTGAATATCTGTTAATCTTTAGCTTCTTCTTTCTGCGCTCCAAATACTCCCAAAAGCTGCTCATTAGCTCAAAACCATCCATTTCCAGTCTGCCATGGGGTTTACAATTACTGACTCAGGAACACAGCAATAAAGACAAAAAGATATGCAGACGTGGTAAAGTTTCTTAAAGACTATGAGACTTTAAAGGGCTAGCCAGGATGCATATACTATAAGCATAATAATTACTTAATGCTATCAACTATAATTGTGACATTAATGGCTTTACACACACATATATACACACACTTCTTCCATACACTTATTTATATTTATATTCATATTTATGTTAATATATTTTTTAGGTTTAAGTTTTAAATGCTGTACCTTTTCCTGTTCAGGCTTCCATGAGGAATCCTGTTATGGAAACTTAACAGGTTGAAAGTCACACAAGGATGCCTCTCTGACATTATCTTTGATGCTTCTTGTTCTACAAGAAAAACTTTACAGAGTTTAAACTGTGGCATGATCCATTTGCATAATTTATTGATCCTGGAACAGGCTTAGACATCTGCTATTTATCTGTCCTTGCTTTACTACTGGCCATGCACTTTTAAAAATGCATGCAGGTGAAGAAGATTTTGTGTCATTTTGATGGAACAAGGTGGATTCTCGAGTAAATGACAATAATTACTCTCATGTGCATAGAAATGGGATATATTAAAACAGGCTAAAGATTGTTTTTCTTTCTCAGTGGAAAAAAAAAAAGTGCAGTAATTTTATAAAAAGAGAAAAAGCAGAATGTCTCTTCATGCTAACATAAAATTGGGTGAAAAACAATTTCCCAGCTCTGATCAAAATATCCATCCATATTAAATAAGAATGGAAACATAATATATCTCTAATGTTTGCGCATAAAAAAATCCTGTGAAGTGTTTAGAGTATTAACAATCAAAGTTCTGCTATGTCAGAATGCTCACTACCAATTTCAGATTAATTTTCTTAATTGAAACTAATGCCAGTGGTACTTTAATGTTGAACAGCACATGCTCAGGACATAATTTCTTAAGCAGGATTTCCCCATGAACATAGAACTTCTTTATTTTAAAGTAGTTAAGAGATTAATACTCATTAAGGATTAGTGGATTTTCAAGCTTCATCTTTTATAATTTTTTTTTTTTTTAGTTAGTTGAATGTCAAGGCCCCTGAATATTAAGCTGTCTTTCAAAAAATGATATTGTTCTTCAGAAAAAACTATTTTTGACTCTGCCAACCTCCCCTGGAGGAGCAAACCACTACACCATCATACTAGCTCACTTGTTTTCAGTGGGTAACAGTGACAAGTATTTGAAAATCTGTATAACAGTAGAATGTTTTTTACTATTGTTACTGTAACAGATGTAAAGTTTATTGTCTGAGAAAGAGAATTCAATCTAGCATTACCATGCAAGTGGAGAGCTGGCATAACCACTTCATATGCAAAATAAGCTTATCTTGATTTATTGCCCTTACTTCTTTTCCCCTCTTTGCCACTTGTTGCATCGTTATAAATCTCAAATGAAACTTCTGTTAGATTTCCAAATTATTGTTTTGTGGAGGAACTAAAACAACTAAGGTTTTCTTCATCTCTTCATGAAGCTCCAGATCAAGAAGTATTTTTTGCCATCCAGCATAGTTCTCTGTATACGATACTGACAATTGCATTCTACCTAGGTACAATTGGTTTTGACCCATACTTCGGTATATCAAAGTGTAAATCTTAACTCATAAAGTTTCCAATCTTTTTTTTAAGTCTTCAAGGTTCAGAGAATCATCACTTCCATTTCAGGTTTGTTCCCAGTGTTAATTGCTTTTAAAATTTCTTTTGTCCCCTGTGAAGTTGTCTGTCTTCAACTTGCAACCACTAGTCTCTGCCATGTCTTGTTTTCCTCAACTGAAAGTGCTTTCTATCCAGAACTGTCTAACCATGGAGGAAATAAAACATTTTAAAGAGTCATCCTTTCCCCCACAGCATATGCACTGTGGGCAGGAAGTCCTCAGCCTCAATGCTTTCACTACACAAATGCACTCACGTTGGACTGCATTGCTCACTAACATAGATGTAGGCTGTATCATCCAGGTTCTGATGATGAGAGAGGAAGGAATCTCTAAGATTAACTCAAAACTTTGGCTGAATCACCCTTCGATTTTGTTGAAAGTGTCTAGCTGAAGTATATGAAGTTAACCTGGGGTATATCCAGAACTTAACTAGCTTTGTATCTATTTAGCATGTATAAGAGAATTAATGCATTTTATCATACAGCATATGACATTTTTATCATACAGTAGCATGACAGATTCCTCATACACATCTTACTATTTGAATCAGAGTAATTGTATTTTCCTATAAAACCACATTGATTGTCAGATTCATTATCTTTCTAACATCTGGTACAAATGCAAATATGAACACCACCTCAGATTATCTGTTTCTTGCTTAAAATTTTTGTCATGCTAACCAGCTTAGTCTTATTGATCATTTCACTTATTCTTTCTAAACACTAGAACAACTCTAACATTCTGCTAGAATTTCTCTCATATTCAAATATTGAAATTAATACCTTATGGTGTCCTCAGCCCACTCCTGTATTGAGGATAAAGTGAAAATTTTGGGCTGTTTGCTGACTTAATATTGTTTATCCAAAGATGCTTTTTAATGATTCCCTTGGAATAGGAAATATTTCATTACTTCCATGTGTGAGAGAGAGAAATAGGTTTTTATCATATGCAGAATTAGAATTCTTAAGAGTTTTTCATTTTCTGCATCATTATTAACAGATTGCCTTCTCTAACTAGTAATGGGCTTACAGATTTCTCAGCATTTTATCACTGGAACATTTATTTTAAATGTATTACAACATATTAATAAATAGCAGTTGTCATCATAGCTTATTCTATTAGTCACGGACTTGACATTTTAAAATAATTTGGTTGGATATTTTCAGTCTTGTTATTTTCAGTTTTGTTGTTTAAGTTGAAACAATAACACTAACTTTTCAGATTTTTAAGTTTTCCACTGTAGTCATTGTAACTCTTATTTACTAATGATTGCCAAACATATGGAGTAACCAGTACAGCTGTCTTTAAATACAGTAATTCTATCAAGTACCAGCAATAAAGCAGGTATGAAAACTATTCTCATCCACTGCTGTTTATGGCCTCACAAAGGATCACAAAAAAAGGATCACAGCTGCAGTATATGGCATCAAATGTCAGTTCAGCAGAATAGACTTCCAGCTGACAGCTAAGAATCTCACAGAAGGCCTAGGATGGCGTATTCCACAAGAAGCAGAAAATAAAAAATGAAATGAACAAACAAAGTGTCCTAACACTCTAATGCTTGGTTTGGGGTATTCTTGGAGTAAAAGCATCTGGTTAACTGATTGTTTTGAATTAATCTTTATCTTTAGGTAGACAAAGAGGTAAAAAGCAAAGAAAAATATTAATTTACAGCATCCAAAATTGACAAAGAAGCGACATTTTTTCTCTTTTATTTTTGTATAAAAAAAAGAACAGAAAAGAAAAAAAAAATCTTGAGCTATTTATACTGTAATTAATTTAATCTGAAAAGTTCACTTCCTGTAGTCAGAGGACTTGCAGAGGTCACTTTCCTTCCAGATATTTTTCCAGAATTTTTTCCTTTTTGAGTATTTTGCCTCTCGGATTACATTAAAAAGAGAGCTATTTTTGCTGTTATGTATTAATTTCAGAGCTAACATTTTAAATTTTTTTTTCCGGGATAATCCATCTTCTCTCCTTAAACTTATTTACTTTTTTCCCTCCCCACCCATCCTCTCATCCCACCACTTCTTTAACATCAATATACTAATTAAATTAATTTGTCCATCAAAATATAAATTAATAATTTCTTTTCTTTGGAGATGCATATACTGCTTTTTGAAACCATACTTGACTGGTCAATTAGCTCCATGACTAAAGGATAAATTAGATGGGCGGTTCATAATTTTAAGTATGAATTGTTTCTGTCTAGTGAATCAGAATAATTTTGCTTGGGAACGACCTTTAGAAGTGATGTAGTCCAATCACTTGCTCAAAGCAGAACTAGCCTCATAGTTAGGTCACATTGCTCAGGGCCTTGTCAAATCATGTTTTAAAAATCTCTAAATTCAGAGATTGTACAGCCTCTCTGGGCAGCTTGTTCCCATGTTTAATCACTCTCACTGGGAAATATTTTTTCCCTTATATTTAGTTGGAGTTGCCCTTGCTGCAACTTGTGACTGTTCTGTCTAGTCCTTTCACTATGCACCTTGGGGAAGACTCTATCTTCTCTGAAACTGCCACCTCCAGAAGGCTGAAGGCTGAAGCTAAATGTTCCTCTCCACTTAGCCTTCTTGTCTCTATGCTGATCAAACCTAGTTCTCTCAGCCTGTCCTTGTGCATCACCTGCTCCAGCCCATTACCTATCCTGGTCACCCTCCATGGGACTCATTCCAGTCTACGGGTGCCTTTTCTGGTGCTGAAGACAGTTCTCCAGATGCAAGCTCATAGGTGCCAAGTATAGCAACAGCAGCAGCACCACCACCACATTACTTTTCCTTTAGGAATACTATACCTGTCCTAAATTGGAATTTAACTGCATTGAAAACTACATGATCATAAAGTTTTGATAACAATAAGTCCCTCCTCCATTAATATTAATGGAAAAAAAGCAAAAAGCGTACTTATATCCTCTCACAGGTGTGCAATTTTAAAAACTGGGGGGGATAGACAACACTATTTCTTTTGTCTTTCTTCCTCTTCTCACTAAACGAAAACAAACCAAGTAGTCTGGCCTGTAAACTGCCACACATAACTCGGTGTAATTGCCCTGAGTCATGTAGCTCAGGCTGAATGTCATACTAGTCTCAAGACAAATAATTTTTATATCTCACTATTCATATTAATCAGCTAAGGATGATCAATAATTTCAACCTGAAGGTGAAGGAGGAACCTGGAGCCATTCAGGAGAGAAAGGAGAACCAGAAACTTCTTGTGTGTCTCAAAGTCCTCATGTGTGGGTACGAAGTGTAAGCCAAACTTTTGGCAGAGAAAAAGCTTAAAGAAGATAGAGATGCCAGGAAGCCTAAGGTAAAGCTAAGAAGCAGGGCTTCTGAGAAACTGTTTTAAGGAAAGAGTGTGGAAATGAGTAGAGGAATACAGATTAACTGGGATAAAATGAGGACATATATGGTCAGGATGGACAAAAACTGAAAGGCAATCAAAGCTAATGACAGCTTCTAGCAAATCTCAGACATACCACTGTGGGTTTTTTTCTGCTGCTTCATATCTGCAAAATCGCACAGATATTACGCAATGAATCTGAAGGACATGAGAATTACAACCAGTATGCTGATATTAAACTATGGTTTTATTGTGATAACTCTGCAAGCCAAGCTTGCCCTCGAACTATGTTTTTCCATGAGAATGAAGATTGCAAAGTGCTTCTAAACCTGAAGTTTAAAGTTATTGTACAGATACTCAGGACAGAAAGTTTCTCGAAAAGGGAAAGAAAAAAAACCCACTAATGTATTAGTATTTTGGCATAGGGTGATGCTCAAGAAGGAAATCAAATGTCCTAAACAACGTGGTCGCTCGGTAGCTGGTAGCAGCTGGATTAGTTTCAAGGGTCCTTGCAGTGGTGTATTTAGCTGAATTGGGAGAAACTCTCCCAAACCACTGTTTTACTCAGTTCCTATAATCAAAGTGTCCATGGTTCCAGGTGACCATCCCAACACATGCATCATTTACTGCTATTATTCTGCTGGTTTTATATCTTATTTACAGATGAAACATCTCTTTAATATTTTACTGACATCCTAAGTGGCCTTTTCCACAATTTCTGTTGATCATTTGCAAAAAGCATATCTATGTGCGATTCGATCAACTCTGCAACAGGAATCAGTGAAGTAAGCCTTTGGGATGCTTTGCCCAGGATGTTAATCCACAAATGCAAGCATACAAATGTGCAACAGAGGGTTAAAAGAACTGTCCAGATTTCCCACCCAGAAGGTTCCTGTAATAGTCAAATGTTTAATTGTGAAGGTTCAGTGCAACACCTTGTTTCAAGTCCTTTATCTAAAGCTGTTATCTCAAGATAGTTATGTTTTCTGTGTAAACGAGTGGCTGGGGAGTTGCTGGACCGTGTAGACAATTAATGACTGAGGTGCACTGTACGTGCGCATAGGTCGAGTCCTGATACACACTACTCTGAAATCCTAACTAAAGAACAAACCTGATTTTTCTACTTATTATTCACTTAAGTCCCATGGCACTTTACATAAACTCATGTGGGGTCAGGATATGTTTACATTAAACTGAAACACTGGGTAGGTTTGATTTGTTTGTTTTTAATCACATTAGCAAAGTTCTGTTTTGTCAGGTATAAGGTTGTTGGGGTTTTGTTTGTTTGTTTTTAAAAAGAAGGATATATCTCTTTGAAATACCATTTCTATGAAGCACAACAACCGCACTTCAGAACTGAAATTATTTTGGATATGAGTTTTTTGTGTCCTCATAAATCTGAGATTTTAATGGGGGAAATAATTTTGGCTAGTTTTAGTTATAATGTACAACACAAGACTTAATATGCATTTGTAAATAGGCAAATTTGCTGTTTATATTTGCATAAACCCCTGGCAAGTATACAGGTTA
Organism: Ibycter americanus; assembly: GCA_035590275.1. Classification (NCBI taxonomy): domain Eukaryota; kingdom Metazoa; phylum Chordata; class Aves; order Falconiformes; family Falconidae; genus Ibycter; species Ibycter americanus. The sequence goes on from JAVJGI010000014.1 coordinate 34,840,870, forward strand.
CTAATCTTATGCAGCTTCTGAAAAGAATGTTAGAGAATTCCTTTTCACTTAAGTACCTCAGAGACCTGTGCACTTTAAGAAACATCTGAGGTCTACAGGAAATTAGTGCACTTCTTGCATAAAATTCATTTTGGAATGTAATTTCACAAACACTCTTTAGATTCTTCTGTAAAATGCCCTGTCCTTGAGGATTAGATCCTCAGATTAGTGGATCCTAGAAAGAATTATTTTCAACAGAATATTGCTATTCAAAATACCTATATTCTCTAGGGTAATTCTTGTTTATATAGAAGAAACAAACATCTAAAAGGGAAAATATGGTTATTTGGAAAAACATAACTGGAGATCATACCTCCAGTCTCCTCCACCAATTAGGATCCTCAGCCAAACTGGTTTTTATCTTGTGCAGCTATCCAAATATCCCATGATACATTGTCGTTGTCACAAATAGATGACACTGATGTTTGTTTAGAGATGCAATTCAAACTCTATGAGAAAAGGCAGTCTGAGACCTACAAACTAAAATTTAGAGGCCATAATTTCTGAATTCTACTATTCTGTCTTTAGATGTTTTTTTTTTTCTCTTTACAAATTCAAAAATCTTCCTTTAGGAAACACTCATGTTTTCAGGTTGAAGCTAACCTTGATACACAATGGAAGTTCAGCTAAGCACTCAGTTAACTTTTGAACAGTCACACCTTTTTTAAAAGGAATCATGAATTCCACCTTATGATAATTTTATTATCCCCAGCCTGTTACTAATGTATTCATGATTATAGCTCTTTAAAAATTATTTTATGATTGACTTACTCATCAGTTTCTAACACACTCTTGCCTAAAACCAACACAATTCTTGAAATATTTACCTAAGACTAATGAGGACTTCAAACCTAAGCAAATGTAGAAGCTTTTGTTTAAAAAAAAAAAAAAAAAAAAAAAAAAGAAGTGAAAAGAATTGCTAAAAATCTTATTAAATCACTTATTAAAGTGATGATATTTGGCAGAAATGTTTTTCTAAATAGAAACTTTTGATATCTTCCTTTAGGTCTTTACTAACACAAAACATTTAAATACAAATCCCTCTCTTTTATTTTCTGAGAAAGAAACAGAGTTGCAGACCACTTTAAATAGCAGTCAAAAAAAATTAAAAGCGGTATAGTTTTTGCATGTCAGTATTCTGTAGTCTGCAAGAACCACTGTATATGCATGAACCTGGTACCACTGCAAGCAAGTGGCTTTGTGCAAGTATCTGTATGCTGTTTGCTTTATGGCAGCTATTTCCTTCTGAGGATGTTGAAATGAACCTTCTAATCATGTGCTTATAAAGGAATTGTGAAATACTGGGTAGTCACTGCTTTTAAGAAATCGTGGCATTGCTGTTCCGCAGATGACCTCATGAAGGCTTACCAACCCGTTTTAATAGAAAGACTTAGGAAAATGGTTTGTAACTGGCTGCCTTTTTTGCAGTGTGATAGTGGTTGACTTCAGCTTGTGATGTGTAGAAAGCAAAAGATGAAACAAAGGAAAAGAGTATCAATTACAAATGTTCAATAGTCTTACAAAGGCAAATTATTCAGAGCTATACATGGTCACTAGCAATTACTGGCATGCCTTACTAAGGAGGCAGACAGGCTGGGGTGGGGTTTCATTTCTGTACATATTGGATACTAGTAAATTAGAATGGTTGGAATGTGCTGAACATTGTAATCCAAAAGATGAGCTTTTATTAAACCTTGGGAATATTTTTTTATAAGATTCATGGAAAATTAACCATGCAAGATCTATTCCAAATAATGGCAGAATACAAATACATGTATAAAACATCAATATTTACAGCACAGCACAAAGTACCTATTTTTGATCAGACTAAAATAAGTTAAAAAGCCTCTTACTTCTTGTGATAGCATTCACAAATATATTTCATATTTACAATTCTTATATGAATATTTTTGTGTATGTAAAATGTTACATATAAGTAGAATTCACACTGTATGTATTATATAATTTACATATTTCATTAAGTTGAAAACCGTTTTTTTTAATGAACAAATTTAAGAATTATATTTTTTAAAAGGGTAAAGTAGATCACTTTCTGAAGCTTTCTTTTTTTTTATTTAATGTACAAAGCAAGTGAGATGAAACAAAATAAATAATATACAGTTACCTGAAAAGGTTAAAAGGCAGCAAGTTGCATAGATCTTCAGACTGTGCATTCATTTGCTCATAACTTGGCAAAACTCTGTCTCTCTGACACATGTTATTTTGGAAGACTTTTCCACCTATGCCTTTATTATTCATTTGCGGGGGGCGGGGGGGGGGGGAGAGGTTTAAAATCTAGGCAACCAGCATACTATAATGCTAATGGCACAGAAGGAGAAGAAGAGACTTTTAGAAAGTTTCAAGGTTATTTGTTCTCCAGAACAGAAGAAATAGAAAAGAAGACAGAATGCAGAACCTGTGTGTGCATGCTACTCTCAGCTCAGTTTTTGAAAGAAGCTGGTTTCATATGAACTGCTGCTTTTTGAAGTTTATGGGATGACTACACATACAACTGGAAATGACAATGCAGTTCAGATGGAAATGTGAAAGTAATGCAAAATATCTTCAAAATGGTAGCCAGATGCTGAATAACTGAACAAGTAGGCAAAATTCACCTCTGGAAGGGTATAAGCACCAAATCCATTGAGGAGGAAACTGCATGCTGGGCTTGTTGAAGTGAACAAATGCGACACACTGGAGACTTGAGAAGGTAGAGTACCAAGTCAGAGCAGAACAGCTACCACTGGCAGACCAAGGACTCAATTCAGTTGCATATGACCCAAAATATAGGCCATGTTTTCACTGACTGTTGTTGTTCAGGGAGAGAATAAATTGCTGGAACATATGGTCTTTTCAGGTGCAGGTCTTTTATGTAGAGATGTGTGCATGGCTATTAAGTTCTGAGAAGAAATTATTAAAAATGGGAGAAACCAAATATAACAGCTTATGTCCTGGATGTGATAGCTGCACTGGCTCTCCACCAGATACTCACCTAGCCAACGAGAAATTATATTATTTCAGTCCTGGTTTGCCAAAGTTGTGAAAGCATAGTGTGGTGTATAAAACAAAAAGATGCCAGTAATCAAAGTTCACCAGTTTTAATTAAAATGAGGAATAAACACATACCCAGTTGACAAAGGGTAAGCTTTGGAAAGCAAAGGAAGTAATTTGTCAAGCCAACAAGACTGAGAATAGAGGATTCATAGAAAAAAACTGGAATGTTTTCAACTAAAATATGTCAAATATTATCTGGTATTTTTTAACCCTGGGTAAGAAGTGTTTAAAAGGCAAGGCTTTAGCACCATTTTCTGAACAAACACTTCAAACATGAGGTTGGACAGTAGAAAAGAATCACAGCAGAAGTACCAGTAAACAAGCTTTGGTTTGTGGTTTTGACTTAAAAACAATTATACATATGTATTCCTTAGTAGTCAGAACTGGAATAAATTGTGGGGTTATGTCACAACGTTACCTGATGTGGGGACAGTAATGTTCATTCCTTTTCTATGTAGCTGTCTTTTTCTTGAAACTTGTGGGAATTTCATAGCTTTTATGTCTCTGTCAAATTTATAGTGAATCATCCAAGAGATGCAAAGACTTTTAAGTTAAATAGCCAAAGATGAAAATACTCTCAATTGCTTACAAAGCTAGACTTCATGAAGGTGAAGTCAGATCAAAAAGTAGAGGAATGAATTCAGAAAGGCCAAAATTCCAGTATTAAATATTGCTAATTAAATTAAAAGAAACAGCTGATTTTTTTCATCCATAAAAGAAAAATTCAGGAAGGAAAGCAGAAGTGGATACAATCTCTTGTGAAAACCGGAATAAGATTAAACATAAATTTATTGTGGCTCAAAACCTGAACCTAGAATTTGCTTCATTTTCTGCTAAGGATTATGATAAATAGACCAAACCAAAGAAAAGAGGAAAAAAAAAAAAAAAAGAGGACATGTATACAGAATTTTAGCTGTCAAGATAGAGATAAATGGAGAGAAGAGCTCACTCAAATACAGAGAATTGGACAAACTCTTTCCCACAACTCTGAAGTAACTGATGTGTCCTATTTCTGGTGTCACACAAAATTTAATACATGTGCCAAGCCTAAAGTATGAGTAAATAGGCACAAACACTATACCTAAACTTGAGAAACATGATCACAAAGTGTTCTCAAAATTGATAAAACTGTTAGCTGGAGTACAGTAATGTGAATAAGATCCCTGCCAGGCCTTGACTGACAACAGCAAGACTTAGGTCCAATTACCAAACATCGAGCTCAAGCCCTCAAACTGAAACATGATGAACTGAAATCAAACTGGCTGGATACTCAATGAAATATACTTTTTCATTTGCAAACAGAGAATCAAATGGCTTACAATATAGTCATTCTGTCTCTTTTCATTGAAGGAAGAGAAGGAAAAGAGAGTAACAGACAATAGGATAGTACATACTAAAACAATTGACAAACTACCCAGCTTGCAGGGTATTCAGACCAGGTGTTGGCTCATAAACAACTAATGAGAAGCAGCAGACAGCGCAAGTGTTAAGCATTCAGATATTTCTATACCCTTCCTTTCTTCAACATATAAGGAGTATTTTGGGGGGTATATTCAGACAGTGAAACAAACCTAAAAAATTTTAATTCAGTTCAGAATGACTTAAGAATTTGATGGACAATATTTTCCAGCTTTGCTCTAAAAGCACATAATTGTGTTGTTCTGTACGTTGATTTCTATGTTCTTTTCTCTACACACCCTTTTGTGAGTACTTGCCATAGTGTGATCAGGCATTCATTAAGAAATTAAAAAGCATTTGTGAAAAGTTTGTATAAGTGATTAATTTGACTTTATACATAAAGTATTCTGTAAAAGCAGAAATATCAAACAAACGTTCACTGTCTTAACCATCAGTCTTTGCTAAAAATCTTAAAAATAGAGTTGCTATCTGGAAATAGTAAGCTATCTTGCCTAGCTTCTAATATTTTCAACCCATGGAAGCAAACTTAATTTTGGCATTTCCTAACTCTTTAATGCTTTGATTTTCTATTTGTTCATACAAAGTAGGAACCCAGAAAGTGCATCATATAGTATCATATCAACAACTTCATTTGTAATCAACAGGATAAGAAACTTTATATCTCTTAGTAACTGAGTATAATAAATAGTATAGAAGTATCTTAGTTCATACCAATGCTGTAAATAACTGCTGGCTGTGCCTACATTCCTAAAAGAGATGCAGGAGCAATACCTTGCTTCCAAACCAAGGAGCACAGAACAATTCACATCCTTGCTTAGATCATATTCCCTTTGGTGGATTTGCTTAAGACAACTCTCTGGAGCCATCAAAACCTGAGTTGATAATAAACTTAAGTGAGACACTGAACGATTCTTGTACTCACACTGGTCCTCTTTTATTTAGCTGTATAGGTTGAATCACAGAACAGGAGCCTGTTCTGGTGTGGGATCGCCATGAGATCACAACTTCCTTCAGGGCACATCTACCTGCTCCAGCATGGGGTGTTCTACCATGGACCTCTGTGGACTGCAGGGAGACAGCCTGCCTCACCATGGTCTTCGCTATGGCTGCCAGGGAATCTCTCCTGAAGCACCTGGAGCACCAACTCCCCCTCCTTCTGCACTGACCTGGGTGTCTGCAGAGCTGTTCCTCACACGTATTCTCACTCCTCTCTCACAGCTGGTGTTGCACAGCAGTTTTTACACCTTCTTCACTATGTTATCACAGAGGTGCTACCACCATCGCTGATGGGTTTGGCTTTGGCCAGTGGAGGGTCAGTCTTGGAGCCGGATGGCGTTGGCTTTATCCAGCATGGTGGCAGCTTCTGACGTCTCACAGAAGTCACCCCTGCAGCTCCCCCACTACCAAAACCTTGCCATCCAAACCCAATACAAAGACTAACCATCTATTAGATATTTAGAAGTGTATCTATGAGGAATAAAGCTGAACTGGGAATCAAATTAGCATACATTGCCATGCCTGATATTTATATGCTATTAAATCATTGGCAAAAATGTTCCTAAGTACATTGCGTGTGCCTTCCTTTATACTATGGCAGGTAGTGGCCTTTTAAACTCATGTAACAATTGTGCTCATATTAATGACAAAATCTCTTAGGTTTCTTGCTCTGAGCACTCTAGCTGGAAGGCAGCTCCAGAGCCTTACTAGTTTAATGTTAAAAGCGTTCTTCTAATTATGAGCCTAAATGCACTCATGGTCTGTCTGTATAAAGTGATTCATGATACAACAATCACTTTTTGAGTGCCTACTTTATGCTACCTGATTTTTCAAGATGACACATACAAACTCAATGATGTATAATGAGTGCAGTCTAAAAGACGAACACTAAAGATTAATTATAGACTGTACTAAGTAGTCCATCTCTTCCTTTTCTATTATTAGATCCCTCAAGAAATTCCTTGAAAAAATTATGTTTCCCAAATATAACAGTGCTCCAAGTAAACACTCAAGCAAAGATTCAGCTGAGGGCAACCTCTCTAAATGCTCTTTATTTTGTTGCTCTTTCATTCTAAGAAAAAGGAATCTATTGGTTTAACGTTAAATATTTTTTTTTTAAATTCATTGTACTTCCCTTTCAAGGCTATAGTGTCAACTCGCTGATCTCAGTGATTCTATCAGCTCTCCTGAAAATGTCAAGAGTTGTGGGTTTTTTAAGGATTTTTTTCCCCCCAGATTAGTAACAAATAACAGCAAAGTGTTCATCCTCTAGGAAAATGTATGGTTGAATTTCAGTGATAGAAAGATAGATAGATAGATACATTGCATAATATCATTTTAAAGAAATTATTTTATATAAATGATAGACAATATAATTTTATACCAAATCAAATGCACGTGCTCAATGAATCAGATAAACAAACGTGTATATATAAAAAAATAAATCCAGGGGTGGATCTAATGTATTATTGCCTGTCCACTAGATCCATATCCTTTGTAATCCTATAGATATGTTTCAATTGCCTCTAGTTTTGAGAGTGTTTTGATCTTCCATGACCCAGGGAAAGATGAGACTAATACTATGCATCCATCTATAATACATTGAGTTCTGGTTTTATATAAGGAATAAGATAGGGAGAGTTAAAAAAAGCAAATATTCAAAAAGTTAAAAACGGAAACTTTGACTATTGACTGAGATTATATTAAGACACCACTGTTATTTTGAAGGTGCTTTGCTAAAGAATAATTGTCATCAAGATCCACTTGCAAAGAGCAGTAATTAAGTTTAGCAAGAAGTTGCTGGTGATGGTATTTTTTTCCCCAGATTTTCTCACATTTTGTAACATTGGTACAAGAGGTTTCACAACGGGATCAGAACAATAAAAACAGAACAACAACAACAACAACAAAATTACGTTTTATGTAATTCTAGAAATATTCAGACATTTCTTGTGATGACCAAAAGGAAAAATCAGATGATGAAATGGAATGCTTGTAACATCAATCATTTCAATAAATGACTGACATTTTTACCTGTTCCACAAAGTGACAGTGAAGCAGACATTTCATAAAGTGACTAAAAAAGTAGCACATTGTGGAAGAACTATTCTTCTGTATATAAAGGCTAAGAATGACATGCTCCTTCATGAAAAATAATATGTCTCAGAATATGCCTGAGAGGTGAAAAAGTTAGGTTTCTTTGTAGTAATTAATGGACATGGATCATATGTTGCTGGTTAGAAGGAAATTGAAGAGTTTAGGATGTGGTCTGTGGTCCTGCATATAACGTGGATAAGTAGTTTTGTCAGAATTGTTAGCAAAGAACTGTTTCTATTATGAGAAACTGGCCAAAACAAATGGAAATGTACCTGAGAAAATATGGTAAGACTTTACTGTAAAAAAAAAAAAAAAATATCACTATGAATGCTATGCAGCAGCTTTATTGAGTGGTCAGCTGATCTGTACTCAAAGCTCACAACAGATCACAAGATTTCTAAATGTCCGCCATGGTGCAACCAACACATACTCAGAAGTGAGTGCACAGGTGTAACTTACCTTTTTCTGTCTTGCTATGAATGAATCAAACAAACAAATAAAAGAATAAAATAAATCTGATTCTCAATTTACATTTAAAGAAAAAAAAAAATCCAGATTTTATTCTTGCTATAGACATTTTTATTTTTCCTGAAAGCAGATCTCACTTCCTTCTCATTCAGTTAAACTGTAAAAAATTGATTCCTGTGCCAAATCTTATGCCTCTGAACAAATGCAAGACACAGCTTTGGCACCTCTACGGCACCCTCTACAAAGGTTTATAGCATTATCACCTGCAGTCAAGGTCTTCGTGCTGCTACAGTTCCAAATATTTTCTTTTTAGATGCTGGTAAAAGTAATATAGAGCACAGTCATTCTACATTGATCTCCATTAATCCTGGCATATTCAGACAGGCAAATTTACTTTCATGATATTGGAATGCCAGATGGAAAAAACCTGTCTCAAGTTTGGTCTTTCATAAAGCATAGTGAAGTGGGACTACAGTTTATGAAATCACTTTGTAAATTTCAGAAATAAACAGCTGACATGAGATTTGTTGTTCCGAGCATAAAAGTTTGTTTTTCCAGAAATACTAAAGATTTACCAATTTGGATGAATTCAGTTAATTTAAATATTTTTTTAAAAAAATAAAATATGGGCATTTGAAATATTTGAAGAAGGAAAAAGTACAGTAGCTTCACGTTATGGAAAAAATTTCTGTTCTTTGAAACAAAATATTTGTTTCAAAAGCTATATATTCTTACGTATGTAGAACTTTCCACAACAACATATAGAAGTAGTGGTGTTTGAATGTAAATTTTCATGGGTAACACACACAAAATACATCTATAATATATGCTATATCTATCCTATCAATGTAATCTTATTGCAGCCTTACTGTAGTTTCTGGAACAGTTTTAAGCCATCTGAGTGCCCTTTGTTTACCTTTCCCTGGCTAACAGACCTGCTCAGGCTTGGACCTAGAAACATTTCCCTATTAACTGCACCTTACTGAGACACTTAAACCACTGGATCCACTGAGACATTAACACCAGCGTGTTCAACTCACGTAGCTTGGTCTGGAGGACATTGTCACAACAGGTGTGGTGACTAGTACTCTCCACTACATGATGGAACATGATTTTGATCGGAAAATTGGACTCTGGAATGATGGAGATTGCACAATTAGGATGGCTTTATTCTTCAAATTAAATAACTTTTATAGTTAGGATTTTACATTGATTTATTTTGAATTTTTATGGGAATAAAATTGTTATGAACCAGAAGGAAGTGTGCACATATATATATATATAGGTATACATATATATAATTCAAATTAATTTTTATTTTTCATTCCCAGATTGTTGCTACTTGTGAGGATGGTGTGAGAGGGAAATATAAATGCAGTAAGAAAAATTTGCTATTTGTTTCCTTTTCTAGATGTAGTCATATATTGCATGTAGTCAACAGTGTCATACAGTGCTTCATTCCAGGTGACTTAATTTCTACTTGAAAGATCACTGAAAGATCACATTTGCACAAATTCCAGCAATACTTTAATGTGTCTATGAGTTAGTTAAGGAAAAGGGAGGAGGCAAAAGGCACTGTACTAGAATATAGGCTAGAAAGTTCAGACAGGCTAAATAGTAAATAGAATAGAACTACAGGCAGGTATATAAACACCTAATAATTGTTTAATAACTTCTCATCTATTCTTTCTCCCTTAGAGCTACCCATATTTCATTCAGCAACATACTAAAGCTCTACATCTGTCTTTCAGAAATGTTCTAAAATTCATATTGAGAGCAATTTTTCATGGGCATCTTAAGGCCTCTTGGATCCAGGCTACTGCACTTACATTACTGCACTTATTATAATGTATCTGGTTTACGGATTGGTGATCATCTGAAAGAAAAAATCATGAATGTGAACTCAACGAACAATGAAAGAAAATGTAAACCCAATGGAACAATAAAAAGAAAAGCAAAATCATAACCAACCAAGAACTGATAAAGCTCTGTATTTCAACGTATTACAATGTTGTCTACCAAACTTCAGTTTCCATACTGAAATGTTCCCACATCTCAGAAACGCAAACAGAAGCTGTTTTCTAACTTGGCAATTTGTAAGTAAAAAATCCAATCCAAAAATCCAATTGTTAAATCCAGCCCAACAGTTAGAAATCCATTCCAATTCCAATTCCTTTTTAATCTTACTGGCCTTTTGCTGGACTTGCTCCAGTATGTTCTTGTCTCTTTTGTACTGGGGTGCCCTGAACTCGACGCAGCACTCCAGATGTGAGTGTGAGTGTGAACAGAGAGTAAGGACTACCTCCCTTCACCTGATGGCAATTCTCCTCCTAATGAAACCATGGAGGCTGTCATCCTTCTTAGCTGCAAGGGTAAATTGCTGGCCTATGGTCAACTTGTTGTAGACCAGGGCCCCTAAGTCATTTTCTGCAAAGTTGCTTTCTAGCCAGGAAGCTCCCAGTCCATAGTGGTACATGAGTTATTTCTCCCCAGGTGCCAGACTTAGGATTTCCCTTTGCTGAAGTCCATGAGACTCCGGTTGGCCCATTTCTCCCACTCGCTGAGGTCCCCCTGAATGGCAGCACACCCACCTGGCGCATCAACCACTCCTCCTAGCTTTGTATCATCTGAAAATTTGCTGAGGCTGTGTGTTCTGTCCCAGGATCTGGGTCATTAATGAAGAGGTTAAACAATATTGAACACAATATTGACTCTGAGGTACTCCACTAGTAACAGGTCTCCAGCTGGACTTTGTGCCACTGATCACCACCCTTTAAACCTGACAGTTCAGGTAGTTTCAGTCCATCTTCCTGTCCCATTATCTAGCCCATATTTCATCAGTCCATCTATAGTGATATGAAAGCCTTACTATAGTGTCAAAAACCTTACTAAAGTCCAGATTAAAAAAAAAAAAAAAGATAAAAAATCCACTGCTCTCCTCACATCCACTGAGCTAGTAATTTAATTATGGAAGGCAATCAGGCTGCTTAGGCATGATTGCCCCTTTGTAAAGCCATGTTGGTGGTTTTCAATTACCATCATGCCAAATGTGTGTCCAGAAATGTTTTCCAGGATTATTTGCTCTATCACCTACCCAAGGACTCAGGTGAGACCGACTCGCTTGTAGCTCCCCAGATCCTCCTTGCCCTTTATGAAAACAGGAGTGACATTTGCTTTCTTCCAGTCCTTAGGAACTGCACCCAGTCACCATGATCTTTCAAAGATAATTGAGAGTGACCTTGCAATGACATCAGTCACCTCCCTCAACTTTGATGGTTGCATTCCAAGTTGAGTTCATCTCCTTGCAAGCATAGCTAAATAAATAAATAAACCAGATCACTGTATCACACAGTGAAGCTAAACATTTAATACAACACACTCTGAACTGAAATCTTTTCTTATGTATTCATTAAACAACATTCAGTCTCATCAGCTTAAACCCAATTGTGCATTTGCACTGCAGCACAAAACCAGACCTTAAAGCTGCTGTGGTTTCCTAGCAAAGGAGAAATGATTGAAATTATACGGACTTCACAGAACTAGTGATTCAACAAGGTTTTGTTTATTTGTTTGTTTCTTTGTGAAATTGACTGAATGAACCTCTTCTTTCTTACACCACCCAAACGATTTCAGGTGCTGTGCTCAGCGTGCTGCTGCAGCTCACTCTGAGATGGGCTGTTTTGATGGCCCCTTCTTAGCTCCCTGCTCAGGTCCAAGGAGCTCAGCCCATGACATGTCGGTTTTACATGTGATCTGTTCAACTCCTGCCTGTTTATGGCACCTGACAAGAAAGCTGTTGTTTATTCAGCTGCTGCAGCTGGGAAATTTATGGTGGTGACCCAGCATACTGGGATCTGTCTGCCTGCTCTCACAATATGGTACTTGCTTTTCGATGCTGAAGCAGTGTTGTTGCCGTTGGCAACCGCAGCCCGCTATTAACATGCAGCCATTGTGTTGCAGAAGTATTGAACACCAGATGAAAATGCTATTTGGTGGTAATTTGTAAACAATACATAGCATAAGCATCACTAAGGAAGATTTTCTAGGAGAAAAGGAGGATTTAGGTGCCAAAGCCATTCTAGATGTTTTCAGGCTTGAATTGTCAGATGTAAAAACACACACATAGTAAAAATATTTTAATTAACATTATAGATTATGTAAAATCTTTAGAAATTCAGAAAGAGTCTTAAGTATCCAAACTTCATTTTATCATTTAACTTTGGACTAATTAAACACCAACAAAATTATATCAAGAAACTGCTATGAAATGCTCTTTAATAATTCTCATGGTACAGGTAGTCACATCATAACTGAATGTCAACCTATCATTAGGGACTGGAAAAAAAGTAATTTCCCTAATAGAGAAATTAACTAAAATGCCACAGGGTGTTGGGATTTTTTAACTGATCATGTTGAAGCCACTGACTGTAGAAAACCAATCTCAGTGGGATAGAGAAAGGTTGATAAATTCTGCAGTAACAATGTCTCATAAACTGCTTTTTGATTTGGGGAAACTAACTTTTAATGAGTGGTAACAGACAGAAGTCTAACCCACTAACAAAATACATGTTTGGAAGTTTTTTGAATAATCATGAGAATGATAGAATGGCAGAATGACAATGAGTTGAGCTGTTCTGCTACTCCGAATCCAGGCCAACAATTAAACATATCAGAACATTTCATTTTATTTCAAATATTCAAAAAATTTTTTGGCCAGACTAATTACATGTTTCCCCCTACTGATCAGGTTTCTTGTAATTTTTGAGTATTTTTACTCTTTCAAATAGAATTATGTGAGATAAAGGCCAACCTTAAGAGCTCCACTAGATACATTTTTGAAATATTAAACATCTGGGGTCAGAGGAGTAAACTGTTGCAAAATTTGTTCTATTTACTTCAGTGGAGTTAATTTTATTTTCACTGAATGTAGAAAAAAAATTAATACAACTCACCTGTCCTTAGGTGGGCAGCCAAGGATTTTAGGTAGCTAAGTCATTCTCTTCAATTCCTCTTGCTTGCCTCCATATTTACCAGACTTCTGCTGATACTCGCTGAGGGCTTACAATTGAACCATATTAGAAACTACATGAATAGGTTCAGGAGGACATAGCCAAGATGTTACACAAATGAACTTCCTATTTGTGCCTACCTTTCACAGCTTTATCAGTGCGATCTGAACTGGGAGTCTCAGAATAAACAATGTTCCAGCTTTGTGATCTCCTCTGTCCTGGACTCACTCCTCAGCATATGTCTGGAGGTGCATGTGATCTCCAAAGTCACTTTCTTGCAATATATGGGGATGTTTCTTCATTACTGCCAGATAATCCTCAGCCTTGAAAATATCGATGGAATTCATCAACATCCTTGGCACATGGTGGTGTTAGTTCACTATCTGGCCCACATACCAACTCACCAGAAGTTGGAGTTTTCATACATTCTTCTAATGTTTTGACGTTTCCGAAATACTGTAAGTCATATAAGCACATCCTTCAGAATCTCCAAAATATACCACAGCGTATTTCTCACAGTTGTGGACCTATGTTATGAAAATGTTGACCATCTGGAGTGATTGTTTTACTTTGCAGACCAAATTTGGAGACAAGTTCCTGGGGTCTGTGTACAGGATCTGTAATCTGGCCTTAGCATCCAATTCTTCCCTGGTGGCTGTTTTCCTCGTTAAGAAGTAAAACCTCTGTCAAACTCTCTCTGCATGTGATCATCCACCTCACAACCAGGTAACAGCAAGGCCAACCATAACTACTATGACTGGTTGGTTCGGACAAAAGCAATGTGGTCTAAGGAATGCAGAGCATCTCATGTTCTCCTACTGTTAAGAGAAGTAATCAGAATAACAGGAATTATTTTTTTGTTTGGTTGTTTTGTTTTTTTGCTGGTTTGTTGTTGTTGTTGTTGTTGTTGTTGTTGCTGTTGTAGTTTTGGTTTTGTTCAAGTCACTTCCCAAAAGAGGAGTCTAAAACAATTTTCGTGTCAAATGCTACATGTCAATGTGTATCTCATTTCAGGATCACTCTGTTACATGGATTTTGGGTAAGTCTCATTTTCTGGGTCTTTGCTGAATGAAGTTTAGGTAAGTTAAGTTTTCTGATTCAGATTATATGCTTGCAATTAGCTCTTTGAAAAATACTCTGGTGATATTATTAAATCATATAATCATAGCACAGCTCTGATTGGAATGGTTCTTGAAATATCACCTTGTCCAACCTTTTGTGGAAAAGGGAGCCTGGGTGAGTTTATCATCTGCCACCCTGTCCAACTGCATCTTGAAAACCTCCAGTGATGGGAACTCTATCACAGAACTGTCGAGACTGAGACGAGCAGCTCCAGAGTTCGATGGTGCAAGGATATCTCTCTTCAGTATTTGCCCCAAAACTGTGATAGTAGCCAGGGGATAATACAGACATTAGCCTTATCTGGGTTGTGCATGGAGAACATTTTGCAGCCTCTTCTAGGACTGCTTGTTATGAGCTAGTTTCTACGCATACTAATCAAAGTGTGCATTCCTCAGTGAAAGGTTCTTGCAATCTACAGTGAAGATAGATAAGAGAATGGGGTATCTGGCACCAGACTATTGAACTGTGACTAAATGCATGTGCCTCATCTACAGTGGTGTCTAGACATGTTGTGGATTCCTAATACAGGGTAGATGAATGACGCCCAATGAGACTGTGTTAATAGAGCAGTCAGCCAAATAGGACCTTGATACAATTATTAAAAAGCTTTTCTGCTATAGAAATCCTAATACATATAAGACTGGATCTGTAATGTCTAAACCACTTATTTTTATCATTTATAATCTACTGAAAGGAAAAAAGGTGGATAAGGAGTACAGACACTATAGGAAATAATTTCAAATCTTACTGAATGTAATTGTCTGAAAGTATGAGCGCTAACAACTGACACATCAAAGGAGTCTCTGGCAGCCATCACGGTGGCAGCTAAGAGTGAATGACATGTGGATTCCTCTGATCTCAACCTGGACTTCAAAATTTAACTTGTCATTAAAATCCTGGGTGGTGGGAAAAGTTACAGGTACTGTTTGCTGATCAAAGTCAGCACAGCATTTGACTATGTAATATTTTTAGTTCAAGATTAAGTTATTTTATGGAATAAAATAATGCTAAAATTAATTAGTAGTATTAAAGATGTGACAAAATCCTGAAGAATAAATGAGGGAGCATGTGACACTAAATTGGAATCTGTTAGGATTTACACTTACATAACTAAAAAGAGGAAACATTTCAATTGATTTTGAAACAAATGGACAACAGGAGAGTTGACCATAATGTTCATATAAGAAGCTATACATTCTGAAGTCTAGATGTTGTGAAATTATAGAAGGCTATAGAGAAAGCAGCTGCAAAGTGAAAAAGGATTAGAGATAAAGGTTTAAGTTTTCAGCAGGTGCATAGTCATGAAAGTAGAAGATAAACCATGTAGTGATGACACAGATTAATCCATGAACTAATGCAGGGTCAAAAATAACACAAAGGATAGAAAAATATCAAAGCTAATAGGAGAATATCACCATAAAGAAAAATAGGAAAGATTGAAAGATGATTTACTTTGATACCAAAAAATATTTCTAGCTGATATTGGAAATATCAAGTCAAGGCAAAGTGGTAAGATCCAAAGGGAATTTGGAAAGTTAAAGAAAATATATGTATCTCTGCTTATAAAAATGTCATTATATTGCCTAGTTTCACTTTAGCTTATTAGGGATCTTACCAAAATTATACTGCTTCTATAATCTTAGAAATAAAGAGGAAACTCATAATGTGATTGAATGCAGCATGGATTTGCTAAAGTTTGTTAAAAAATGTTAAAGGAATAGAATAAGATAACTCATTCTCTTTGAGAAATTATTTTCTAGACAAGAGAATTGTATTAAGTTTCATCTATCTGGACTTCAATAAGTAGAAACAGTACCAGATGGAAATTTTCAGCCAAGGCAAAGAAAATGAAGATTTGTACTAGGATAATAGGTTATATAAAGAACTGTTTGAAATGTTGTCAGTTTGTAATGACAAAGAGGAAACTATCAGAATTGAATGAGACTAACTTTGGAATTCTTGAAGAACAAGAAGATGATGGACAGCGATTATTTAATGTTTTTTATGTTTTGTTTTGGATTTGTTATTGTTACTGAATTGCATCTGTTGAAAAATTCAAGTTTGGAGATCATTGTGAAAACCCAGGACTAGTGAAATACACCAGAAAAATCTGAATAAACTAGAGGAGTAAATCAGATTAAACTCAGAATGGTCTGAAAACTGGAGTTCACTTATAAATTCTGAGATTTTCAATTGGAAATGAAAAAGAGGAGAAATAGACTTAAGTTACCCATCTCTTACTATAGAGTGGAATTTAGCTCAACCAATGTTAGGTGGCTACATTTTTAGATGTTTATATCAGAGTTGATCAACCCAAACTCCTTTTGCTGTCAGCAAAGAGAAACAGACACTTTTAGGAAGTGAGTACTGCAAACAGCTTTAGACATCTGCCTTGGGATGAGACAAATTGTGCCCTGAGATGTGCTTGACTCTGTGAAGGAAGAATAAACGTCTACCTAAGCTGTAAAAAAAAAAAAAAAAAAAAAAAAAAAAAATGTAATGTTCTTCCAGTCAGAATACTACTACCTTGGTTGACTACGACGTGCCATCAGATGTGACAATGAAAATGGCACATGAAATCTTATGATGTATTGAATGAGGCAGTAGAAACACAGCAATATACTGAGCTTCTTAAATACACAGATGAGATTTTATCTGAAATACTCTGAACAGGTTTTCCACAATAAAAAAAGTGAACTCTAACTGAAAAATGTGTCACAATGTATCAGTCTAAAGGTACACAAGAAAAAAGGAAAAGCTATTTAAGACAAAAAGCAATACAGGCACGTAGAATCATAAATTGATAATATATATTTTTAAGATGGAGATTAGAAGAGTATTTCTAACATTCAGAATATTGAAGTATGCAACTTTTTAAATGAAGAGTTGGATCGGAACAAACTTTAATATTAAACTTCATTAGTTTATGAAATGGCTCACAGTATGAGGCTGTAGGCAAAACAGGCACTTGACTTGATAGTCCGAGATCCAATCCTGTTAAAGTCTCTGAAACTGTATTAAGGAAACTATTGTTTTGTGAAATATTTCAGCAAGGACAAATCTATGTCTGCAGAGACAATGTGAAAAAATACTCTTGCAAATGTTAATGCCTCATAAAGAAAAGTCTTAAGTAGGGAAAATGATGGAAAATTGGCTACACACTAGAAAAAACCCACAATGTTATCAAATTTTGGGAGCATTCACATCTGAAAGAAAAGTGGAAGTGATGCTTTACGATTCAGTCCCATCCCTAATTAAAAAACATGATTACTGTCTTTTATAATGAAAAGCTAATTTCACATGGATTGCTTAAGATTTTTTGTTACCCTAAGTTAAAATACTAGTCAGTAAATGTTGAACATATTTGTTAAAAAGCAGGATTTTCAATTTACATTTTAATACCTTTTTATTTCATACTGTAATTTAATTATAAACATAAAATATATGCAATAATTAGTAATATTGAGAGCTAGTATAGAAGGCTGAGATTTATTTTACTGAAATTTGCCATCTAAAAGTAAGGTGTATAATGTGGGATTCTGTGCCACACTTTGGAGACCTAAATTTAGGCATTAAATGAACCTAGCGGGATAGCGTTCAAGTTCAGAACACCTATATTTAGATGTTTATATGTAAATTTATGTACATAAAGGTAGTTGCTTAAGTTGCCATGGAGATCTATGGAGATTTAATCAGTACAGTGAATGGATCCTAGAGAGCTATTAAGCCCAAAGCCTTCAGGAGTGCTACTCCTAACCCACACATAAGAGTAGTGCCATTGAAGAAACCGTAGGGCATCTGACACAAGATGTGGAGCAGCAGCTATATGGAATCAACTGAGTCATTCCAAATCACGTTAGATGCCTAGTGTGAGCATCACAGCTGAACCTTCAGGGTAGTTAGTCAGACAGAGTCAGTTTCTGGAGGTGCCCGTCTCCCTCTGTTCCTATGCAAAGGAACATAAATTATTCCCTGTACAGTGGAAGGAGATGAGAGGGGATGGGATGGGGTGGGACAGGATGGTAAAGGAAGGCAAGGCAGGGCAAGGCAAGGAGAAAAGACTTTTCAGATGGTAGTTGGGGAGACTTCCCAGAATGTGGTGAAGGAATGTGAAAAAGAAGAATTAGGAAGGATTTTTCACTTTTTCGAAGCAAAACACTGTGATTGACTCACTGAACTTATCAGATCAACAACATCTAAAAACAAATTAAATTTTCTTTGCAACACAGATATAAAGTAAGAAATTCATTGCCACAGGAGGCAAGAAGTCCAAACTGACTGAAGGAATTAATGGAAGAAATTAACTTGAAAGTTGGTAAGTATAATGGGGTGGGTACAATGTCCAGCTGGATAAGCCACTTGTCCTACAGTAACTAAGGGCACAATGAAGTTTCACAAGAAGAGGAAAGAACGATAAGTAGAAAGTTATGAATTCTGGTGCTCCCTCACTGCCGTTCCTTAGAGAAACTGTTACTTGCATGTTATACCAGCCCTTAATCCACTGATGCATGCTATGTCAGCCTTTCATTTTATCCCAAAGCCTGTTTGTCCAGAGCCGAGGCAGGACTCCATCCTGACTTTCTGTTGAATTCATTTGTCCATGTGACATGATCATTCATTGGAGATACTCTGAGAAGACAACAAACTCCATCCCATTATTTCTTTGTCTTTTTTATTTCAGTCTTCATTCTTACCTGTTTTCCTTCTCACTTTTTAGCGGCTGTTGGTGTAATTTCTAATTTACATTTCTGTTTTACCATACCCCTCACCCTCTACACACACACATACACACATGCTCACACACACACAGAGGTATAAGTCCTTGCTTTTCTTTTCCATTCTATTTCCTCTCTGTTCTTATACCCGTATCCTCCTTCCTGCTCAAAAAACCAGAAACAAATCAAGCAAACAGCAGTACCATCAAGTTGTGTATAAAATGAACCTAAGTAACCATGTAATTATTCTCACTCTATTGCCGCTGCTCTTTATTGCTCTCACTTATTGTGTCATCTTTCATATTGTAAGACTGTAGGCTCCTTGGGGAAGGGACCGCATCATTTATTTTCTCTTTGAAGTACCTTCACCACCTCAGGCACTTTGCAAGTAACAAATAATAATAATAACCATTAATCAGGTAATGGGATCAGTAGAAAGTACCAGTCATTGGCAATTAAAATCTTAGCAACAGTAGGCAGGTTCCTACTTCAGAATTTAGAAAGTCTTTTCTTTCTGCTCGTTTCTAATTAAGAAGCTAGCCTGCTTTATCCAACATAAAATACAGGACTTCTCAAATGGCCTTTACTTTTATTTTACTCAAATACCTTTACTTTTACTTTTTTCGTTCAGACTGAGAGGATGAGTGAAATCTCCAGTCCCTATGTTTAAGTGGCCCATGGCTTAAAATATATATCTGTTTTCTGATCGTTTCAAATAGCAAAGGTGATTAAAACTTGACGTTATTGATTCAGTTGAGAGCAGACTGAAATTGCTGGAGCTGAAGGTCTACATTATCAGAGGAGGTGAAGGAATTTGATTTCATTAGGTGCTATTGAAATCCAATGAGTTTTCAGCACCTAACTAGTATAATCAAGGATGAATGAATCTGAGATGACACAGCATTTCCATGCAGCTGGTAGCAAGAGGTATTTTTATACTGTGACATGTCTGCACTGTTGGATCCAGACAAATGAAGGCACTTTTGCTCCTTTTTCTTGAGTCCTTTGCTCACAAAGGCAGAAAAAGTGTTTTCAATACTATTTCTAAATGAACAGTTGACATTAAGGTTTGGTTGGTTTTTTTCCCCCGACTGGTAATGACTAAGCATACAATGTATTTCTGCTTATTATCCATTAACATCTTACTCTATTTGTTTCTATGTCCAAAGCTTTCATATAATTATTCTTTACAGCTTTAATTATAGCAAGACACCATATAATGTTGATGAAAGGCCTTTAATTTCAGTTCTAAGACTTAGAAGAATTTCCAGAATAAATGGTAGAAAGATGTTCTCTTTATTGCAACAAATAAAGTGTCTTAATTGAAAATATTGATAGAGACACACTTTAGGCACAGATCATTATGTGATTCTAGTGAATACATCAGTTTAATCTCTGAAACTTCCCATTTTCCCCAAGACCCATTTTTTTCCCTCCTCAGTTCTACCATTCTTTCCTGCATAATCTAAAGGCTTATTTTGCTTAGCTTTAGCTGTCTGTTTTCTTCCCTCTGACCTTTCTGTTCATATTTCTAACACTAAATAAATCAGATACTGAAGTGCTCGCATGGCCCTACCGTTTCTATATAACTTCATACCTACTAATTGTCCCTAAACTAAGTTCATCCCCCTTTTTCACCCAGTTTTACATGCAAGCTCATAAAAGACGTATATACATAGCTTCTATATATTTATATATAAATAGATAAAACCTGAATGGCATATATAAATAATTTCCAAAAATTTGTTTTTCTAGAATGCCAAGGTCTGCAGGAGATAAATAAATAACAAAAGTAGTGAGGGAGGCAGGGAGGATGACGATAAATAAAATTAATTTTTACATATATACTTATACACATTACTGTAGAGATACAGATATCTCATATGCTGTACTCTTGCTTTTTTTTTTTTTTGTACGTGTCTTGTCCAAGAACTCATTTATACATTGGATTATAACCTTTTTGGGACAGAAGACATGTTTTATTTCTACTGTGAGACACACAGCATACCTTTGGGGATTTGACACTAACCCCCCACATGGATGGTTTCATTTCTGTGCTTCATAATGCTATCCTGGCTATTTCTTCCCACAGCATGTAACTTGGAGTAAGACACTGTTTTGCATGTCTTTAAAAATTTGCCAACACAGCTGCCAGAACGGGTTTGTAAAGCATGTGGTAGCACACTTGTGATATTTTAATTAATACAGAATGAGTAAGAGTAGCAACAAAGTCATCTCTCAGGGGTTTTACAAAAAACTTAGAATCACAGTCTGTACATTGGGATCCTGGAGGGTATCCACTTTGCCAACATGTGATAGTGCTTGTACCATTCACCTTTATTGGTGTTACCCATGAGGCTAGCTGGATTACCATGCTTTCATTCTGCCCTGTTGTCACGCTTTGTATTGAGTGAAACGACTGAACACTCCCATTTTCAACTTTATAATCGTTAAAAGAACTTCTCCTGTCATCCGTTACCACAAAATATGTGCTAAGTGCAGGGGGAGTTGTGGTGGTGTGTTTTTCGGTTGGTTCCCCAAAGGCAGCATGTGGGTCATGCATAAGAAGTTATTCCTCATCTAACATGTGCAGCAGGACTGGATGTAGACTTATGGAGAGCAGATAGGGAAGCGTTATACAACAGCATAGCTTTCCCCCTATTATTTGAGACCATCACACTTTTGTCAATTCATACTTCTGCAAAAAAAATGATGGGAAGAAGTAAAAGCTCAGTTAATCCACTGCCTGCATTGTAACCCTAATTTACTATGTATCTCATACTGTTGTGCTTGATATTTGTTGTTTTCCTTTTCTACCACTGGACACTGAGTAATCGTTCTGACACATCCTGTGGTGTACGTTGACACTCAGCTGGTACAGACTCCATCCACCGCGTTATCACTACGGTGCTGGGAGTGCACTGTTACTCTTCTGTGATCAAGGCTGATAACTGGTAGTGTTCTCGCCTACCGGTTGTGGCATACACTTGCCCCTCTCTCGCTTAACCTACACACAAAGTAGCTAAACCATGACATTATTTGAAAACGAGGAATGCCTTTCTTTCCACTGAACAAATGCTGTGTTTTTTATTTTGTTATGCTGCTTGAACTTGATATATTACAGTGCTTCAATAGCATTTGATTTACAACATTACAGCCAGGACTCTTATTGTTAACATGAAGCGATGCTGTTGCAGGCACTGGTTTCACATACATTGCACTGCAGCACTGCACCCTTTGGTTGTGACTGATTTCTGTGCTATGCTACTCAATGATCAGGCATATATTAAGCAAAATCACTGAGCCAGGTTTTGTAAATACATAGATGATGATTACATTTCCCTACACAGCCTCATCTGCAGTCCCATGCCTTGCAGTTCACTACCTTTAACCAGCATGTGTCTCTGATAATTGGTTTTCTTCTGGCATCGTCTCTGGAGCTAGTGTTGAGTGGGAGTGTGGTGCAGACTGTTTTGTCCTTTCATGTGGGAGGAGATACTGTGATTTCAGCCCCAGCCCCAGCAGTTAGCTGCTTAACTGCTCAATTTTGTGCTTCTTCCCATAGTCTTTAAACAAGGACTATGTTCTGAGTTGATGACTGGCAGCTACGTCACTGCCTGTTGCGTTGTGTGGGCCAGTGCTACCAGGGATCTTGTGCTCAGCCCTGGCTGTGGAGGATAAGGTCACTTCTTGCGATGCTTTTTTTTGATCATACAGTTGCATTCGGGGGAGAAGCAGTGACTGTGGAGAGGAAAGGGGAGGAGAGGAAATGCTTCTAACATAAGTTGTTAGGAGTCTCATTATTTGTCCCCTCTCCTGGCTAGCAAACTAATGGCTAAAGGAAGCTGACTCTTGCCAATCCTTTGAAGAAGCCAATTTCCCCTGCCTGGCTCTGTACTGGAGTGCTGTCTGCAAAAATGTTGCCCGCCCATTTCCTTGAAAAGAGACTTTGGCATTATCTTTATGGATCCTGACTTTGAACAGCAGCCTTGTAATTTCTTGTTCGCTAGAAGAATATCTGTCCTGCCAACCCTGCAACCATTCTTATTCCTTCAAGATTTCGAGCCTTTTCTCCTCCATGGCTGCCCATGAATGCTTGATCCCAACACGCATTTATTAGATGTCTTCAGCCAAATGCCAGGGAATGACACGCCTTTCAACATCTTTGGTACATCTTTTGCTGCAAGGCTGCAATGTGTATTGGGAATGGAAAAGTGTCAGAACATGGAGGAATTCTCCTTTCATCCTGCTTCTTGTGTCCAGCTGCTGTCCTAAGATGGACCAAGATCCCTGATGCCCTAAAGATCTATCGTCTAGCTATAGCTCATCTGGTAGGTCTTAGAACATTAGCTAGTGTAAGGTAACCTTAAAAATAACTTTACATCAATACAAATAGCAGCTTAGCGAGGCATAATAAAAATGATAGAAAATATAAGAACAGATTGACTTTAGTTACGGTTAAGTAACTGGGACATGTTAGAAGAGTCACAAATGAGAAATGAGCCAGACAGAGGTCAACAGACCAGCTCAATTATACATCAGACAGCTTAATTTTTTAATAGAATAACACGACTGAGCAATAGATGTTTGCCATACACAAATCAGAATAACTTCATATTAATAATATCCAATTATTTTATATAGACTAATACAATTTTGTATTAGCAATAAGATAATAATTGAGAGGTTTACTCTAAGATACTGTTCCCCTGTTGCAGAACTTGTATTTATGCCAAAGTTCCCATCTGTAGATGTCCTGAGAACGTCATTGGAATACAGTCTTTGACATTAGGGAAAATAGACAAAATTTCATTCCTCATATGTCAGTCACATTTATATGGTCTTCACTATAAAATATAAGGATTTGAGCATGAAAATCTTGGGGTTTTTTTCTGTTAAACTGTTGCTGTAATCACAGGTTTTGTAAGTTTTATAATATATATTTTATGTTATGTTTTATATATATGTGTGTGTGTTTATATGTATGTTTTATAACATATATAAAGCCCACTATGTTTTCGCTGAACTACATTGTTATTTATGTATTCATTCTGCAAGTCAGCTTTTCAATTTTAAAAAAATATATTTGTGGCGTGTGTGTGTGTGGTATTTATTATTTTGCCAGTCTTTTTCCTAGGCAGGTTCCTTAAATTCCCTGGACTCCCGGCTTGTGTCTGAGTGTCAGTAGTATCCTTGGGCAGCAATACTGTTTGGTCACGTCGCTTGTTTAGCAAGTCCCTTTTCAGTGATAAACTCAGTGACTGCTCATTAGTTACTGATAGATTTGGCAACAGTAGGCAGTCTTGCCTCAGCGTCATCTTCACCTTGACAGTGAATGTCTCCGAGAAAGAGCCATTTTGACCAAGTATCTTCAGTCCTTAGTTGTCCTGAGGGTTCAGCCACAGAGGTGTGACATCTAGGTTTTGCTTGGGGTTCATTTTCAGTTTGCACTCACTTGTTCTGTGTTAGTCCTGCAGTATATTCCTTCCTGGGTCTACTACCTTTTAAAGAGCATGCAGCTGCTGCTTATGCTCATGTTGCTGCATAATGATCCCATTCTGCAGATAACAAGGAATCTCTGTTTTTCCTCCTACAAAACCATCTAATACATTTTTACTCTATACGCAGTTGAAAAGTTTTACTGTTGACTTCCATATGCCTGAGATCAATTTCTAAAGTAGCCTCTGCTACAGGATTTTTGACTCAGCTCAACATTTTTCCTTTCATCACCTGGAACATTCGCACATATGGGTTAGTTAGTATGTGTGGAGTGAGTTCAGGCAACAGCTCATAGTGCAGTGCATAAAACCGTGGATCCAGGCATGCTTGTAACATCAAATGCCTCTACTGCTAAATAAGATGGAAAGAGAAACTGATCCCTGGCCTTGGAGAAAAATGGCACTGTTTTATGTCCCTGGTTCTTAAGACTAATCCCTTTAATGCTGACTTGTCTTAGAGGCGTTTATGTGGAGTACTGCAAAACAGTCAGGGAATAAGCTCTCTGCTTGCTCCCTGCTGTCATTCATTTAGCAACGTAAACATGCACTTTGCTACTGTAACCAAGAGGGAAGCACACTACCAAGGAGAGTATCTTCGTTGCTCTGCTTGCTGGTCGTCTCTGAAGGCTCTCAGCCCATTCTGGACAAACTTCCAACACCTGCATTTGAGAAGAGAGCTGTGGAAGACATTTACAGGCGCTGAGGGTCAGTTTGGACCTGGGGTTTTCAGACCCCTTTAGACAACTCTGGCCCTTTGAGCTGGTTTAACAGGGACAGCTTTTAGTAGAGAATCTTATCCTACCACTGAGATACTCAACCTGATAAGGGATTGCTCACTTCTCTATATATCAGAAGTGTCACACTATACTGGCTCTGCAGAACTCCACTCCTAAAGGCCCAATTTTCTTACAGATATAAGATCATGAGTTCTGAAGGATCATACATTTAATTATCCATCTTTTGAGACTCGATGTTTATTTGTATTCTTTTTCCTTCTACATTTCTTTTTACTTAAAAGGCTACACTACCTTCTGTTTTATATTGATTTGCTTTAAACAGCCTCAGTTTAATTTCCCACTGTGCTTCAGTTTGGTTCAAAATGCCTCCTACATGTTTTAAATTTGTTTACATTCTTGTATATGCATGAGAGGCATGAAGATTACTTATGAATTTCCTTTAATATATCCATAGAAATAAATTCCTACAAGGATCAGTATATTATCCTAAATATTTTACATTATGTTTACATTCATTTCTCTGTATATTTGTACGTTCTTCTCCTTTTTGTGGCCTTATGTTCATAATTTTTAAGACTAAAATTATTTTTGAAATATTTTTTTCAAACTGTGTTCTGCAAGTTGGAAAGTTGTCTTGAAAATAATGTGTTCGTTCTTCTTGAAACTAAATTTTTTTACATATGTTGAAACAACCCTTACCTTTGCATAAGATTTTAACTTACCTGAAACAAATTTAGCATTATGTTGAATAAAATGACATCTGGTGATTAAAAGATTTAGATGTGCATAAAATTTTGTCACTCTCAGTTGAAAAGCTCATACAAAAGCTTCATGGAAAGTCATCCTTAGAAGTTAAATAGTCTGCACTAAAGAAAATATATATCTTTTGAACACTTTGTGAAAATATCTTAATATGCCTTGCGATAGATGTGTGTTCTGTTGTACAAAGGAACTGGCTGCTACACTTCGTTTTGCAAATGTTTCTACTAAGCCTTTTTTTTCAAAAGGGACGAAGGCAGAAGCTCATTTTTTATTAAGTCTTAAATTAATTGGATGATGTAATAGAAACATTGTTAAATATCCTTTGAAATTAACAGTTTCAGCAGTCATAGTTCCTTCCGTAGATAGGGAAATCAAAAAAACACATATACAGTATGTTTCTGAAATAACTTTTTAGCCAATGTAAATAGTAACAGTGATAATCAAAAAGACCTGGATTTGTTTCACTAGCATCTAATAGATTTCCAATTTAAGCATTATTTTACTGTCATATAAATTGCCCAACATATTAAGTACTTTTTTATCATAAAATCAATATGATATTCTAAAAATTGCATTTTATTAGTCTACAAAATTACTTGAATGTTTCAGCACTATTGAACAGCCATTTAGCACTTTAATTTTAAATCGATCATGAAAGATTCACTTTGTTTCAATACAACTATTTGTAAACATTGTCTTTACTTTTATTGTGTCTTCATTAGTACCCTGTCATCTTCGCATTCATTTGTAACCCATTAGAGTCACTCTAAGGCATCAGCTACAGACCTTTCAGTAGACCCCCACAGGTAAAGTGAACCATCAGGTAACAACTGATCACACTGCAATGAATCACTGATTAAAAATTACATGGAATGAAAAGGCACAAACACTGTGAACTATTTCTCTCCCTTCCCTTCAACCACGGGTAAGTGGTCAGTGCTCAACCATGTAACTGAGACAAATTATCATTTGAGATAATCACTGGTAAATTTATCAATGACATTTGCTATCAAATAGGCAAATTTTGCAAATCATTTTCTGCTAATATCCCATTTCAGACGGTTCAACATGTACAGTCTGGTTGAAGGAAAAGTATCTTTTTCAGTTTGCTGGTACAATATCTAGTATAAGCAAGCTCTGGCAGCTACCATAATTCAAACCAGTTGTCCCATGGGCAGAGGACCAATGAAGCCTGGTTCCCTGAGGATCTGTGTCCTGTCTCCCTAAAGATTTTTACTCTGTTACTGACAGGTCCTTTCTCAGTTCGTTTGAAAGAAAACTTACTACACTCTCCTCAGTCTTCCTTAGCTGCACCAAACCCACAATGCTTTCCTTTCCATTTCATGTCTCTGGCATGCATTATAGTGACCCCAGCTCTTTTCGTATGAGGACTTATAAACCCTCAAACAACATCTTCAGTTTCTTTTTGTGTCTGATGCTAGCTGGGCAAATGAAAGCACACTCTACATCTGGTTGAGAGCTACAGCTGTTGCGGCTAGCTAGCAAATAGCACAGCTGGTCAATTCCCAGCTGTTCCTTAGGGAAGATACTAATAGATTCTCTATCCCTTGCCGATCTCCTGATTTTTCTCCAAATTCATAGAAACATGCCTTTCAGATCTCTACTGCTTTGTGAAATTTGCTTGGAACTGCCCGATTACATCAAAAGTTTTTGCTAGTGAGAGGGGAGAGAAAGAGAAATGGTTCTAATTTCCTTAGAAGAATGGCTTAAGAATAAGTATTTCTAATATATCTGTTTCAGCATGGCAGTTCACATAAACAGTTTATTTTCTGTGTAACAAAATGGAAAGGACTGTGCCTTGGTCCACAGGAGGTTAAGTTTAGGCCCTCACCGAAAGAGGTTCTTTTAATGGTTAAAATAGAGCATGTCTGAACCATGTGATGGCACTGCATGGAGGTCACATTGGCACCACTTGAGAACAAGCCAGCCTTTTCTTCCAATGCCTTGATTTTAATGGGAAGAAAACCTCGATGTGGAATGAATTGTGACATGACCTCATATGTAAGAAAGGTAATGATGTACACAAACTCCTCTCTATTACATTCCAGAATAAAGAAACCTGAGATCATAGGCTGCAAATGAGGTACTGCAGCCCCGTGGGTCAGGCTCCTCGTCAGGACTATCTGGAAACCAGGACATCTGATACCAGTATCAGTGAAAAGAGAAGGGCTAGGCAGTTATTGCCATGCAAGAGAGTAGGAAAAGAGGGTTTTTTGTCTATGAAGGATATAATAGAGAATAACACATGAATATTCTCTTTTCTTCAGCTCATGTTCATTTTCTCTGACCTCATAGGTCTCTTTAAAAAAATAGCAAACCCAACACATCACCTACTGCATTTTTCCCTACTCAGTTTACACCTTAATTCAAAAACAAATCCCTTGAATTCTACAGATCAAATCATCCAGAGTTAGCATAGCCTGGAATAGGTTAGTTTGAAAATGATTACACCCATGTTATGATGACTACAAAACACTTTGTAATGGTTAAACAGCTGGAGGGAAATCCTGAGTTTGAAGAAGTTAATGAAAGCTTTTCCACAGACTTCAATGAGGTCAAAATTCTACTCCTAGCACTCTGTGATCTTTGCTTATCACACTCTCCACAACCATCCCATTGTAACCCTTTTGCCCTTCTCTTTTTGTCATCTTCCATTTCTTATGTTTTGGTCTGATTAAAGGACTGTTACAGAGCAGCACTGTGTTCAGAACACTTTGCCTTGATCTCTGATTTCAGGGGTTATATACAGCTGCAATACCAATATTTATGAAGATTTATTTAATACTTATCTATTAAATAGTTCTTTGTTTAATATGATTGTATATTTAATATTTTTAAATAAGCACTGTTGAAGAGACATGGAAGTTGTATTTAGTCTAGATAAAATGAAAGACAATGATCTGAACAGAGAGACTTCGCCTTTGCTAGGATGAAACCATAGTTCATGTAAGTGAAGGAAGAAAAAAATGTGGTTACTGATTGCTTTACAGTTTATACCCTTCTCACATATTTCTTACATTGTTCTCTTTCATGTGGAAACTCCCATGGATTTATAGCTCACTGTTACCATTTCATCATTTACACAAACAGACAAAGACTGGACTGTAGCCTATGAACCACAGCATTGCATGGACAATGTGATAGCTAAGCCTCCGCACACGGAACACTAGGTGATTTAGTCTTTTAATTCTATATTTTTTTGCATCAGGGGTGATAATATCTGTACAATGGAGACTGCTTTCAAATCAGCAATCCTCTCTAATACTGTACTCTGATGCATGCACAGTTCTGCCTCACACTGTGATAAAGGCTTCGGAGATGGCAGACTGCTGTCCTGTCGCATGCCAGTCCAAGACCGGAGCAAGATTCTGCTTGTATTCTCGGGAACAGAATTAAGACTCAAAACAGAGTCAAGAGCCAAGGAACTTTATTTGCCCGACAAGAGGTTTGTAAATGCAAAGGAAAGAGAGCACGAGACATAAAGAGATAAAGGAAGGAAAGAAAGAAGCAAAGAATGAAAGAGTTCACAGCAATAGCTACCACCCCAGAGCTGCAGTGTCCCAACAGTCTGATTTGTTTTCAAGTCTGGTGGGGGAACGTTCTGTCCGATGTTGGTTGGTTCCATTCTTTTATAGGGTTGGTATGACCTGTTCTGCTTAACCACACCTTCCACCCAGCGGTGGTGTGCATGCCCAATTCTATCAGGTGGTCCTCAGAGGTCTCCAGACCCCTCAATCCCCCTGACCCCGGGTCTGGGCACATGTACCGGGGTTTGGTTAAGTTTCTCCGGATTAACTCCCCTGCATTGCTCCATGGTGTCAGTTGGCGGGTTTCCTGCCTTAACAATGTTGAGATAAACCTCTGCTGTGGCAGTGGTGTTGGCTTCCGGCCATAACAATGTTGAGATAAACATTTGTTGTGGCGATGGTGTGAGTTTCCTGCCATAGCAATGTTGAGACAAACATCTTCCGTGGCGATGGTGGTTCTCACCAACACAGCCTCTTACATGTCCCCAGTTGCAGAATAGCACTGGAGCCTCCATTTCTCTGTGATGCAAAATGCCAAGTAGAGATGGGTCAGCAAACTACAAAGCAAGCTAATTAAATGATACTAGGACGTAAATGCACAGCAATAATGAACCAGTGACATTGGTAAGAGCTATGATTTTGCCCTCCACTATTTGCTGCGGAGTCCTACTCTCTGGTGGGGGTGGGAGGGGCAGAGCAGTAAAAACCTCATCTTTTTTCCATAGAATAATATTGATTTTGTCCTTTCTTGGCTTCATAAATAAGGGAGAAAAGCTTCTTGTTCTCTCTTACATGGAAACAAGTGGTCTACACACAGTGCAATGCTGGGTAAAAGTGGTTAAAATTTATGTTGGGGTTTCCCCTTCAAAATAACTTAAAAGTATAGTTTGACATGGCTGCTGCAAAAAATTCTGCAATCTTTTCAGCACCTGAAGGCATGAAGACAAATCATGTCGGTGGTCGAAAACTTTTCTTCTTGCCTTCTTATTCCTGTAAAACTAGCAACTTGTTATTGCTTTCCCACCTCTCTCTAATAAAGTTGTCTCTTGCTTTTCTTTGTCACCTCTTAACTAGTAAAGAAAAGTGCTGAGGTGGTGTTTGATTTCTTTGCCTACATGTCTGCAGTGTCACCTTCCTAAATGTCGCTATGCTCTAGTTCTCTTTTTTGACATCCATATTGCTGAACCCTCATGAGTGAGGCCATTACCTCTCACCACCTGTTCTCACTTTAGAAGAGGGAAAACAGACTTGCTTTTCCACTGAATTCTTTCAGGTGAGGCTGTATTTTGGTTTGGGGTTGGTTTTTTGTTGTTTTTCAAAGGATTGCACAACTTTTTTTTTTTTTTTAAGTGACTTTTAAACACTAACAATAATGATGACATCTGAAGAAGACAACCATGTTCACTTTGGTACTATCAGGACAATGAAGAGCTGTGATTGACAGAAGCCATTTAAAAACAAACCAAAACTTAAACAAGTCAAACATGTTTGAAAGAGGGAAAGAAAATAGAAACTAAGTGTTAGCAGAGTGGCAGGAAAGGAGCAATAATCATTCAAATCTCTCATTGTTAATGCAGACTACACCTGCAACACTGCAATGACTGTCACCCAAATCACCAGACCCCCACTTCCTTTTCAGTTCTTCCTTTTTCCAGCCATAGTGTCCTGGTTTCAGCTGGGATGGAGTTAATTTTCTTCTTAGTAGTTGGTGCTGTGCTGTGTTTTGGCTGTGATGTG
>JAVJGI010000014.1:34872170-34897381 GCA_035590275.1 Ibycter americanus
AGTAACCGTTACGCGTGATGGAGCCCTGCTTTCCTGGGGATGGCCGAACACCTGCCTGCCGATGGGAAGTAGTGAACGAATTTCTTCCTTTGCTTTGCTTGCACGCGCAACTTTTGCTTTTCCTATTGAATTGTTCTTATCTCAACCCTTGACTTTTACATTCTTTTCCAGTCCTCCTTCCCATCCCTCCGGGTGAGGGGGAGTGAGCACGTGGCTGCGTGGTGCTTGGTTGCCGGCCGGGGTTAAACCAGCACACATAGTAATTGTGGTGGTTGGTATTTCTTTTTGTAACAGTTCCTCTGCAAGTACTTTCTTTTTTCTTTTCTTTTCTCTTTTTTTCAGAAGAGAAGATCAAATTCTGAGTTATGTTTATCTACCTATCTCACCCAGCTTTTGTCCAAAGTAAATTTGGTTGTGGATAACCTGTGTGTACAATAGGGCCAGGGAACTTTAACTGAAACTGTACAACAATCACCAAGTATAATCAGAGCACTGATATCCTGATTTCTCAGCCTGTCTTCATAGGAGAGGTGCTATGAAAACAGGCTGAGTGTGTTGATGCTGTTCAGGCTGGAGAAAAGGAGGCTCCAGGGAGAACTTATAGCAGCCTTCCAGTACTTAAAGGGGCCCTAAAAGAAAGCTGGAGAGGTACTTTTTACAAGGGCATGTAGTGATAAGACAAGGGGGATGTCTGAAACTGAAAGAGGGTAGATTTTGATTAGGTATAAGGAAGAAATTCTTTACTGTGGGGGTGGTGAGACACTGGCACAGGTTGCCCAGAGAAGTTGTAGATGTCCCATCCCTGGAAGTGTTCAAGGCCAGGCTGGATGGAGCTTTGAGCAACCTGGTCTAGTGGAAGGTGTCCCTAGCCCTGGCAGGGGTGCTGGAAGTAGGTGATCCTTAAGGTCCCTTCCAACCCAAACCGTTTGTGATTCTATGATGATCCATCTGTACTTAAACAAACTAAATAGAATGTATATAGTATTTTGTTCAGTAAATCTACGCAATGTTTTATTCAATAGATTTGGGATGGGCATAACTTCCTACAGCTACATAATACAATACTGACAGCATATTCATTACTGTGTTCAGGTCCCTTCATTTATGCTGTGATACAAATTTTCACATTGTTCTGCATACTGAGATAAAAGAAGTTTGAACATCCTAGAAACCCTCACATTTTCTTGTGTCTCTTAAACTACCTGACTTCTTTTTTGACTCCTGCTGAATGTCTTCTATATGCCAACCTTATATGTCTAGTACACTTCTCATTGAAGATCGTTATTCTACACATTTACATTTCACTGCCCTAGACTTTCTTTTGGCCTTACTCAGACAAGTTTAAGTCAGTAACAGTCTTTAACAACTAGCCAATATATTTGGGTTTATTCTTGTCTTAAGCCCATTGAAATTTTCAAAATTCCTTTATTGTTCTTATATGCCCATAGCTTTCCCACTATACTGAAACAGTGTAACAAAGGTTTTCCCAGTCAATTTGTTTAATTGCTGGCATGTAATTTCTTAGGACAAACTTAGTCATTCCATGGGTTCAAATACTTTACCAAAGAGATATATTTTTAATATCTATCACAGTAAAGTGACCAAAACAAAAACACACCTGAAATCCAAATTGATGTCCATTATCATAAATAATATATTGTTGGTTTCCTTTGTGGTTAATAATGAAAGCCAAGTATGTAATCAAAAGATTAATACTAAATCATTATGGGAAGCAAAATTACCATTTACAGTAATAATCAGCTCCCATCATGACGTAACAACAAACTAAAAAGTCGTTGAAGAGGATTATTAGCAAGATCATGCTAATATTAATCAACCACTTTTATTGATTGAAGAAAAACAGTATAATCCCTGACAGTTTTGTTATTCCGTTGACCACTTCATATAATAAACTCAACCAAGGTGATCTTTTTTAGGTCACCCATGTGCAGGAGGTTACAGTGTTTCTGTAGACTGCTATGATCACTTTTGTATTTCAATTTACTTAACATAGGAATCCTGTATGATGTTCCATTCCTACAGCAAACGCATTGTCCAAATATTTATCTTTTTTCTTCCAGAAATTGTTGGCCTATCTTATTAGAAATAGCTAGGGTATATTATTCTCCAGATTGAAATATGCATTTTACAGTCTATCCATAGACAGTATTCCTGTTAGCTTACTGTCACCATGTTAAAAGAATGTAATAATTCAGTAAAGCAATTGTGTTGCAGCAGAAGAAATGCTTGGAATTGCATCCATAGTAGAGAGGAAGGGGAATGTCCTAAAGGATGATTCAAATTAAGCAGCTCTCAGAAGAGGATCAAATAGATACCACACTTACCTTTCTGCTCCAAATCTTAATTGCTTAAATAACGACAACGTCCTAAGTCTTTGACCCATGAACAGTCTTTTGCATTTGGTGGCATCCCACCATACATTCTGATTTTTACCCTGAAGGGATGCAGGTTTTTCCTACATTTGTGGGTGTATTGCCTCTAATTTTAAAAAAAAATGTAATTCTATTTTGGACATACAACAGGATGGTGTGAGCTCTTGGGACAGGCAAATAAAATAAGAAGATGGGAAGTAGAACCATTTTAAATTAGAACATGTGGAATGATAATAATCCTCCTTCTGCCTTTTATTTAGTATTGCTTGAATAGCACATTACTGAGAACAGTACAAGTTAAGCTCTGAGGAGAGAAAGGCAAAGCAGGAGATTTGTGGGTTTGATTCACAGTAATGTTTCTTTTACTTACAAAAAGGTAGAGCAAAAAAGGATGTCAGTGAAGTGGGAAAACAGGTGAGTCTGTCTCTCAGTTAATTGCAATTCCATCAATTCCTTTATTAAGGTTGGTTGAAAGTGTTGGGTAGTGATTGTCACACAGGATAGGAACTGTAACAGGCAGACTACCAGATGAAAAAAATGTGTCAGACTGGGTTGTAACAGCTACCCACTGGAAATAAAATGTGTTGGACTATAGACCTACCAGCTGAAAGGCATCATAGGACCCCTCTACTGGATGTCCACAGCAAGGTTTTGGTGATGAGATGGGAATGCTGGAGGAGCAACCTCGTTGAGAAGAGACCAGGGCTGCCCTGTGGCAGACACAGCTGGTTCCAGCTGGCTCCAAGGACCCACCCAGGGCACAGCTGAGCCCTTTGGTCAAGATGGTGGTACCTCTGGGATTGTGTATTTAAGAAAGGGAAGAAAATGCTGGATGGACAGAGGAGGATGGAACAATAGTGAGTTAGAAATGGTAGAGGTAGCACCAAGGTGATAGAAGAAGGAGGGGGAGGATGTGCTGCAAGCAATGGAGCTGAGATTCCCTACAGCCTGTGGAGGAGAATGTGCTGGAACAGATTTTTCCTGACAGGAGCAGTGTAGAAAGCCTGTACCAGAGCAGGTTTTTTTCTTGAAGGGAACTGCAGACTGTGGGAACAGCCCGTGCCAGAGCAGAAGAAAAGGGCCAAGAGGAAGGAGCAAGAAACCTCTGTGTACTGACCATAACTTGTCATTATCCCTCTTGTGCTGCTTGGTGGGGGGCAGAGTAGAGAAGGGGGGAGTGCAGGAGTTGAGTCTGGGAAAGAGGTGATGAAAGGTGTTGCTTTAAGTTTTCTCTTTTTTGCATCACACTACTTAAATCTATTTTATTTGACAAAAAATTATTTTTCCCCAAGTCTATTTTGCCTCTAGTGGTAACAAGTAAGCAACCTGACTGTCTTTATCTTGACCCAAAAGCTCTTCATGCTATTTATTTTCCCCTAATCAATTGAGAAGGGGAGTGAGAGAGTGGCTGGGTGAGAGTCTGGCCCTTAGCCAAAGCTAATCCACCACAAAGCCCCACCTATAATGTATGGAACAGAGGTCTACAAAAGAAGCAGAACTTCTTTCTTCTTTTGCAAAATATTGGTTGTTTCTAGATACAGCATTGTAAACTAAAATATTTTGTGATTTTCTTCTCATTTAGTTTTAGGCTGGTGTATTTGTGTGAGTATGTATGCCTGAGCACAGGCACACACAGAAAAGTAAGTGGGAACATAGAGAATGCATTTGCAATTCCAGAAACTGATAATTCTTCCTACAGGATAATAGATGAAATACCAGTGAAGGCATAACTGGCAAAAATTGAAAATATGCAAGTTTTACTTTGAGTACAAAGGTTTTTCCAAAGATTTCTTGTGTGAACATATAAGCAAAGTATTTTCCATGTTTTGAAAAGAATCATTAATGGAGTCTATTATTATTTTCACATTCCAGAGAGTCTGAAAGCTGTAACAGAAGGGCAAGCATCAAACTTACACTCAGTAAAGAGCTGTTGACTTTAACACTAAAGAAATTAACTGAAGAACAGTGCCATCATATACAGTACAGACCTCAACTCAGCCTAACATAAGCAAATCCTCTTTGGAAAAGGTTATGTTGTACCACAGATAATGTCAAATGGAAATTGCTTTCTACTTCTGCTTAAGAAGCTTTGCTAATAAAAGCATTGAGGAGCCTGTGCCCACAACAGAGCCAAGAACATGACTTGCAGTGTTACAGAGTGACATACAACAGTGTAGTCTGGAATTTCTTGTATATGTACTTGAATATGGGATTATTATGTAAAAGTAAGAAGTCATGTACGTGTAGCGCAACTCCAAAATATTGGAGTTCAATACTCTCTTTTCTGTAACAATGCACATGAAAAACATCGAGCTCCTTCTTAACAGAGAAAAAATTTGCATTAATCTGCATTACATATTGAATACTACTGACAATGTTACAATTACATTTTTTGCACGCTGGGTAAACTTTTTGAGAAATGAAGAGGGAACACAACACGAAGAATTGGTACACCCCATCCTTCATTTTCCTCTGAAACAGCTTCAGACCTGCATTCCATTTGCAACTTTAAAAAAACACACTGAGGAAAGCACATATCCACGTTGCGCTGTACACTTAATTGCCTGGATGTTTGGGGTTTGTTTGTTTGCTTTTACTTTATAATTAAATCATATTACTAACAACAAGATGTTTGTGTCTCATTCTGAGAACAATATTCTACTGTGGGTCTGTTTTTTTGAAAGATAAGTTGATACGTAAAAGAAATTAGAACTCATATTACAACTATATTTGAGTTACTGCTTGCCGTACAGCAACTTCACGCATAGGTCTGTTTCAACCTTTCTCATTTTGTATAGCATATCTAATATAAATGTAACTTCTTATAAGTTATTTTGTGCTTTTGGCATCAAGTAAACATAGTTCAATATTAAAAAATTAATTTTGTGTTGAAGTGCTGGGGATTTTTTCCACAATAATGCAATCCAGTGGATGTCTAATTTGCCCAGAGATTTTTTGTTTTCGTTTGGCTTAACCTGATGAAAGTGATGCTAAGAGGATAATTGATCTCTCATATAAAACATGTACATGGCCTTGTGTGCTTCATATGGGCAAATGATCTAAGTAATGGGAGAAGAACTTGTGAAGTTAAGTTTAGTTTCTGATTTTGGAATCTGTTTTATGAGAGTCACTTCAACAGGCAGTGTCCTCACGGAGCAGGCCAGTGTTAATAGCTGACATGTCATGTATTTGAGGAATACCCTTCTGCAATGAGAATTAAGTTCAAGTAACAATCTTTCATGAATTTGTATAATATAATGTCTTCTATTAATTAGCATCCTAAGTAGTTCATTTGTGCTATCACTAAGTTCTACACAAAGTGAAAAATGGAAAACCGTAATATATTGGCCTGTAATTTCATCATAAATTCCTGCGTACTATAGAGTCAATGACATTCAGAAACTGTATTAACCTTTGGAGTAAAGTGAATTGTCAAGGCAGTAACAGCTGAGGCATATGTATCACCTCTACCTGGCAAGTTATGGGAAATGCTTGCTCCTTCTGAGCCCAGCTAATGTAGGAAAACATTTCAGTTATGAGTAACAGGGAATGTTTGTCCAGCAATGTTAATCATATGCAGGTAAATCTTAAACATTTACACCTACATTCAAAACAAAATTTGTGGACCCTTTGAACAAGGAAGAAAGCTAACAAGTGCTGGAACGGCCACAGAAAGAAACTGGCTTATCACCAGCTAGTTCTCTGTGTTAATGTAATAAAGACAGATGGCAATAGATTTCATGTGACAGATATTGCAGGGCCACTTCTACTGCCTTCTTGGCTGGTAAAGTGTTTTTTTTAGTATAATCAGAAAACATCATTTGGGAGAAACAGGATTATTTCTAGGTAGTAGTGTGCACTTTTTTTTTGTCAGGGGAAAAAAAATTTTGGTCAATACTGATTGAGGAGATCGTTTTTAATTAATAAAACACCGAGACAATAATGGAGAAGATTTAAGTAAATTAGTTGCTTCCAGCTTCTTGTGGTAGTTGTCCTCTACAGATTCTGGTATCCAGGAGGGAGGAAATACCCCAAAACACTGACATTCGAGGTGCAATTAAGAGAAAGCAGTTAAGGAAACCAGGAAAAAGTGTTTGAAACTTCCAGTGTTTGATACAGCAGGATGGTAACCTTTCCTCCGTTGTCTGAAAGAACAATAATTATCTGACCTGGCCGGATGGGGGACATCTGGTATCTATCTTCCAGAAAGGTGAGACAATCAGGGAAAGAGACAGAACTAAAATTTATTTTTGAGTAGCCTTCCCAGATGTGAGAAGAGTTGATGCCTAAATAAGCCAGATTGCTTTCTTCTTGTAAGGATATGATAGCCACACCTTCCTTTGCAAAGACAATGGTTGTGGCATACCATAATCACTCTCTGTCTTTCATAAAAAGAAAAAAGATCTGTAATATTTTGTGTTATGGTTTTAGTGCCACAAAAAGCAATCCTCACAGACTCTCCAGGTTTTTAACACCTACATACATGATGTCAAATCATTGGGTCAAATTAAGTATGCGTGCACCTGCATTTCAAAATCTTATTCACCAATATTTGAGTGGCTTAGCACAGAAGAAGAACTCAAAGACTCTTGAAATCCAGAATTTATTGAGAAAACTGAAAACAAACTGATGTTCATTCTATCACAGAGCTATAGCTTTTCTAAATAATTCCTATGTCATGACGTTTGGCTGATTCTACTTATAAGACAAAAACACTCAAAGTAAGTATTAAAAGTTAATGAAACTTTATTCCTGCAACTTTTTTTCCTTCATTTGGAATATCATTTAACTTATCGATAAACTAGTGAATTATTTACTGAATATTTTCATTAGGTTATTTGTTGAAGATACCAGACAAATACTGTAATATTCTTTAGCGTCACATCCTACAGTAAGAAATTACTAGCACTAAGTAACAAAAGTTATGAAAAGGTACATCAATTGACTGGAAGACAATGATTACTCATTTAAATCTAAAATACAGGTAAGGAAACCACATACTCATCAAATAATTAAAATATTGCAAAGCTGTTCCAATACATTATTCAATGGCAAAATGAATCAGGTCTATGCAATCACTCTAAAAGGCCTTGTATGTTACTATTAGGTTAGGTAAGATGTCCTTTTGCCATTTAGACGTGGCCTTTTGCCTTGTGCAGAAATGTATATTTTGCCACAGCAAATGAATAAACTAGCATGAGGAGACAGCAAAGAGGAAGCTGAGGTAGTCTTTTCTCATTTACCCCAAACATCTTCAGACCTTGAATACTTAGTAAGAGACAAATGTAATTTTGTTTGATGATTTACAAGCAAAGGAGCTGGTCATGCGTCAAAAGCACACAAAACACTGAGAGAGAAAACACTAGACAGGATTTTATTCTTTGCTCTGTATGTGCTATTGAGAAGTGAGATGTGACCCAGTCAATTTTCATTCATTGCATCACATATATACATCACATACAGAAAGGCCTGGGAAAGAGGAGAAGAACTGGAAGCTAAAGGAGAAGGAGAAACTGGGGGGCTGGTGGTAGAAAAGGATGAAAGAAATGTCTCTCAGGACACTTCATAACATATCATATTATTGCCTCTTAAAATTCTGTACAGGAATTTTTCCATAAAACTTATGAAATTCTAGCAACTGTAATGAACATGGTCCCAATGCACAATTTTCCTTTGAGAAAGAAATAAGACAACTGGATTAAAGAGTTTTCTAGCTAACTCCAAGATCAAGGATCCAAAGATAAAATCAACTCCAGCCACTCCTTTTTTTTAAATTTTGAGAAGGTTAGTTGACCCAACCATATTACCCTTTTCTCTCAGACAGGAGTTTTGGTTTAGCTTTCATCTTCAACAGTACTTATCAAATGATGGTGAAGACAAAATAATAAGGACACTTTTTGCCATATACTTTTCTGTTCCATTGCTTTCTATCTCCCTTTTATGTATGTCTGATTCACCGTTCTGCACCTAGAACATTCTAAAGTAAGAAATAGTCACTCATATATAGAATTTTGATATTAATTCATAACAATCATGTTTGGTTTTATATGATATGTGCGATAGTCTTAAGGAGAGTCCATTATTTACTTTTTAATAAATTACCTGTAGTACAAAATTTGACGCCCTAAAAAGTTTTGCAGAGGGCAAAAATTAATCTTTCTAATACTGGATTCAATTTTAAAGGCTCAAAAAAACCCAAGTAACACTATATGTAAAAAAATAAACCAAACAGTTTTGGATTGAATCCTGGGCAGAAACTACAATGCATCTATTGTCAACACAAAAGATACACCAACAAAGTGAAAAGTGATAACCACTAAGAATCACAAGTTCCAGAAGTCTAAAAAAGAACAAAAATAATAAAAAAAGCCCATCAAACCTTGTCCCCTAAGAAGTGTTTTGTAGTGCATCTGGAATTTCTCATTTCTCTTTGCAAAAATCCTCAGCAACTAGTTGTGGAAAAGAATACAATAGAAGGAATAGAAGAGGGAAATCAGAAAATTATTCAGCATCCCCTGTCCTAACACATGTTCGTAGAATACTAAAACATTCATAATCCCTTGTCTTTTACTTCAACCCATCTCTAGTTGAAACAGATAACAAACAAGCAACTCATTTTCTTATACAATACTTAGAAACACGGAAATGTTGGCTGTACCTTGTAGTCTAGTTGTCAAACTGACCACAGCTGATTTCAGAATAAAATAAGGCTGAAAACACAAAGAATCATGTGTGAAAGACAATATATGTAGTGACAGAAATAACTGGGAGGAACACATTATATTTTGTGCATCATCTGGTGGGTGGATTTTTCAGATCTGGGATCAAAATTTGGCCGTACCTGTCTAAGAACCTCTTTTATCCCTGCTCCAATAATTATCGTCCTCATGTTTAGTTCCATTTGTTGCAGTAACTTTGGAACCACAGTAGGTGTTTTATCTTTCTACCACAGCCAGTATCAAAGCTTTTAGTGGATAGCAAATACTCCAAAAATTACAAAGTATTCTGCTCAGAAGTCATCCTCCGTGTTCATTCAAAGGCTTCCTCTTAGTTTGTGAATTTATAAACTTCTAAAGAAACAAAACTTTCAAATTTACTTTGTGTAAATTTGCAAACTGTGGGTGATATTACTATACATATATACATCATTATACCTCTCTTTCTCTAGCTGAATTGCCTTCTCTAACAGTATCTTGTGACAGTAAATAGAATAACTTAATTGGGAAATGAGTGAATAAAATGGTTGATTTTAATTATTAAATGCGTTTCAGTTTTGTTTAATGGAAAATTTTATTTTTGTTACACAATATTAATCTTTCTCATTCAGAAAATTGACAAAAACCTACTAAATCTTCATGTAAAAATGGATTTTCGTGCTTGCATCCAACAGGCATCCTGAGTTGATAGGTGAATCCTGTTTGTTATCTAAATTCCTTATCAGATATTTCAGTCCCCCAAATGAAGTCAGTTATAGTCCAGTGAAGTGAGGTCTAAAATGTACACAGAATATAACTATCCAAACATTATCAAAAAACATGTAAAGTCATGTGACTTCTTATCATCAAACCACTAAATAAAATTTATAAAATGGGTGAGAAGTACTAAGAGTCTTCTTCCCATCACTGATCCCATAAATACTTTTAAGGAGGTTTTTCCTCATCCATGTTTTTATAAGTTTGCCTTTCTTCACATCCTTATTTATATCTATTTAGCTGTACTATTTGAATCAGGGAGGGGTGGGGTATAGATTCTGTTAGTGAAACCTATCAATGGTTAGCTTCATTATGAATTTGAAATAAACTTGAATATTCTATGAAATTAAAAATCAAAATCCTAGTAAAAACATTTCACTTCAACTAAAGTACATAATTCTTTCTCAGTGTTGACAATTTGTTTTTTGTTGTAGTTTAACAAAGAATAGTCTAACTGAAAAAACATTTTGCAAATAAAAATCAAAATATTCAGCTCAAGATACATCAAACTTCATCACATTCAGCCAGTTTCCACCTTCCTTGCCTTGTGTGTTTTTTCTGGAGGGAAAATACAATCAATACAACCAACAACATTTTATAAAGCTTTACTGTTCCAATGCCTAAGTCCACTGAGTCTTGCTGGTCAGTTCTACACTTTGTATGAGTCTTGCCTCCTCTTTTTCTTTTCTTGTCCCTTTTTTTATTCCCCCTCAGATGCCTAGAAAGGAGATGAAGTCTAATCTCAGACTAATTTCAGTCTAAATCTGTTAATGTTTAAGAAATCTTTGTGGAAGGACATTGTGTAACAGTGAACCTGAACAAGGGCTCATCTGTTTGGTAGTCCATAAAGGTTTCTTACATAGCTGCCTCTTAATTTTATCACTGTAATAATTTTTAATTCAGTTTTAATATGCATTAAGTTGTCTTATTTTTCAAAGGTGACAGACTGACATTTTGGAGTGAAATCATAATTGACTAAAAGCCACATCATTGGTGCTAACTGAGGTATTATATTTAAATTTGTTTAGTAGGAATTGGTGAACTCTACATTAAAAGTAAATTTGTTACTGCTTAAGTTATGTTTTATTTTTGTTTGTAAACTACTTATCAGGTAAATTATACTTCATTGTATAAAGCCTTATGACCTCCAGCCAGTAAGCAATTCCAAGGGCAAAAGTGGATATTCCCTGAAGGTTAAATGCTGTAAAAGAACTTGTATATAGTAAGCTACTCATTTGGGTTGAGTAGAACTTGCATTTATCTGTTTCAGTTCTCTAGCAAAATCCAGCATCGTTTCAACATTGCTAAGCATTGATAAAATGCTATTACGTGCACTGAAACCACAGCCATAGTATTTGAGCCTCTTAATATTATTTCCTCGCATATTTTTCAAGTGGTGGGTTTTTTGGGGTTATTTATTTATTTATTTAAAATTGTGGGTAGAGTACAGTGGGTGAAGTTTAATACCCTGTATGTAACTTTATAGTGTACCAATTCATCCTTTTTTGCCTCCATCTGCTGCCTCAGAGGATATGGTGTCACATCCTCCATCCCAGTGCAGGTGCATCAGACACCCTGAAGGTGTTAGAGGCACAGGGTTCTTCACTTGCTTTTGTTTAGGTAAGTCATTCAAGCCCTTCACGTCTGAATCTGAAACTGAACCCAGTTTTGTTGGAGTTAGATATATACACTCAGTTTTCAGGTTCCCAACCTAAACCTGAAGAGATGGTCCTGAAGTAAATACTTAGATT
This sequence comes from Ibycter americanus, assembly GCA_035590275.1. Lineage (NCBI taxonomy): Eukaryota > Metazoa > Chordata > Aves > Falconiformes > Falconidae > Ibycter > Ibycter americanus. The sequence goes on from JAVJGI010000014.1 coordinate 34,883,787, forward strand.
CCCTATCAAGACGTCCTAGAATTTCCCTGAAACATTAAACATCCTAAAAATTCCTTTGACTTAAGCACTTCTCTTCATGAAATATCCAGGGAGCTGATGCCTTTCAGGGAATTACTGACCTGGGATACAACCAGCCTTAATGCCTTTTTGAGGCAAAGTATTTAAAAAAGCAGGACTGCTTCTATTCCAGAACTAGTGCAGTTGTCCTTCTCTGTGCCCTTCCTAACTCCACTCTGTCTTTCTTGAAATGTGGAGAAAACACAACTTCACAGTAGTCAAGATGTATAGACTTCAAGGTTTTCTACAGGAGCAAGATAACAACCTCTACACTGTTTTTAATCCCTTTGTGATGGTGCCCAACATTTTATTGGCTTTTTTTGGTTGCATACTGATCTGATGTTTCCAGGAAACTGTCAATGTTGACTCCAAGGTTTCTTTCCTAGGTTGTGACTTCCAATTCAGAATTCAGCAGATGTAATTTAGAATTCTTTTCCTTAGACACATCATCCCACATCGGTTTACACTGAAACTCAAGAATTTGATATCACCTGAAAGCTTGGAGGTTTCATTGCAGAATTCCACTCCAAGTCATTGATGAAAATGTTGAATGAAAGCAGTCCTCGCACTGATTTATGGGGAACCTACTCATGACACTTTTCCATCCACTATCCCTCCTTCAACCTTATTTCTAACCAGACAAAGAGCCTTTCCTGTTACAGTTTAGTTTCTTTACCAAATTTGATAAAGAGACTTGCCAAGGACTTTTTCAAACTCCAACTATATGATGTCCATCCTCTCTCTCATATACTTGCTCTTCAAAACCTCCTCAAACACCAGCAGGTTTTGGGGGGTGATTTCCTTTTATAGAAGCCATTCTGATTCTTTCCTGACAGATTGTTTAAGTTTTCATGGGTTCAGCGTTTGTTTGTTTTTTTCTTTTGTTACTGACTCTGCCAGATAGATACTTGGGAAAGAAGCCAGACTCACTTGTCTGCAGTTCTTAGGATTCCCCTCAGGGCCCTGCCATACCTGTGAGTTACATGGGTGACCTGCCAGTCCTCTGGCACAGCTCCAGTTTGTGGTGACAGGTTAAACACTTTGGCCTCTGCTTCCACAACTTCACATTTGGGTTCCTTCAAAACTCTGTGGTGAATGTCAGGCTGTACTGGTGACACATTAACATTAAACTTATTTACTTGATCCAACACTTAAAATTTACTTAGAGCTTCTGTTACAAAGAAAGTGTCAGGTGTGGGTATCACCCAACACTTAGCTGTTTGCTGTTTGGGTTTTTTTGCTGTTTGTTTGTTTTGTTCTGTTTTGTTTTGTTTTGTTTTAATACTCCTACATTACCTTTTAATTTTCAGTCCCAGCAGCCTTGTTCCATTTTGATTAAGGTGCAACTTGTTCTTCCTGTGCAGGTTCTTCTGTTCTCCTTCTTAAGATCGTAAATGCCTTCTCTCTAGCCCAATCTCATTCAAGCATTGAGACATTTGATTCCTGGCTGCCTCCTGGACCTCACATGTGAGACTAGAAATATTTCACAGAACCTTGTGGTGGAGCTCCAGGATGTTAGTCTCCTGGATTGCAGCCCGAATTTAGCCTCTAGAATGTTTTTCCTACACTCCTTGATATCATTAATGATATGGACCATAGACCATGACCACCAGCTGCTTTCTGAACATCTTGTGAAGTTCACTGAATTTGCACTCGGCAGGCAAGTTACCATCTGGTTTTCTCAGATATCACAAACCCATCTGTCTTTATCTAATATTCAGATCTCCCACTACCATCACCCACTTGAAGTACTCTTCTGATGCGAGAGCATTCCCTGTGTGATTAAAAAAAGCTTGGTCCTAAGAACACAGAGCACAATATTTGTGCTGTAATCAGTCACAATAAACTTAGGGAATTTCTCATTAGCTTTCCGATCAGTGACACTTTCATGCAAAATGGCATGGCACCCAGCTTTAAGAATGGGTATGCAGGGGTGGTAATGCACTAAGAAAGCACATTCTGAACACATGCATTTATTAGGAAGAAAATATCCATCAAACTCCCTCAAGCTTAAAGAGGTCTAAAGCCCAGGTCTCTTCCTTGGTTTAAAGTACAATTACTAAGAATTTATGCAAAAGATGATCTCTGTTTTGGAGTTTTGGGGCGTGTGTGTGTGTGTTTTGCTTTATCTTTAGTTTGTTGTGCATATAATGTGGAACAGAAAAAGGGTCTAGGTATATAAAGTACATAAATCCCCATGAGTTATGTACTCCTGAGACTGCAGTTAAGGGTGCTAAACCACCTTCAGAAAATGTTAGAGCCCAAACCCAAGATTTTGACAATTACTGTTATGATTTGTTAATTTTTTTTACAGAGATAAAAAAAATTATCTGTCTAGCAGTTTTTTGGACTAGAGTCTTCATGTTATAGTCACACAGCTGAATGTAAAGGCTGAGAAACTGGCAATTGCGATCGAGAAATGAGAAGACATTATTTATTCAGAAAATAATTCTTAAAGAAATAAAATAAAATCCATACTAGCTACTACATTTTCTCCATTGTAAAAGTACTGGAGTTCTTGTAGTTTTGATCTCAGCTATAGATAGCTATACTGGTACAAGTCATGTGTGTAGTAGGTGTCTTGGAACCCACAGGGCTGTAGGAAGTCTGTGAAAGATAACATTAGTTACAAGATTCAGGTACAAGATTCTTTTATCTTTCAAGCAGAGGAAAGAATTTGTTCTCCCTCTGTGAAAGTCATATAGACTTTTGCAAATAATAGTTGAAAGGCAACTTTCTAAGGTATTATTTAAAAATATTGAATAATGAGATGTGGGAAACATTGAAAAAAGACATAGAATCATTGAATGATTTGGGTTGGAAGTGACCTCAGAGATTACCTGCTTCCAAACCCCCTGCCAGGGATATGGACGCCTTCTATTAGATCAGGTTCCTCAAAGCCCCATCCAACCTGGCCTTGAACACTTCCAAGGGTGAGGCATCTGCAGCTTCTCTGGGAAATCTGTGCCAGTGCCTCACCACCCTCATAGTGAAGAATTTCTTCCTTATATCTAATCTAAATCTACCTTGGTTTAGTTTAAAGCGATCGCCCCTTGTCCTACCATTACATGCCCTTGCAAAAAGTCCCTCTCCAGCTTCCTTGTAGGCCCTCTTTACGTACTAGAAGGCTGCTATGAGGTTTCCCTGGAGCCTTCTCTTCTCCAGGATGAACAGCCCCAACTCCTTCAGCCTATAATTGATGTTAATCATATGAATTCTGGGCTAATATATTGTTGTGGGTTAACCCCAGCAGGCAGTTAAAACATTAGCATGATATCAGCATTGTTTTGGTTACAAATCTAAAACACAGCACCTTATTAGCTGCTCTGAAGAAAATTAACTCCAACCCAGTCAGAATCAGTACAGATATAGATACAGATGTATGGATGTATGTCCAGAACCATATAGATTAAAAAATGTTCAAATTTAGAGAAGTGAATGTTGCAATATATGTGGGAACCTATAGAGGTTGGTTTGGACAGGAATTGAGTATTTTTATGACCATTACATAAAGAAGATCTTATGCTTATATGCATTCATATGCTTATAAGAATGTTTATTAAAAATGAAATTTTCACAATAATGTGTCTGTGCAAGAGTAAACACCTCAATAAATTAAATTGCTCTTCCTTCTTCTATTTCAATGGACATGAAAGTTGTATTCATCAAGTCCAGAATATACACTACTTTGTCGTGGATGTAACTAAATTCAACAGTTCAAGATTATTCTCATACTAAACTATATACACATTACATTTTTATAACAGTATAAATTGTTCATATATTTGAAAATGTGAGCTATTTGCAGTTAATTCTTTACTAAAATAAAAGCTAAATTCATCAAATACGTTCCTGTCTCTGTGAACAATCCCCTGAGTTTTACAGAGATACAGCCACTGTTTCTGTGTACCGGATTTCTCTCTCTTGGTGTACCTGACTCTAAAAGTAAAGTTACAATAGTGTCTGTGACCTGCTTTTTAAGTTGCTTAATATGAAAGTAGTAGTGGTGAAGTCTTATTGCTTTGTCTGGGCCATTTACAGATGCTAATGAATTCTCATCGAGCACAAATGTGATTAGAAATGCACTAGGTAAAGGAGATTGATCTCTGCAATAGTTAATGAAACTGAGCTGAAGAACAGAAAAAAACCTGCTGCAGATCCAGTTTGTGCTGCCCAGAGTGTTGTTCACCCTTGGCAGACCACCTCATTTACCACATATATGACTGATGTAGTGTCATGAACCACCTTTATCTGGGAATAAAGGTTATGAAGATCAGGATGCAATGAGACTTTGGGATATTTTCACAACTCTTCAACATGCTTTTATTAGTAACTGTAATACAGCAATCTACGTTTCATGAATATTAACACAGCAATTATATTTCCAAAATTTTTACCTGTAGTTTTACCGTCAAAGTGAATTATATTTAGTCAAGCTTGGCTAATAACACAACTAAAAGCAGTATTAAAAGTTAAATTGCAATACATGGGGAAAAAAACCCAGAAAAAATTAAAAAGCTGAATCATATGTAGCAATAATATTATTCATCTCTATAGTGCAGATCTCTTGTACATGTTCCAGAGACAGAGGCAGAAAACAAGCAAACAAGAAAAAGTGATGTACTAGAGGGGAAAAATAATGTCTCACAATTTATCTGGCAATCAATAGAGAGCATAGACCTTACCCTGTTTTAGCAGCTAATGAAATATTAGTTTAAAGTGCCCAGAGACAAAGAAATGTCAAATGCCACCACAGGTTGCCAAGAAGTAAAGGTTTCTGCATTTGTAAGGTTGTTCCTTCAAACAGAGAGGTGGTTTTAAGGCAGTAATTCATTCAAGGGGTTCAATGGACACCATAACTCATGAAAACTTAGAAATGTCAGGTGTTTGTGAGATGAATTGCTGCCTTACAGCAATCTCTAATTGTATGTTATAGATAACCTAAATGAAAGAAAAACACAAATAAGAGTAAAAAATAGTGATTAGGGTGGATCCCGTTCTATTTATAATCCTGAATACTGTAGCAATTTCATAGGCACACATATCAAATAGTGCAGGAAAAAGTTAAAATAACTGCTTTAAAACCGCTCACTCATAAACGTTTTTTTTTAAGTCTGGATTTCATTATATGCCCTCTGTCTACAGATTTGATGAAGTATTTCAGTTATGGATTTAATATTCATGTATATTTTGCAACTCCTTGGCAGTACAGAAGGAGACACAAGTAGGGGTTAATTATATTAATTTCCCTTATAGATTTTTTAACGTCGCAAGACTACTGTAAAGCAGTCTTTGTGTTAATGTGAATCTGACCTAATGCACTGGCCTTTGTAACTCACTGAAAGCTGTCCACACTGAGACTGACAGATCCTTCTGGGACTCCATCCTTCTGGGACTCATCACACTAAGAATATATGGACTACAAACAAAAACATGCAGAAAGAGTTTAGTTTTCAGAAGAGGGTATAAAATTATATGAAAAAAAAAAAAATCACAGATTTCAGACCAAATAATTTGTCTATTTTCTTTTAGCTGTTCCTCACCAGAGTTTAGGGCCACACAGCTGATGTTATGTGCTTACATTCCTCTGATGCACTCTGCGGGGTTGCCTCTGTACCATATAATTTTGCCACTGAGTGTTTATTAGGTTTTGACTGAAAGACTTTTGAAGGAGCCTATGCAGCCCCTGACACTCAAGACGATGTGTGGGAATCATAGGAAAGCCCGGACTGTCCACCTGCAAGTGTTGCTCCTCTCTGCTGGCCCTCATCCAACAACACTGTCTTTCCTGGCAGTTTAACTCCAAGAACTATGTTACCATAACAAGCAATTACGTTTATATTGTGTAGAATAGGTGCTGCTGACAGAGTAATACGATTTGAATCTTTTCTTTTTTATTACTTTAAAATTTGGGCACAGGGCAGATTGTGAACAATGTACATTCTCTATTAAAAATATAACTTTTCCTCTTTCAGTGTTAGCTATGCAGTGCCAAGAAACAAAGGAAATAATGTTAGAGGTCAGCATATGTCCCTCACTCTTAACAGATTCTCCCCTCTACTATTATGTATTCATGTGGAAGAAATGTTATCTTCCTAAATCAGGAGGATTATTTCACATGATATGTAGAACACAACAGGAGAAGGATTCTATATGTGCTCTGAAAACAATATAAAATCTTAGATTATTTTTTTTTAAATGGCTGAAATGTACTCTTCAATGTGCCTTATCCAGGTGGTTATTTTGTCCCATTACTTTGATCCACACTACCTTTTCAGTACAGGCATATTAATTAAATTTTGTTTATCCATCTCATTTTCAAAGAAATAAACAAAAAACCCTCTTGAAAATTAGTGCTGTTGGCAGTTTGAGCCAAACAAGAGCAGTACTTTGTAATCATAAAAGTCTGCATTTTCCTGTGAAAATCTGTTCATCACAACAGGGTTTTTTTGTAACGTCAAAAGGAAGAAAGAAGGAGTAGGGATGCTTTACAGCTTTCTGATGTAAGTGATGGGATGGAACATACAGGCTATTTAGATCAAAATAAATTTTTATTCCTGTGTTTTACAGTGATGTCAGAAATCACCATAGTAACTTGCATAAACAGTGTTTACATTTGAGTGTGAGGAAGTACTTTCTATATTTATAAAAAATCACTATTTATGATGAACTGAACAGCATCAGTGAACTGTTCATACCCATGCTCACAGCAATAAGATGTGGAGAAGCTTTTGTAGTAATAGATAATAACATTAGTCAGAGTGGTTACTCTAGATGTTCTGGAAACCCAGTGATTTGTATCCATATGCATTTATTCCATTCAAAAGTTCATCAAACACATCACAGAAACAAATCAAACTCCCTTGAAGAAGCTCATAAAGTAAAGCCTGAGTTCATTTCGTTTAAATTTATGCTTTTGATTTAGGATCTGTGAGGCTGTTGTCTCTCCCCACAATCAATGCGGAACTGAGGTCTCAGTTCTTCTCTGGAGGCTCATTGTAGCCTAAGGTCATGTTACTCCTAATTTTGATGCCTCGGATCTCTAAAGATCGGTGGGATGAATCTGGACCTTGGATTCTGCTGTTGGGATTGTCAGTACTGTGATGGCACTGTGCAGGATCAGGCTCTCAGCGTTACGCTATGTGAAGTCAGTGCGGCTCCATATGGTTACAACAGTTTACCCACAGGCTGCCTGTTTAAAACTGGGGCCTGAATATTATCCTCTCTCAAACCAGTGGGGCTCTGTGCTGGTTCATTAGCTCACAACGTGCTGCCAATTTGAGGATTGGGGTTTTAATTGGAACTTATTTACAAGCTAAATTGCTGCTAGAACAATTATTATTGTGATTTTTTGTACTGGTTGGGGGATTTTAAGGAGAATTATGATGAAGAACGTAGAAGATCTAAAGACAAGACTGTGGTGAAAAAGGACAGCCAGAGAGTAGAAAAGTCAGTCTTTTCTTCTCCTGTAACGGTCCTTCCCATATATCCACTCTGTCTTCTTTATCTGCCTCCTCATTTTTATTATACAAGAAGGTTGTGCAAAAATATTACCAGAACAGATACAATCAAAAAAAGCAGATGTTGCATTTCAAACTATAGCAGCTGGTTTTCCTTATAAATGTAAACCCAATATTATTTTAATGTTAAAAAAATATTTCATTTTCTAATAATTGTGATAAAGTAGTTCGAAAAGAAAATTATATAATATAATAATGCTATTTAATTGTTTAAACAACAAGAGTAATAACCAAAAAACGCAGCAACACTGAGATAAAGTATGAGGAATTTGTAGAGGGGGACCAAAAGAGATACAAGATTAAAGTTCTGTTCATTCCTCCATCTGTGCTGCTTTAGGTTGCACACACTTTTTTAGTTAGGCCTGGATTTCTTCTTGTGCTCAAGTTCTCTTCTGGCTTTGTGATTTTCTAACCAGGTTAGTGTAGCATATGCTGAACTGTAATCAATACCAAATAGCTAGACTCCCCAAAGAATTCTTCATCAGGTAGGGACAACAGGATTTAAAAAAAAAAAAAAAAAAAAAAAGGGAAAGTCAATCCTGATGCTGTTGTGCTTCCTATTATTATATCTTTCTGGATAAATCATAAAAGAGGAAAGGGCCTTCATCCTCTTTTAATCTCTTTTACATTGTTCACAATAGCATCTAGGAGAAAATCAAGAATCTGTTCCTGTATTTAGGTACTGTATTTATGATTTAGTAGAGCTAGTTAATAAGCTAGGCATCCTTCCCTCAAAAATCACAAATAGGGGCCAAAATAATTAAATGTTCTGAGGCAACAAGCCAAGGGTAGCAAGTTCTGCTGAACTTAATAAAATGGATTGGATTAGGAGTGCTGGCAAATCTGCTAACATCGTTCTATCCTATCTACCTACTCAAATACAGAACGATTGAGGACCCATTTCTAAACAAGTCCAGTGACTACAGTTGGGTACTTAGGTACATTTTCAGGAACTTCATCCAACATGTGTATGGTTCTATATGGATTTCTGAATATTCATGTTAGGTTCCTCAGCTCTGAAACTGAGCTGTGTGTCGTGTTTGGTAGTGTTTGACAGATGTATCACATTCTGTTAACTTAGTTAATTACTTTATTTTATTGGACCCAATATATAGCTGTTATGTTACAACTGTCACAATTCTTTCCAAGATGGTTACTTACAAACTTTCCTTTTGAAGTATGAAGCTGAAATTCTAATTATTTTTAGAGGGTTTTTTCTAAAGCTTTTTTATTTGAATTATTTATAATTTACATGTTAAATGTTTTTCCAATTAACAACAAAGCAGCAATTATTAGCTTCCTTAGTTAAGAGCTTTGCAGTTGTTTCTGACAGCAGTGATACTGTATACATGCAGCAGCCAATTAACAAGGCGCTTAAAACGCTTGCCAAGTGAAGATATTTTGCGGCAGATATTGCAGGTTAGCATATATGCATGAAATATGTCTCTTGATTATGTAGCAGCTGAGAAATAAACAAGCACATGGAATTAATCAGGAGTGGGAGATCCTGCTGGAATTTGGATACAGGAGCTGTGCTACACCAGTTTGTATCAAGTGCCCCTTTCTATCAAGTGACATAGACTTTTGCTAGGCTATGTGGTGACAAAAATTTACTGTTTGATATATGACAGGAGTATTAAAACTTTATTTCTCAAAGTAGGTTATTTTAACTCCTATGTATTTGCCTGCAGCTGGTCACTGCAACTCCCCTTTCAGTGGGGAGAACTAGACTTTTTTTCCCCCTGATTACTCCATTTCTGTTATGAAATTCCATGTGAAAAGTATGTCAGTGAGGGCTGAGGATTTTTTCAAAAAAATCTCTAGTACAAACTTATAACTTCCACTCTAGGGTTGCTTTGTTGTGGACCAAGAGCAACTTCACTGAATTCAGTAGTCCTGATTTCCCTTTCAGTGACATTTAATTGCTATGAGTGTCACAGTCAGATCGTAATCATGGCCTTAGTCTGAGAGATGGTAAATTTAACTAAAATGTGCCCCTGTGACTGCATAATCTGTCTAGTCTGTCTCGTTGCTTCTAATGTGACATTCTGACATCCAGCATTCTTCCAATAATGTGCTGTCTCTTGTCTAGCTTTTGCACTCCTCTCCAGAAAGCTGTTAGTGGAATAAAACTATTAAGAACTGTGGGAAAACAAGGATGCCTCAGAACACTGTTCTGTCCTTCTCAACTAACTAACAGTGCTTCTTCTGTTACTAGCATGTGCATTCATGTCAAAAAAATACATTGATTAGTCAAAGCTAAAAACGATTCCTATGCTTCTTCATCTGGACAGCAAGCATGCAATTTATGTATAACACTACTTACACAGCACCACAATATATGCAAAGCATTTTGTGTTGCAGAGGTAAGTGTTCTGAGACAGTCCAGAGAATAAACCAAAGGGACAATTGACGAAATATGACAGTACATATTGGCAGGAGCAGATGTGGGCTGGCTAGTGTATGATTAAAGCTAGGTACATGTCTACTTATACACGAATATAAGCACTCACTGTATGTAAAATAAATGTATATATAATATAAAGCATTCATCAAACCATGAAAACTTGTTCCTACATAGTAATAGTCACCAGCAATGCTAACATTAAAGCTCTGTCTATTCTGCTTTTAAAACTTGGGGGTGATAAAAGTAAGTAATGATCTGTTGGAAAATGTTTTTGCCTTTTCTCAGCCTCTCAAGTTAATCAGAAGTATATAAACCTAAGAACTTAAATTTAAAGCTTATTTCTGTTAATTTTTCTAGTAAGTTTTGACTGATGTATCCTGGATATGTATGCATGTATTGTTTTACGTACCTAACTGAATAAGTAAAAACATAACATTTGCAGAGTGATTCAGGATGCAAGAAGATGATCACCAAAAGCTTCTTAAATGTTATATATTGCAAAATACAAGTAGTAATACTAACAATACACGCATGATGACTTCACACATTTTCATTGAATTAAAATATTATATACAGTATAAATTACCCAAAGGATGGTAAGAAGTATGGATATTGAGGATGTATGTTGGTCATTAGTCAGGTATGAATATTTCTTGAGTCAATACTTGCCTTGTCTTCCCTGCTTCCCTACAAAATACATTGGACTCCATGGGATAGGAAGCACAGGAGGGGATGGGAAATTAATCTTTCCAACAATTTTCTGTAGAATCATAGAATCATGGTTTGGAATGGTTTGATTTGGAAGGGACCTTTAAACATCATCTAGTCCAAATCCCCTGCCATGGGCAGGGACATCTTTCACCAGATCAAGTTGCTCAAAACCCTGTTCAACCTGACTTTGAACACTTCCAGGGATGGGGCATCTACAGCTTCTCTGGGCAACCTGTTCCAATGCCTCATCACTCTTACTGTAAAAAATTTCTTCCTTATATCCACTCTAAAGCTACCCTCTTTCAGTTTAAAACCGTTGCCTCTTGTTCTCCCACTACAGGCCCTGGTAAAAAGTCTCTCTCCATCTTTTTTATAAGCCCCCTTTATATACTGAAGAACTGCAATAAGGTCTTCTTTGGGCTGAACAACTCCATCTCTCAGCCTTTTATCACAGGAGAGGTGTTCCAACCCTCTGATCATTTGCCTGGACCTCCTCTGGACTTGCTCTTAAGAGTCCATGTCTTTCTTGTGCTTTGAGCCCCAGGGCTGGATGCAGTACCCCAGGTGGGTTCTCATGAGAGTGGAGTAGAGGGAAAGGATCACTTCCCTTGACCTGCTGGCCATGCTTTTTTTGATGCAGCTCAAGGTACAGTTGGCTTTCTGGGCTGCAAGTACATATGGCCAGCTCACAACTAATTTATCACGCACCAGTATCCCCAAGTCCTTCTCTGCAGGGCTGCTCTCAATCCATTCATCTCCCAGTCTGTATCGATATTGGTGATTGCCCTGATTCAGATGAAGGACTTTGTACTTGACCTTGTTGAATTTCATGAGATTCACATGGGCCTACTCCTCAAACCTGTCAAGGTCTGCTCTGGACGACATCCCTACCCTCTAACACATTGTCTGCACCACACATATTCATTTCATCTGCAAACTTGCTGAGAGTGCACTCAATTCCATCTGTCATTAATGAAGATATTAAATAGTATTGGTCCCAGTATGAACCCTTGAGGAACATCACTCATTACTGCTTTCCCCTTGGATATTGAGCCATTGACTGATACATCCTGGTTAGATTGAAACTTAGGTGCAACATACACTTCTTTCAGCCATTTTCAGTTGATATCAATTTTCATTTTCCTCTGGCATTGTCAGTTAAACAGTTCCCTTTATTTCACCTAAGGAAAGACAGAATTAACTTGTAAAAGTCTCAAAGGTACAGAAAAGAGTTGCTACTGCTTCAAGGGTTTTTAAAGATACAGGGGAAATGTCACAGAATTGCAAAGTATGACTGTTATTTGTGCAGTCATCCAGCCCAGTGTTTAGGAACACCTGGGAACATTTGAATAGTTTAGTCAATGCTTTCCAGTGATATCCATGGATGAGCGAGTCTACTTTGGCAGAATAAGTAATCATTCCTGTATATTTTTTTAGTGTTAGGCCAAAATGCATTATTGTCCTATCAGTATTCTGACATTCCTTTGCACAAATCCAGATGAAACCATTTTTGACCTAACCTTGGGAACTGATATTAAATTATATTCAGACAAATGCTTTTACCTTTCATCCTGTGTGCTTCAATAAAGGTGTCAAACAGTTTATTAAAGAATATTTCGTGAAAGAGTTCTGTGTGCTGTCTGCTCAGAGTAAGATCTTAAGAGAATGACATCTGATATTGCCGTGGTGTTTCTAAACTTTAAAATATGGATTATGTATAAAATCAGGTTGGTAACACCCCCCAAACCACAAACCAACCAACCAACCAACCAACAAAACCAAATGACATACCATGCAAGTATGCTTAAAAACAATAGTTGTCATGGAGGCGGATAGTATCTTGTGGCCAAAAAACAAAAAGAAGTTTAAGTTTCTCTCCAACCTATCCGAATGCAACTTTCTCTTTGCTTGTGAACATAGAACTCAAAACTGTTTTGTGTATTTCACTGCACAATAGTGTTGAATTAGATTTGTTATCTCTGTTAATGAGTGTGAAGCAACTTTCAGAGCTTATAAAATCTCTAGACACTCACAGATGTGAAATAGCCTGCCTCATTTGTTTGGAAACACTCGTATTTCTGAAACACGTACAGTTGTTGATTATACAGCTCAAAAGAAATGGTTTTGTTTCAGCACTAGGCAAGAACACCCCCAGTACAGTGAATTTTAAAGAAACAGACAATGAAAGTTAATATTCAGAGGAACCACCTCTTTCATCACTAAGCTGGGTGTGATTCATTTGACCTGACTCTATTCATCTGAAGTCTATATGTCTGCTCTAAGATCTGCTCTGCTTTGAAGTCACCTGTTAAGAATAATCTTTGTTTACTGTGCCATTCCCCTCCCCCCCCTTTCGGCTGAATATAATCAGAACAGTTTAAATAGGTAGTTTTAATATAGATAAATTTAAGAAAAATTAATCTGGGGTTTATTTTTTCAGTATGTAGGTTTAGTTTCCCGTTTGAAAGTCAATTCTAGCCTGAAAAAGAGCAAATCAGTGACTTAGTCAATAGTTGTTTATATCAGATAAGTAACTGCTCTGAAATTTAATATATTGAATTTATCAAAGGAAAAGGTAATCAGTACCGCTGGTTGGCTCAGGAGTCAGTTACATGAACTTTGTCAGCGTTCTTTACTGTCTATTCAATGTGTCTTTCACTTTTATGCAGAGTACACTATGCACATTATCCAGTGGATAAAAGTAGGCAAAAACTACAAAACTATAAAACCTAAAAAATTCTACTATATGAAAAAGCTTAAAGACTTTTTTTCAAGGGTGAAGAATTTCTTAAATTTACATCAAAAAGCAAAACTTAAAAAGTAAAACAACCATGGAAAGGAGAGGAGAGGAGAGGAGAGGAGAGGAGAGGAGAGGAGAGGAGAGGAGCGGAGCGGCGTGG
>JAVJGI010000014.1:34898936-34911485 GCA_035590275.1 Ibycter americanus
AATACTGGTCGCGGCGATGGCCTTATGGTTATCCCTGGGGAAAGCGGAACAATTTTCTTGGGAATTCCCCTGGAGCCAAGCCATAAAGAAACACACAGGGTCAATGGGAAAAATAGACTCAGAAATAGAACTTGCTACAGTAATCTTCCAAAATGGCAAGACAAGACAGGTCTCAGACTTAAGACCCAGGGAACACATTGAGGGACATATTGGAGATAAATTTCAAATAGGGTGTCGAATTTATGATAAAAAGAAAGACAAAATCTCTGGGTCATGGACGCAAGTAAATATGATAAGATGTAATGACCCCAAATGTTGGTATAATTTTACTCTCCAGGAATCTTTAGTTGATGGTGATCACTATGAAGAAAGTGCTAATAAAAAATACCTGGGTAATTATGGAACTAGTTTGACAGAAATTAATTTTCTAAACTTTGTTACAGGCCAAAAAATGTGTAAAAAACCTGATATTGGTATTTATTCAGTTAGCTGAAGAAATTATCCTGATATCCCTGTGTTAATATGAGGCTTGAAGTTTGAAGTAGTTATAACTTCCAGAACCTTAGAAATCTTTACTGTGTGAAAACTTATATAAACTACCCATATCTACAAATATAAATACAATCTAGCAATTAACATGGACACAGTAACACCACTGTTTCAAAAGAAAAACCCAACCAAACAAGAAAACCCATCAGAATGCACGTTTTTGTCTGCAGCACTCAGGACTTTCCAAAGATATTTTGTCAAATGAAATATAGGAAACTATATATGATGGGAAATATACTGGAATACACTCAGAATGTGTCCTGAAGCAACCTGCAATTTCATTCTGCTTTGGAAAACATTTCAACTCCCTCCTACATTGCACCAAAAATCTCATAGAGATCAAAAAAAAAAGCCCCACATTAACTATAAACAAACATCTCTTAAACAGTTCCATCATGCAAAAACATCACCGAGGTTTTCATCAAACTGAGTAGGCTTCTTGATTTTACAGTCTCGGGAAGAAAAGACTTATCTGATTAGTGTCTAGAACGGAACTTAAGTCATTACATCTCTGACCCAGGTCAGGATTATTCTTAATAATTACAATTAATTTCTACAGAGCAGCTTGTCTACAGCAACAACAGCTGTTCCTTTAACTATCTATCTATATTTTGGCAAGCAAGTGCAAACAGAACTGACTAATTTTTGCATTACATTTCATTTGAGTTACAGCATGAAAACTAGAAGCAAAGTCAGTCCTAATGAGCAGCTTTTGTGTTATTTTACTCTGTAGACAGATCTTTTGCTTGGATATATGGCTTCCTCTTTTCTCATTGAAGACCTTTCAATCTGTGAATAACTTGGGCCAAATAATCCTCCCAAAGTCATAACAGTTTTCTTCTCATCTTCAATGGGAACACTTTCAAACTATTAAAGGCAAGTGGAGATTATGTGGCGGGTGTTTGTTTGTTTTTTTGGGTTTTTTTTTGGTTTGGTTTTTTTTGAAGAAGAAGAGTAGTTGCTTCATGTTTTGCTAAATCTTGCAAAATGAGTACAGTAATTAATTAGGAAGTAAAATCCCTTGAAGCTGAGGTTGGAATTCTTAAAACAAATTTTGACGTCTACAGATTACACATGTCTATCTGAGTTGATCATTATGAGCCTTCTTCATAACCCATAGAAAATAATAGGAATTTTCAGGTACAATACACATAATCATCAGTGAATATAGGTGTATTTATATGAACTGTGCCATACTATTCTAGCAACTGACTACAGTGGATACTGTACAGGGGTCGGGCATGACTAGCTCAGATGTAGTTAGTAAGTTAGGTAAGAAAGATGAATGCCATCCTGAATGTTAACAACATTCTTCATTAGAAAATTATGTCAAATTGTTCATCACTGAACATGAACTGGACAAAGAAATGTACTGATTTCCATTCTACCTTCTGTTCATTTCTGTATAAAGCTGGCACTATTGTATCTTATTAATTTATACCAGATTGCTAAATGCACTTGTATGATATACTTGCTTCCAATATGTGGGTGGAATGAACTGTAGACATCTCAAAAACTGATGTCTAATTCTCATCTAACAATCCTAGGCTTTGTTTATAGTTAACAAACACAAATAGCTTCCTTCAAAGAATGATTCATCAGAACTATTTCAATGACTACAAAGGAAATGCAGAGTGACTGCCTTTTAGAAGCCCAGGTTAGGAAAAATAAATCCAAAGGCAGTCATTTTAATGGGATAAGAAATGCTTTTTCAGATATTACTGAGCTGCATTATAACTCTCTGTAGTGAAGAATGGAGCTTTTTCCAGCTTGAATATGTGTTTTCTGGCTATTGCTAAGAATCCATGGTGAGTGCCCTCCACTCTATTATCCAGTCTCACCAAGGCTGGATCCACCTTCATTACAAACTAGTTGCAGCACCACTGTAGTCACTGCTCTTCAACACAGGGAGTCCAAAGAGTCACAGCTCTTTCTTGGGCTTTGTGTAGTGTGACTATACACATAATTAGGCAGTCAAAATAATGCCTAATAATACATATATTTACAAAAATAGACAGATAGGTAGATAGATCAATTGGTTGGCTGATTGACCTAAAAGAGGCTTAATTCAGTCAATTTTTAGTTTAAAGTTTAAATTAGAATAAAAAAGTAGAAGTTGGCAGGATAATCTGTATCTCTAGATCTTCTTTTCCTATCCTTTCACTCAGGAGTTTACCTGTGATTCCTTTGTCTGAGAATCTCAGATCTTTATTTCAGCTCTGAACATATTTCCATAGTTCCTCTCCGGTTTTCCTTCTGTTGCTTTCTTTAATACTTGTACATTATGACAGTTGGATCACTAACCTTCCAATGTACTTTTCCTGATCCATCTGTGAATTGGCTGGATGAGCAGTCAACAACCAAGACAAAGACAATCTTCTAACAAACAAGCTTTACTCGATATATTTGCAATTTATGGAAAACTAAGCAGGGATACATAAGCAAGATACCTAGTTTACTGACCAAACATCCTGGGAGCGCTGGGAGCTTGAAGACAGTATACTGCAGCACTCCTTGTAGTTTCAGCATCAAGTGCAAAGTACACATTATTCACACATCCAAAGTTTTTGTTCATTCTTTGTTCTTACCAGTTTTTATTAGTTTTCCAGTTCTTTTTTTGTGTCTTTAACATCTCTACCTGTTGCTTTTTAGCTGCTGCCCATAGCTAAGATTTCAGTTTTATATCTATGGACCCTTTTCTCAGGTTTCCTCACCTCCCTCCATTGTATATAGGGAGATTCAAATAAAAGAATGGTTAGTTTTCTTTTTATTTTGTTAGCAAGGTTCAATCATAGATTATTTATGTTAATGGTTATTCCTACCAACTATAGGCTAACTGGCCCATAGTATCCCTGAGATACTTCCTCATGTATATAATTCATTTATGAAGCATACAAAACTCTTTTTTTTCCTTCTTGCTATACCAGTAAATTTTATATCCTAAAAACATTGCTTCCTTTTTGCTTTACTTACTAGGATTAACACTTAGGAACCTGTTACAAAGTGACCAATACCAGCCTTCCTCCCTTTCTCCCAAACTCATCTTGTTGGTCTCTGTAGGTCATGGTTGAAAATAAAAAAGGTGATTTGAGATTTACATGCATTCAATTAAAATACTACACAATTATTCTCCTCTCCATAGTCAATTTCTAACATTTCTCACAGTGAAAAGGATGCTTCTCTTTTGCTTCTTAAAATCTTACAAAAGCTCTCACATGCATATGTTGTTGGCATTGATCACACTACCACAACGTCTAATACTGACAGATCAAAAGATATCTTTGCAGCAATCATAGAAGCATGTGTGCAATTGCTAACTACCTTTGTCCTCGGTTTATTTACGAGGAACGAGCATAATTTCCAATGCTGAAGTCATCAAGAATCATGTCCTACTCTCAGGCTTTTGTTGTGTAAATAATTTTTTCTTCTTACTGAAATAATTTCCATATCTTTATATTCCTGTTAGTACAAAGAACTATCGGTTTGGCTACCTTTAGAGATAAAAACTGGTCTGGTTTACTTTTCTTCCATGAGTATTAATGTGATGCAAAATTTAAATCCCTTTAATGTAGTGTTGCCCAATAAATACCATTGCTGGTAAAGGGCCACAGTTTTTTTACGAAACTAGAACACAGACCTCAGGTCAGGTCAGGTACTGTCTGGCTCTATCTAGATTTGTCTTGGCTGTATTGGAGCTTTATCTTAGCTTGCTTAGTTGTAACAAGAATTGTTTAATGAGCAGCTAATACCTAGTTTGTTTTACTTCTGCTAGGTTTTGTATACATCTAGTGTAACAAGTATTGTTTAAAAATGGTAAATATAAAACTATCAAGTTTTTATGCTGTGTAAAAACAAATTAATTCTGCATTGTCACTGAGATACAATATAAAGGATGACTAAGTGGGGATAATAGCAAAGTCCTTGAAGGTGTTGCTTCAAGGTGTTGGTTCAGGATGATCCTAGAAACCCCAGGGCTATCAGCAACTCAGTAGCAGCCAGTTAATGATACTAATATGAAATTAAATGCTTAAAAAACTGTCATTGGGGTAAAATTAAGGAAAAAGAACAAGTGCTCATCATATGCTTTAAAATCATAAATAATGCAGAGTTTCAGAGCACTGAAGAAAGATCAAGGTGTAAAGTGTGTTAGAAAACATGTAAAAATGGTCTCAGTCAAACTTTGGAGAAAGGAAGAAGAAACTATCAACATCAACATCACGCACCCTATCATTACCATCATATGACTCCAAAAGAACACTTCAAAATGCTGATAACTTTCATGTTTCTCACCTTCATATAAAACTATCAACATCAGGACCCAGAGGACCCTGAAAACAACAGACACTTGAAAGTCTTTCTTGTATAATGGCTTTCACCTGTTGCATTGTTAATGAGATTTGTTTTGCATTAAAACTGAGACAGCAATAGCATCATTGTAACTAATAATAATAGCTCTACTGTATTTTTGTTAAGGTATAAAAGCTCTTAATTAGATTAACAACAAATCTTTGGTTTCCCATGTGCTGTGTGTTCTCCTCTCTGCCCATAAAAAGATTTTGAGAATAACATGGAAAACTACAATTATGTGGTCTATTTTCCACTGGAAAGTTAACAACTAAAAGTGTTAGGGAGAGTTGTGCAACATATTCAAATCCTTGCCAAAACTGAGAGTAGAAGTATCAGATTGAACGTCGGTTTCTTAGACACTGACTTTACATGAACTTACACTTGCTGCTGTTGGATGGTTGTCGTGTCATCTGAGGAAAGGAAGGGGGAGGGAAAACCACAGGAAGAAGAGGGAACACTAGTACTAAGGTCTGACCCTTTTTTTGCCGACTGATAGGAAGTAAGCAATTTTAACACCGATGTATTATTATTTGTGAGGTCCTACATATGAAAATACAGAATTTAAAAAAACAATGTAAAAGAAAATATTGGAAGTAGAAGGTGAGGTCTAGTGGATATGAAGTTTAAACTACTGTAATAGGTTGCTGTCCAGAAGTGTCCCATAAACCAAACTAAATCTGACTGACTCCTTCCCTGATCTCCTGACTTTCACAGATGGAAGTTATTTTGTCTCCTTCTGGAGATCATAATTTCACTTTTTCCCTGTGTGTTGGGTGCAGGTGCTCAGCTGTTGGCAGCAGGGGCTGCAGAGGTGGCCTCTGTGAGACACAGTTCCTGCTGGCTCCAACCAACCTACTGCAGGATACAGCTGAGCCCCTTAGCCAAGATGGTGGCTCTTCAGGGAAAACATATTTAAGAAAAGGCAGTAAATGCAAGATGGAGAGAGATGCAGAGAACAAAAGAGCGTGAAGAAGAGCACAGGGGACACCAAGGTGAAAGAAGAAGTTGCTGCAGGTACCAAAGCAGAGATTCTCCTGCAGGCCATAGAAGATCCTGCACTGGAACAGGTGGATATTTTCTGAAGGACTTCAGCTCGTAGGGAGAGCCCAGATGGGAGCAGAGGGAAGGTCTGAAGAGGAAGAAGCATCAAAGAGGAACCCTCATTTACTGATTACAGGCCCCCTCCCTCCCGTGCCAATAAGTGGGGTGGATTGAAGGAATTGGGAGAGAAGGAGTGATGCCGAGCTTGGGAAAAGAGGGATGAAAGGTGTGATTTTGTCTTTTTGTTTCTCACTACCCAGATCTATTTTAATTGGCAATAAAGTAAATTAATTTTCCCTACATTGAGTTTTGTCCCTGATGGTAGCTGGTAAGCGATCTCCCTGTCCTTTTCTCATCCTATTTTCTCCTCCTGTTCTACTGAGGCTGTTCTGAGCCTGGCCCTACTCCAAAGTTAATACGTCACATCCTGTTCTCAAGGGAAACAGTGTAAGTCATAAAAACATGCAGAAAAATATCAGAGTGGAAAACAGGCCAGGTGCCTTTTACTGCTCTCCGGGGAGGTACTAAGGCACTGAAACTGTGTGCAGCAGCTCCAGTTCTGTGGCCAGGTGCACAAAAGATGACCAAATGGCTAGTATGATGTTTACCTTAACTTCATGACAAAATGGTTGAGTACTTACCCATTTACAAACTGATCAGCCAAGGGCAGTCCCCAACAAGATAAAAGTGTGACAGTGAAACCCAGATGTCTGGATGGTTAGTAAGAGGCATTAACCACCTCATCATATGTTTCCACAAGCTAAAGTAGAGCTAGATATTATCATTACTGTTCCCATATTAGATGTTGTAATGTTCATAACTGTAAAATACTGAGTTATTCTGTATAAGTGTGTGTTATTTTATAAGATAAACTTTACCTAAGCAGTTCTTCTGTTTTAGCAGATCTCATTACCCCTTCTGCAACCAACCAAGAGACTTTGGCTAGGGTCCCTTCCCTTCTACATCTCCAGGGGATTGCACGTTCTAATGGGTCTGGCTGGGATGGAGTTAAATTTTTTTCATAGCAGCCCTTATGTTACTGTGCTTTGCATTTGTGGCTAAATCACAACAGTGTTTTGACCATTGCTTAACAAACCTTGCACAGCATCAAGACTTTCTTCTCCCTCCCTTTTCCCTGCCAAAACCTAATAGGCTTGGGGTGGGCAAGAGGTTGCGAAATGATGTAGAAGGGACAGCTGTCCCAAACTGATCAAAGCGATGGGATATTCCATATCATATGACCTTCATGCTCAGCAATAAAAGCTCAGAGAAAGAAGGAAGGGGAAATGTTCATGGTTATGGCATTTGTCTTCTCAAGTAACCATTACACGTGCTGGGGTCCTGCTTCCCAGGAAGTGGTTGGACATCTGCTGATGGGAAGATGTAAATAAATTTCTCTTTTTGCTTTGTTTCCCCTGTTACACTGTCACTGTTTCAATCCTCAACTGTTCTTGTCTTCCTTCTCTTTTGTCTCTGTCCTGTAGGAGAAGGGAATGAGAAAAATGCAGGGTAGGTGTTTGCTGGCTGGGGTCAAGCTACCACATTTATACAGCACATAGACCTGTATGCTGTAGATCAAACATTTCCCAGAAGTACCAGGTTTTTTGTACAGCAAGAACATGCAAAGTAAAATTTCCCTTACTGCTTGCTAGTAACTGAGATAAGGTCTCTAATTACTTGAACAATTCATCTACAACTCAATATTTGAATTACTCTGAGCTTCTTTAGGAAAGGTCAGATGAATTATCTTGGATGGCAAGGTATGGCTATAGTTCTTGTTTTCAGAAACTATTAAATACCTTCCCACATAAAGTGTACTATTGTTATCCGTTGTCTAACATTACTTTTTATAGTTTATGAATTAACTTCAGGAATGTGAGGCAAATCAGCTTTCAAGCTAAAGACAGTAACACTCAAATGATACTGAAGTTTAAATGGAAGGACACAGGAATTCAAATCTTACTTTTTCAGAACATGTAAGAGTGTAAGAGGGCTGATAAATTCTCAAGGGTATAGCTTTCAAAATGGTACCTTTAGTTCTAAATCAATTATCCTTTGCTTTAAACTTGTGAGCATGTATGATCAGAATCTATGTGATATGCATATTTCTGCTGGGAGTCCTTCCAGGACACCTGTCTTTCCCCCTTGTCCCATAGAGAACTTAATTTACCAGTAGTGTATTTTGAGGTTCAGAAAATGTGGGTGTAACTTATTTGTCTGACTTGAACAGATTGAACCTTACTTTAAATATGTGGGTACTTATACAGAATTAATAAAACTATCCTGGAACACCATTAATAACAAAAAAAATTGAAAAACTTTTTTTTTAGGGAATTATGACTTCCATATATTTAAATTATTAATCTCCAAATATATCTGTGTGTGTCTTATAATAAAGCTGACACTTATAACCTACTTCAAAGACTGTGGAGGGTGAATGTAAAGGGGAAATAAAACCAAATTCATTTTGTAGACATAAAAAGTCAAATGTGTGTAATGACTAGTCAACTGAGACAATGCTGACATTTTAGGTCTGTGGCTTCTGAGGCCTTGAGCCAGATATTCAGAGGAACAAAACATCCACAATTCCAAATGATGTCATTAGGAAATGAAGGTATGTCACTGTGAAAAAGCCAAGACTAGGGGATCAGGACTCTTGTGGTCCTTGAGATGAACAAGTAAACTGTGTTGGATTTGCCGTAATGTAGAATTGTCTCTGATCTGCACAATATAGGAAAGGAAAGATTGTAGTCTTCATTAAAATGTCAGAATTTGCCAACAGAACACTTGCTACACTAAAGCTACATTTTCTTTGGGGAACAAACAAACAAACCCCACAACTGGCTTATATAAAGTGTAATATAGCAATTATACAAACTGACAATTCAACAATGACCACTGTACTAATGTTTTACAGGCAGATGTCAAAGTATTCTAATTTTGAAGGGAGGATGATACCAGCTGAGAGTTAAAGTGAGTGCAGTGAAAAGCCAAAGTGGGTGCTAGAGACAGCTAAGCATATGTTGAGTTTGGTTTGTTAAAGTAAATGAACAAAACAAAACAAACAAAAAAAGAAGTGGAAAGGAAAAAAAAGAAAATAAAGGTTTAAAAGCATTCTAATGGAAGAAATACGAACACATATCAGATTTGTATAAAAACAGTAGTGACCTGCAAACTAGGTCAGGGTCTAACAAATGTTACATCAGTAGAGAACAATTGGAGGAAAATAACATTTGGATGTTTCTGAACAAACAGCAAACAGCTAATGAAGCAATTCAACCCACCTCATCATCAGTTCTCTGTGGACTTGACCTTGGAAACAGATCCATTGGCCCTGTATGACCTCATCTTCTTGTTTATCTTCTGAGGCAGTTTGGAAATCAAAAATAAGCCTTTACCTTGAATCTTTTCACTAAATGCTCTTTTATTCTTCTTGTGTCAAAACACTTTATTGTATTCTATTTTTTTAGTTCCTTGTCATAGGATCTTCTCTGTCCAGTCAGTGGTTATCAAATGGAAGATTTTTACAAAGATTGGTTCTCAGCATGGAGCAAAAGATCTGAAGGAGACAAAATTGTGTGTAGCTGTATTTTTTCTTCAAAAGATAACATACACACAAAATATTCTGAAACAGCATATTCTAGTCAGGCGGTAGAGTATCTATTGATGCTAGTACAGCTCTATGAAAGGAATGAGTAGTGAATACAGATCTTAATGAAATAATTTCTATTCATTCCAGTTCACTTTAGATGCTCCCATTGTAGATATCTACAGACGAACAAATTGACTAGATGTTCTTTATAGTCAGTAGGGAAAGAAGTATGTCTGGAGTGTAATTCATCTGTCCTCATCAATTGCACAGTGTCCCTTCTTCTCTCAAAAGCCAAGCTAAACAGTTGGGCTGTACCTTTGTGCACATTACTGCATTCACAACTGCACATTTTTCTGCCATCTAAGTGACAAAGAATAATCTTTGCTTACACTTCCCTGCAAATAGAATTAACTGAACCAACCTTATTTAATATCACGGATAAGGCCTGCTTCCCTTTGTTCCTTTGTAAATCAACAACACCTTGTTGAAATGCAAGAGCTTTCAGGGTTTTAAAGAAAAGAGAAAAAAAACCCCAACCAAAAACAACCAAAAAACCAAACCTCAAAACCCTCAGAAAAGCCAACCAAAACTCCACCTTTAAATTCTATAGCTCAATGACACCTCTTGGACTTGCTAAAAGAAAAATATCACAGCTGGGAATCACCCATTTTCCAAACATTATAAATGCTTTGAAAGAGCTAAATGAGTTATTTTCAAAGTCCATGAGAGAGAGAGATCAGCTCTTCTGTTTTATACAGAAGCTTTTCATGTCACTTTCTGCTTACTGGTCTTTGATAAGCTTCTCTAGTTGGCAGTCCACAGTCCTCTGCAAGCAAAGAACAATATACCTTCTATAAAGCAGCCAGTGGTCTTCACAGCAGCTCTTGTGCTATCAGATTCAAGATAAACACTGGCATATGTTCTTTAATACAAGTAAAATGTCTCAATGTATAACGCTTCCATAGTTCAGTCCTGCAAAGTTGCTTTTATGTGGCTAACACCACTTACACGTCTGAAGGGGTATTGCCATGGTAAGAGCCCTAAGCTGAAAGTGGAATCAGCCTGCACCGATCAGATCCCTGTACCAGTAAATTGTCACAAAGACAATGGCTATGTCAATCGCTTTAGTTTATCACAAACAGAATAAAAAAATGTAAGGAAGAGATTAATAAAAGAAGAGCACTTTTTTCTTTGTGTAATCCTTTTGTTATTTCTTTTAATTTTCCTTCCCTCTACCATTTTCCTGTTCTGTCTTTATAGACTGTGGATCCACAGTCACGCTGCTTTGGTTTATGAAGATACCAGTTGCCAGCTGCTGTGCAGGAACTGCCTATGCATATGCTGTAAGCCTGCAACAAATGCAATGTAATTCAACTTGTAGTAGCACGTAATTGAAGGAGTATAAACAACATCAAAATACATGTTTTTTCAGGAGTAAAAATGCTCACAAAGAACTTTTATGGCTTATGTGATGTGTGGTAACTTCTTTACCTGTAGTAGTCTGACAATGTACCTGAATTCCAGCACTGCCTTATTCTGAAGTTTTTGAGTTAACTTCCCTAGTATTTACTTCCCTACAGAACTTCAACTTAGACTGTTAGTAGACTATAATCATCAATATTTGATTTAGCAAGTTTCCCTTCAAAAGTTGTAGGCTATTTCTGTATGTCCTTGCTGGAATTTGATCTGTGTGTTGCTTCCCACCTTTTTGCTTCCTTTGGTGTTCTTTGAAATTGCTGAGGTGTTTCCATTGTTCACTAATGCAGAATTTGAATGTTGTTTCATACCTCCTACTTTCATCTATCCTTGCCAACCACAAAATTACTCTCCTTTCTTTCCACACTTAGGCTATAATTTCAAGTAATTCACTAGCATTCTTTTCATTATAGAACAGAAAAATCATCAGAAATCTAATTATTTACAGGGGTGAAAAAAAGCTTTTGAATTTTGTAACATTATGGCACACAGTACATACCTTATATGTCTTGTCATCTGTGCTATATGTATTTTTTTTCTTTTTTGTTGGTCCAAATTTGCTATTTTTCCTCCCGCTAAACATTTTATAAGTCTTTACGTTGAACAGATGAGTAAAGACTTAATTAGATGAGATCTTCCTTCAAATTTGAATGGTTTGTGAAATTAATAGTTCATTCACAAGTCACCACTTTCCCGGTGGAGCCTGAGTGTTTCTACAGTTCTCTAGTGTAAAGCAGGTTAGATGAGATAAATTGTTTTAATTTGCACTAAAATGGCTCACAGAACTTATTTATTCAAATATCACAACTCATTGGGAGGATGGTGACTTCCCGTCAGTTTAGGTGGGACTTTATAAGTCAGTCAAACTAAATCAGAAGAACATCTCTTGCCATACCTAACTGGTCAACGTGAAATGGTGAGGCTGACAGTGCTAGAGATGTCGTTACATGAAATTTTGTGACAGACATACAGTGGGAAAACATCTACTCTGTATAAAACTCACAAAATAAACTAAAACAGGCCTCCCTTGTATCACTATTCATAAGTGTTCACATATAAGGAGGAATTGTCAACTCCATTGATAATACTCTTCAGCCTGACTTCTTTATAGAGATTACCACAAAAGTATTTCAGAAAGAGACATAAGGCAGTAGCTGAATGACAAGAAGACTGAGGCCTGACTGAAAGACACTGAAAAGGATTTTTTACACTTCTTTCAATTGGGGAGCTAAAGAAAGCGTAAGATCTGTCTATTACCTTGAGGTAGGAAAGGGTAGCAAGAAAAAAGCTGTTCCATTGAAACATACTGTGTTAGGACAAGTAATAGATTGTTTTTTGCTTAGCTGCCTGGCTCCGGTAGCTAAGAAAAAGAACCAGGATTTTCCACTGCTGAGGTCCCAAATGAAATCCATATTGGAAAAAAATCTTTTCCATCTGTCCCAGTTTCAGCTGGGATAGAGTTAATTTTTTTCTTCTTAGTAGCTGGTGCAGTGCTGTGTTTTGGATTTGGTGTGAGAACAATGCTGGTAGGACACTGATGGTTT
>JAVJGI010000014.1:34911580-34926982 GCA_035590275.1 Ibycter americanus
TGGGAGGGGACACAGCCAGGACAGGTGACCCAAACTAGCTAAAGAGGTATTCCATACCATGGGATGTCATGCTGAGTTTATAAACTGGGGGCAGGGGGGTGGGTGCTGGCTGGGACTGCTGGTCATTGCTCAGGGACTGGCTGGGCATCGGTCAGCGGGGGGTGAGTTATACACAGTTGTATTGTGCATCACTTGCTTTCTCCCTTCCCTTTGGATTTAATTTCTCTCCCCTTCTCCCTCCTTTTCATTTATAACTGTTGCGGTTGTTACTATTATTGGTTTTGGTTTGGTTTTGTCTTTGTTTTATTTTATTTCAATTATTAAATTGTTCTTATTACAACCCTTGACTTTTACGTTCCTTTCCAGTTCCCGTCCCCATCCCTCTGGGTGAGGCGGGGAGCAAGCGAGCGGCTGCGGGGTACTTTGTTACCAGCTGGGGTTAAGCCATGACACCAGCATTTTCACCCACTATCTGAGTTCAAGCTGTTCAAGTGTCAGGTTTTTTTCCAGCTTGTAAGATGTGTACTGTGAGAAACTGATATTTTGTTGTGTACCTCAAAAGGCGTAACACTGTCACTGTACTATATAAATCGTGCTGATGACACAGGACAAAGCTGCTCAGTGTTATCAATCACTGTCAAAGAAACAAACAAAAAATGTATCTGAAAAGCACAGCTATTGTATGGTGTTCTTTCGCTACTTCAGAGACATGAGTAGGCTTTGTGTTTTGGGGGAGCTTCCCAAAAGCCTGTCACAGGTTTTTACCTCCAGATTGCCACTGAAAATAAGGGGTGTGTTTGACTTTCCCTGTGCCACTGAAAATTTGCTCGAATGTGCTTCATGTACTTCGTGTTTCATTCTTATCCAATGAAAACCACATAACTCATCCTCAGATACTCCCTGTTGTTTGTACCAAAATAGAGGTGGGACAACACTGTAAGGCATTTAAAATTAATTCCTGTGCTTAAGTGTGTTCAACTGTTCTCATGCCTACATTGTGCTTGCCTCCTGTCAATGTTGCAGTGATCAAGCTTTACTAGTGATAAAATTCCTGAAAGGTACCTTCAGCTTGACTGCTCATTTGCCAAAAGCAAAATCTGAATTGCACAAATAATCAGTGGTGTGAATTTCAAATACATAAGTCAATATTGCATTTCAAAAATGTACCTCAGCATGCAATTTACCATTCTTACAAAATAAAATTTAGTTCTTTAGTGTGGAGCAAGACAAAGACAACTCATTGGCTGCAAATCAAAGTTAATGGAGGTCAAGCAAAGATAGTACTGTGAAAGTTATAATGTAGGTGTGAAAGGATATTTGGGTATTTAAAGATGCAGATCAGATTTACAGTTTATATTATTAGATGAAGTGATTACTTCAATTGCTTTCACAGAAGGTTTAGACATAAAATCAATTTACAATTTTGAAAAATTTTACTGAACATCTATCTTCATCTCTGTGCGCTCAAGATGGTTTTAATCTTTAATCTCAGAATAATTTCTAGCAATGGAGGGCTGGGCATCTTCAAAGGGAAATTTACCCTGTCTTTTTAAGGCATCTAGGTTAGATGCAATGAATCCTTGTCTTGTTGCCTTGACTATATGTCATGATTGGCTGAGACTACACATCTCAAGGAAAACGTTATATTTTACAAACCCTTTTATATATTTTGTTAGGACCATAGGATGAAGTAGCCTGAAAAAACACAAAATCTCATAGTTCTGCTAGTTACAGGATAAAAATGCAAATATATCTTTTCATAGTGAAAATTCTTGACGTTTTCTTCAGCTAAACCCAAACAGTAGTATAAGCAGAGGACACTGTAAAGCATGATTTCCTATTTGTATGTGAAGATTGAAACAGTGTGAATGTTGATGTCTGTGTACATCCTCATGCTGTGTCAGTTTTTCCAGCATGATCGTTATTCAAGATCTTCACTTTCCTGTATTAGCTTGCTGATTTTCACTGCTTTTAAACCCTTGTAATTGCATTATTTAGTTGAAATTACAAACTACTGAAAAGATTCCGGGTTGGGACAAATTGAGTGATGCTACATGACTGACTTCCTCAGGAAAATAAACATCAAGATGACCCTTGATGTTATTTCTATGTATCTTGCATTGTTTCTCATGAAGAATCACAAAGAAAATCAGATTAAAAGTTAATCCTTCTGTGTAATCACCATCTGGGTCCTGCAAACGTTGGCAAAGATCCCAAACAAAATGTCATAACCTAGGATGCTCAGAGTGAAAATCTGGCTGCATTGAAGTCAACAGTGAAGTTTTTATTGATTTCCATGGACCAAGGAACCCATCGCAATTGTAAGCATAAATCACGAACAATACATCATTAAAATTTTTTAATGTGTGAAATAACTAAAGGATATAGACAGATTTTCTTTCTCTTTATTCATTACCTTTAGCTATTATATGTCCTCCTATGACCTCAAATTTGAGCTCCTGAGCATTTGTGATTATTCAGAGCAGACTTACTGTAGAAATGGCTTACACATCTGTCATATTCCCCTAAAAGGCAGATTTGAAGCCTACACTGTATTTATTATGCTAATTCATTTTGAAGTCTATGGTGAAGGTGCCTCATGCCTTTCAAATTGAGTTTGCATAGTAAATTTAGCCTGGGTCACAGTGGCCCACAAACATTATCCCTGAAGCATCTTTAACAGTACCCTAAGGAAGTGTGTAGTACACTGTCAAATACACATGCAGTGAGAAAAGGGGGGAAAAAAATAAGTACTTCTTTTCTGCAGTCTATGCTTTAGTAGTTCTGGGTTTGCGTTTCTTTATTTAGTATCTTTGGTTGTTGTAATCATGCTTTCAGAAGCAAAAGCACTTAGCAATTGTGCTGCTAATGTGGTCTTTCCATAAAATGGCTAGCTCTTATCAGAATTAACCTTTTCCAGACTTCAGTGTTAAAAGGTGTTTTTGTTGCTGCCAAACAGGCTATTTTCTTCTGAAAAAAAATACCTACCACCACCCACCATCAGTGACACAAAAAAAAAGCCAAATAGGTGTTTAATTCAGCATTCTTATCTTTTTAAGCACCATCGGTAGTGGTGCTTTTTAGGACCAACAGGTCCTAAAAATTCAGATTTTTTTAAATATCTACTACAGTAAAATTTTATAGTCAGCTTGAAAAATGAATATGCCTTCACAATGTATGCAAAGTACTATTACAGTTCTTATTCTGGCTAAAAAATACAATAAAATGAAGTTCAGGTTTCCTATGCATTCTTTATCTAAGAGTGAAAATAATAGCAGAATTCAGCAATTATCCCTCCACACGAGTCACTGCGAGTCATATAATTTTAAAGTTAAGTTTAAGAGAAATATAAATGTGTTTAAGTATACAAATGAACAATTAGGGAAGACAAATAACATTAATACTGCTTCATTGTGGCAGTTCTGACTATAGTACAGTAGTTTGTTTTCCCAAGTTATGTTAAAGTGATTTTAAAGATTTGCATTTCTTTCACTTTTTTTCCTAAATGAGTCATTAAAAGGTGGGTTTGAAGTTATTTTGTTGCCTTAAATGCATTTCAATATCAATATAATAGATATTTTGCATACATTAGAATTCACAAAAATTGCTCTGCTCGTCTGATTTGTGATCTTCATTGAGTCATTTCCTTGCTGCACTCCAGATGTCTTTAGACTTCCAGGGGATGCACTGTGTTAATGGACACTAATACAGTTTTTATAGTCCCTGGGTTCCACTGTTTGCACAGTGTCTCTTAAGTAGAAAGAGTATCATCAGATGAGACAATTAATGAGTAATTTATTTTTTTTTTAATGATGCATCCTTTAGAAATTCTTTTATTTATGTTTTTTACAAAACATTCATGCACATTTCACATAGCTATACCCTTTACACATGCAGTAAAAGCATTTGAATCATAAGGAAACAATATTAAATTAAAAATATAGATATCAGAAAAGTTAGACAGGAACCGCACACAAAAAGCTGCTCAGAAAACTAAAAAGTAAATATGAAAACAGTTCTCCTACAATCATCACACAGGTTTTACATCTGAGTGAGTGAGGTGTAAGATGCTTAGCATACATGTATTTTCAGGTCAGGTTTTCTCTCATTCTCTGTCTTCTAAGCTGAAACCAAGGTGAAAATTGTGCCCTTTATCTTGGATTCCTGATGGTTTTCTTACCTGTCATACATGACAATATGGAGAAGGCATTTCTTTTTAATTACTGTGTGAATGATCACACTTAAAATACAGGTGAAGGCACCAAGTCTGAATAGAGGATTTCTATTTAAATTTAGTTTCTCTATTGTTTCACATTAGGGTAAGTGAAAAGAAAACATGCTGTGTTTAGGTTAGGTTTTCATCTCTCACGATATAGCAATTAAAGTGTATTCTGGAAAATGTTATTTCAATCATCAATAAAGCTCATCACAATGACAAATTCTATGACATTTATACATTGAGCTACGGTTAGAAATCCTGATATGCTTGCATTATAAAAAGAATGATGTGAAGAAAAAAAAATTTCATCTGGGACACTGAAAGTATATAGGTAAAATATCTGACGCATTTTATACATTACTTTTGCCAGTTTTCATTTCCATAGATCTATATGCATGTGTATGGATCTGTTTGTGTGTATACATACACACGTGAGTGTGTTTGTGGGCATGTGTAGATAAAAAAATTGATAGAATTCCTTGTTTAAAAATGAACATAAAATAATAATTTCATTATCAAAAATGCCTTTCCTTAAATTACAATAATTCTTGCAAAAATTCATCAGTTTGCCATAAGTGTTATTTACATAAAGTCATAACTGAAAAAATGTATATAGTGAATACCATTAAAATACAATAAAAGAAGTCACAAGGAGTCTTGATGATGTTCAAAACACATTGTTTTACTGTATATTACAAATTCTGTAAAACATTTGCATTCTCAGAAAATGGAAATGCAAATTTACTGAAAAAAAAATGAAAGGCTTACTTATCAGGAATAGAAAAACACCAGGGATTATGCCTTGAAAAGCCACAGAATAAATGCTAGCAAGGGCGATGGGCTTCATGGGCTGTCTGAAGGCAGGGAAGCCATTAAAGGACATGGCTTCTTTAGGGATGTACTGCTGATCACGTTATCTCCTTGCCACCTCATCAGTGAGGCGACTGCAGAACGTGTCTCTGAACAAGAAAGCCAGCAGCCCACATTCCATCATGTTTTACTTCTGCTATCTACAAGATTTCTGGTTTAAAAGCAGAAATAAATGGTCTGATTTCAAAGGGTTTTAGTGTTCATGACTTGAAAGATCTTCACTGGTGTTTCATAAGATATGTGCCGCACAGTTCTGCATCCAACTTTCAAGTCTACCTGAGGAACAAGATTCCTCTGTTCTTTACACGACCCCTGCCTTCTGTTGGGAAATACTATTGAGCCCCTTTAGGTCTCAGGGATCCCAGTAAGTGTGTTTCTGTACACAACAGGGTGAAGCGATGTTCAGAGACCTACTTCTGAGGCCATCTGACAGGAAATCACATGGCTTACGTTTTTGGAGTTATTTTGACTAGTTATATAAAATGTCCTTCATAAAAGAGTGTGCATATATCCTGAGTATTGTATCACACCACAAATAATGAGATGGTTTTTGTATCTTAGGCCTCTAAATATGAATTTTATAAGAAGCCTGTTTTAGGCAAAATAGTTGGAAAAGTGAGCCTGTCTCTAAATTAGTTCCCTAATAACAGAGTATTTTTCAGGTAAATGCAAACACTCTAGATGATGACACATTTCTGTAAGAACCTGAAATGCACTGACATATCAAAATTACTTCAAACTTCAGTATCATCTTGCAGAGGACACATATGAAAACGGTGCCTCTGTTAGTATTGTATTCTTCAGAATTTTCTTACAGGGAGCTGGACTATTTCATATCAAAACCCCATGTCTGTTATACTGCATAACTTAGGCAAAATAAAATAAAATTAACATTTTATTGAGCCCAAATTCAGTATTCAAATTTTCTGGGAAACAAAAATATTTCTTTGATAACTTATATAATATATAATTATAAATGTAGTTGATATAATATAAGATTATTGTAACATATAATTACAAATATAATTATACTCATAGCTATACATATAATTATAATTCTTATAATGCAGCATTAATTGTATATAATTAATCAAATCTAATAATATTCACAGCTGGAAATTCTGAAATTTTGTAATCAACTTAGAGAAAAGAAGAATCTTTAACTGTAAGTGCAATAAAAGTGCAATAAAAGCCAGTTTTTAATATGCTGACATAGTCCTGCAAACCTAAGTAATTAAATAATCTTTCAGAAATTACTGCATCTAATATATTAATGTATGATTTCTGCTAAAGATAAAATGAATGCTCTGGGTTTTTTTCCTACAGGGAAGTATTCATATTAACTGTAAATATTGTAGAAAAATATCTGGACTTAAGTTAAACTTAAAAAAGTTGTATTGCTTTAAGAAATTAGCTTTTTGAAATTATCCTTCTTGTCAAAGATAAATTTAAACTACTATTTTAAAATTTTGCAATGATGCAATTCAAAATAAACATTCCATAAGTACTGCGGTTCCATAAAACCTACCATTTCCATAAAATCTACCACCTGCTTATGTCTCAACTATATATTTTTAACAAATTTTATATAAAATCTATGACAGCAATAGTTTCCTTACTACAAACAAAAAACCATGAAAATATAACTAAAGTTATCTCTAGGCCTCAGGTGAATATGTTCTTACAATCTTATCTATTCATTTTGCCTTTAAACTGTGGATTTTAAAGCATATTTTTGGTGAAGAATTCACATTTATTTTTGCAGAGGGACAGATATAATTTATATAGTGTAATTTCACAGTGATTTCCTGGGTGCAAAAATAAAAGACAAGGTGAAGGATTTTTAGACATCTTATTACATTAGAATATAAAAGCCACTTTGCTAAATTAGTTGGCAGTTCCATTTTTATCCTAAACTAAAAACCAGATAACGAATAATCTCTCTCTGGCATACCTCCTCATCTTCCAATAATCATCTGTTAAGGGCTGTCTACCTTGGAAATTGTATCCAAATCGTTGTTTTTAAAAAACATTGATTGTCCTATGCCTCATTAATTTGCCTAATCCCTTTTAAAATTCATTTATACTTTCATTTTCCAAAACATCTACTGATGACATGTAAGTACTGAGGGATACAATATTTATTTGCTGGTTTTCTGACATTGTGTGTTTCCTATAGAATCTCCCACTTTCGAAGTTCTTCCCTATTCTCCTTTTATCTATCTGTATCTTATTTGTTTCTCACGCTTTTTCTTCACATTCCCTTGTACCATATCACTTCTGTCTGCTCCAGGGAAGTACCATTATCACACCCCAAAATACCTGCATCAGATTCTCAAACAGCACTGACCAAACAAACTCTATTCATTATCTTTGGCAACTTGTGATTTCCGGTAGCAAAGTAGCATTAAAATTATGTGAGCCTTGATCTCCATTTCATAACTATTGCATTGCTTTTACAGATATGGAATTTATTCTTCTTTCTAACAACCTAGCCAGTAAGTGTAGTGATGTCTAGTTGTAACATTTCCATCAGAAACATTTTTTCCTCATACAAATTTTGTATCATCAGCAAGATTTGTTACCTCACTATTCCTACCTTTTGAAATATTCTAAATAACACAAATAACAGCACAGATACCTAAGACTGGCTGTCACCTTTCAATGATGAAATAACAGTTTACTCTTATAATTTATTTTCTCTCTCTTAACTGTTACCTAATGCATGAGGATTTTTTCCTACTATTTTGAGACAGCTTAATTTCTTTAAAAGTCTACTATAAAAGATCTCTTGAAAGCTTTTGAAAATCCAAGTACACTAAATCCACGTGAATAAACACATTGTGCCTCTTGAGTAATTTAAAATAATTCTAATAAATCTGTGAAACATACTTTCCTTCTGAAAGATAGCTCTTTTGTTCAGTTCTCATGTTCATACTTCTCCCTTAATTTGTATTTCTCTACTAATTTGACTACTAACCATATTTTCTAACATTTGACATATATTGAGGTTAAACAGACTGATCTGAAATTTACCAGATTATCTTCTGATAATCTGCTTTTTTAAAAAAAAAAACAAAAAACTTTTTTTTTTTCCTGTTTTAACAAGTTACGTGACAGGCACTCAGGAGTTTTTTGTTGCAGATCCTTCAGAATTCAGGAGCAACTGCTTTCCTAATGTCATTAAAACTACAGTACAGATGGTAATTATGGAAGAGTCAGTGACAGATCCTGCTTTCAAAGAGGTGATGCACACTGATCTCCAGAAATTGCAGAAAGCTTTTTCTTCATTGCAGTATTTGTGTCTATTTGAGAATTGTTACAATGGAATTGGCTTCATTCATGAATCCATTAGTCTTATTCATTCAAAGTGAAAGGCATCTGGGATAAATCCAGTCATAACAGATTGGTGCTCAGGCTGCCATCACTCCTTCTGATATTACCCTGATGTATGTGGGGACGGGCATGAGAAGGTAGGATCCTTCACCCTCCAGAAGAAGAAAGACCTGGCAACTAAATAATCATGAGGTCTTGAATTAATTGCAAAAGGAGAAGTATGGTTTTGCCAAAATCTTTAGTTTAAGGAAGTCGGAACATTAGACAAAAGTCAAACAGTTTAAGCTAGAGATCCAACCAATATACATTTATAAGCAGTCCCTGCCATGTAAATGTCCAGTGTTTCTCACCAGCTTGCCAACTCCAGCAAAACTCAGGCTTCCAAGTCAGCCAGTCAGGCGGTTCCTGTGAATCCTGTTAGAAATTGTTGTGAATGTTGTTGATGTTTCCAGGGCTTGTACTCCCGAAACATAGAAACTGTTATGTCCCAACTGTCAGGACCGCAAGGACTATCACATCCAAGTTTGCAAGGTTAACAACCAAACAGCCTGACATGGTCATCACCCTGTAATGGCAGATTCAACATTTTCCTGTTTGTTTCAATTTCTAATGAAAGGAAAACTAAATATCAAACTACCGAATTGTTTTACCAACCAAAATTTCTTCTTTTTCATAGAAGCCCCATAATTTTTAAATAAAGTGAGGTCAGAATTACATTAATGATCTATAATGCTCTTGGGGTTTTTTTTCTTGTAGAAACAAATTTCTATATCTCTGTAAGGAAAGCAGAGGTGTGCAAAACAGAAGGAAGATGCAGATATGAAGAAATAAAAAAAGTAAGGGACATATATTACTAGAATAACTTCTACAGAAAATTTTTCATACATCTGCTTTATTTCACTGTAATCTCTACAGACTTCATAGCTCTCCACAAGCATGTCTTATTTTTTTTCCTCCCAGA
Organism: Ibycter americanus; assembly: GCA_035590275.1. Taxonomy (NCBI): domain Eukaryota; kingdom Metazoa; phylum Chordata; class Aves; order Falconiformes; family Falconidae; genus Ibycter; species Ibycter americanus. The sequence continues at coordinate 34,920,967 of JAVJGI010000014.1, forward strand.
TTGCCTTAGGGAGTTCATGTGAACCTTTAAAATAAATGTTCATAAGGGGGATTGTGTAGTACAGCACTTCAATGTTTTCAGTCTCCCAGTATCTCAAAGGAAAGCTAAATTAATCTCTTTTGCCTATCTGCAGCAATGTTTTGAGAATATCTCACTGGTACTCTACCACTGTGCTGTTTTATAAATAAATTACCATAATATCAGAAGGGAGGGAAGGAAAAAGCAGATGGTAAGGTGAGAAACACTGAGCCACAGTAAAATACTATACAGGCTTATAAAGCTTTTGCCCAACCTTTTCTCCTTTTTCAGTTTCACAGGTTTCTGTATTGCAGCAGAACATCTACATGTCCACACAAAGAGCAGTCCATACTGGTAGTGGTCGCAATCACAAGTAAAACTTACCTACAAAGCAGATAAGCAGGCACTTCTTCATTCTAGTGCTGGGGAACACGGGGGATAGTTCCACCAAAGACGTGTTCCCCCACAAACATAGAACACACCATATTTATACATTTTGTTGTGGTTACATAAGTTCTTTTTTTACATAAAAATGCATAGAATGTCCGCATCTTAATTTGACCTTTACCATGATTGGTTATCATATACCTCACCTTACCTATTTTCTATTCTAAACTGTAACTACTGGTCAACTTTATTGATTATAATCCTAGATATTAAAATCAAGAGGGGAGGTTACATTGATAGAATATTCATGTAATTTTCAAGAAATCAATATCATATTTAAATGTCTCTAACGCATGCGTGGTTATGTTATCCTCTGGTGGTCGTCGATAGTCTTCCTCACTGTGTCTGCTGGTTGAACTCCATCCTTGCGCATGTTCATTTCATGCTTTGGCTAATCTCCCAAACTAGAACCAGTCTCCTCTGGTACCCATTGTTTTAACCCAAAGTCCATAGTTAGTACTTATTGTTTTAATTCAGTATCCACAACAGTTTCCATAGTGATTTGTGTAAGCAGTCACCTGTTCCCAAGGATCTTAACATATCTTATATTTCTGTAACTAATATAACTCTAACTCTATATCATTGATATAATCAAATCAAAATCATATTTTAAAAATAAAAATCAAATAATATTCTAATAATCTAGCTATTTCATTTGAGTAACTGTAACAATATCTCACAGCAGCTACGCCATGCTAGCAGTGACTGTAATGTGGTCTGCGATGCTGAGTATCCTGTGAGGTCTTTTGTGTGGCTGTTGCTTGGGAATGTTGCTACCTTCATTCCTGGAGAAATTCCTCTGTGTCACTTAGACCTTCCTACCCCCTTAACTAACTGCTAACTGGCATTTAAGCTGGGAGCTAACAGAGGAGTGTAAAAGAAGAGAAAGAACCCTTGCAAAAAATCATGGGGTGGGATTTATCAATGATCAGGTACATTTTCCTATCTGTAACAGGCAACCATGTATTTTGAGAGGTTTCATGTTAAAGCAACAAATGCTTAGTTCTTTATGTGCCACCGCAGCCTTCTCCCTCTTCATCTTTGTTGAAGAAAAGAAAAAAGGCATATTTGGAAGACACATGCAGCATAAAATTAATGACTATCCTACACCTCTTGCACAAGACAAGCTTTAAGTCTCTCCATGAATTTATTGGTGATATTCTGTATTCAAATTGCTATTTCAAGATAAGTTGAACTTTTGCAACATTACCCTGTCAACCTCTTTTGAGGCCTCTACCTAACTGCCACTTAAAAGGGATGCAATGGATCTTTTTTTCACCTTTCTGCATCAACTAAAGAGCTGACACTTTAAGATCCTTTTGTTACGATATACGGAATGACTAGAGCAGATAAACACTCACTGAGTGTTCAGCTCTCCAGTAAATCAGAAAGAGGAACAGATTGGGTGACTGTATTTTCTAAGTAAGACTAAGTAAATGTCTAGAAAAGTCAATATGAGTCATCAGCCCCAGGGCCCTGGTAAAACAGGTAACAGCATTACATAAGCTTTTGTGTAGACTGATAAAGCTCTGACTTCAAAAAAATTAGATTGTACCTTCTCCTTCTCCTGTTTCTGTTTCAAAATCTTGCTGGTCTGGTCAGTAAAGCCCTTTATATTTTCATCCTGAATCACTGACTTTTTATAGCCAGTTGTTGCGCCAGGGTGTCTATAACTTTTACTTGAAGTAGGTCATGAATAAATATTAAATAATATCAGATCCAGCATTGCCCTGAAGTGTTTTGTATGTAACTTCCCTGGGATTTTAATACAGATGTTTTCAACACAATCCTCTTTTACTTCTCATTTACCTCATTCTTTAGCAGTTTCATAATCCCAGCAGCAATTCTCTCTTCCTTAATTTCATATGAAATTTCATGCATGAAATTGTAACTTTTTTTTCATTATGTCTGAGTAAGTAAGGCCTATTGCATTGCTATCGCTCAGAAAATTTTATCAAGGAAAGCTATGAGTTTAATCTGGCACTTTCAAACTTTGGAAATTTAGATCTAATTTTTGCTTTCAAATTAATACAAAATGTATAAAAAGCTTTGGACAGTGTGGAGTTCAGACTAATGGTCATTGCAGATGACAAAATCATATGAAAAATTCTTACTGAAATCCCATTGCCCAGGACTTTTGATTTTGTATACTAATTTTTTGGGGGGTGAGGGGGAGTCATTTAAATGGTGATAATTGCAATGCTCTACTCAGCTTCATTTGTCTCAGGCTGGGATATGAAGAGGAACATGATATCCCTCATATTTTCAATGATGTATAAATGTCACATGACAGTGATGGTGCAGCAAAAATATGTAAAAAATGTCTCTGGTTTCTCTACTCTTTGCTATCTTTCACTATATCGTCAGATTCCTCTAATTTTTTAGACAGTGTATTCAGTGAGTTACAAAAATACGCTTTAATTGTAGTAGTACACATAATTACTGGACCCTTTTGAACACATAACAAGACGTATCAAACCAGAACAACTTATTTCACTTTCCTCCTTTCTTTTTGAATGATGTTCTCAAAACAATGTTTATTAACATTTCGTATTGTTGGTCCCAGTAGAATTCCTTTCTTTTTGTCTTAGATAAAAATAATGATATAAGATGATACATGACCAGGAATATGATGCTGTCAATAAGAAGCATTAATTAACAAATTAATTAGACACAATTTGGTTCTTTCCCTCAAGAGAGAAGAAAAGAGTTTTTCTATCCTGCTGGAAAGCATATTAAATAAGGAGAAACATGCATATATCAGTCCCCTAAATACTGCAGCCTTAATAAACTTCCTCTAGGGTTTCTTTCTCCAGGGTAGATACAAATTGTTTTCTTAAACTGGCTCACCCATCCCTAATCCACAGTTTGCCAATATAATTTGCTTCTGCTTTTCGTGATGTCTTAGCAACTGCAGCAATAATATAGCCCCTCATGGCCCTCACTCACATCTAAACTAAAACCACTTTGATGCAATGGAATAATTTATGTTTAGCTACATTTCCTCAGGCCAGATGTATAGTAGAGTATATTAGATGCTCTGCCCTCTGTGCTGGAAGTGCTTTTCCATTTTAAGTAAACAGTGGAAATGTCTAATTCTTTCCTGTTTCAACCTGGGGCTCTTCTTAAGGTTAAGTGTATGTAGGTGTCATAAGGGAAAAAAGGCACATAAACAAATACATAACACAATTAAGTATATAGCTCATTTCTTGTTTGCAGAAAGCATTATTTTTTTTTTCAGAAACAGGAATGGTGTGAAGAAATCTTGTAAAATCACTTTCTTAAAGTATTACTTTAGTGCCATTATTCTTTGAATATTTTTTCCACAGTAATAATCAGAAAATTACAGTGCATTGAAAAATCAACAGAACCCTTCCCCCTTCCCCTCCTTAATGAATGCATTTCCTCTTCTCTCTTTTATTTATTCCTCTTTCACTTAGGTTGTCACTATTTTTTTGAAGAAGTCATGTCTTGAGTAAAATTAGTGAAGGACATTGTTGATAGGAGCTTCTTCAGTTGTTGGAAAAAGCCTCTAGGACACAGCAATTAATCCCATTACAAAACAGACGTTGTAAGGTGTTTAAGGTAACGGGGTGAATTGCCCTCTAGAGATGCCTATTTATCGCCGACTATCAAGAAGCCCTAGATAACTAACTTAGCCTAGGCACCAGCTGGTTCTCAGCTAAAGTGGGAATGACATGAATCTCAACTGAAAAGTTATTTTCTGGAACTTTCTCTGCCATAAAATAAGAAATACACGTTTGATTCTGAATATAAGGTTTGGGGTTTTTTAAATGAGTAATGAATAACAAATTTTGTTTGACCTACAGAACAAAATATTTGATCTTATAGTTGAAAGAATATGACAAAATATTAAGGAGAAGTAAATAGGGGATTAAAAGAAATTACTAAGGTGAGCAGACCAGGATGCAAGAAGCAGCTGTTTTTAAAATACCACAAAGCGTTGCCACTTTCTCTTTGCAATATCTAAATAATCATTAAAAATTACAATGGAGAAAAATGGGGCTGTTTGATGACAGTGGAACTGTCAGTGTCAGAACTGATCATGCTGCCAGTTATAAGTGTCACTTAATAAACCACTACATTTCTACAGGTTAATCCTATGCTTTGTGTCTTTGTGTTTCCTTGTTTACTTCTGATTTTCTCTTAATTGAGTCTGACTGCAAGAATCATGAACAATGCCAGAATATTGCAAACAATATAGCTCTGAAGCAGATAAGGTAGCAAAAGAGCAATTACAGAAAGAATTAAAAACTAATAACGCAAAAGTTAAAAGAAGCTAGTAAATACATTAATTTATAACTTAGAGACAGAAAGGATATTTACCTTTCTCCCTATATAATTAGCCTCACCAAGGGAAGACCAAATAATTTGTTCCTACCTGGAAGATGCTGAGCTTTTTCAATTACTGTGTGTGGTAACTGAATACTCACTAATGAAAATACAAAAAACCACTAAGTCAGAATTAGAAAAAATATATTGTGATATGCAAAAATAGCTAAACAAAATACTCAAATCTTCTTGAAAATTTCTGTATGGAGCCAGGTTGGTTGGGTTTTTTTTTTGTTGGGGTTGTTTTGTTTTTTTTTCAGTCCGAAATGTTTCTTCTAGCTTTTCCATTAGTGTGTATGTTGTCATGGTATGATATACATCATGCTACGTTTTCACATGATAGTGGTAAATAATTACGATTACCTTCAAAGCCAAGAACTGGATTTGTTACTTCAGAATATAGTATATTTTGTGTCTAAAATAGCAACTGGATTCAGTACAGTTTGACCATAGGAATAAAATAGTATCCACTTATGTAACCCTCATGGTTGTCTTGATAAGCCAAGATGAAAAGTTCATTCTCTAGAACAGCAAGTTGTTAGGGCTATTAAATGTCTCAACTGGAAACCTCCCATATGGCTAAATTGAAAGTTGGCAGCTAAACAGGCTGAATGAACTTGTGCTTATTTAAGTAGTCTGCCTCAAATGCTTCCATCACCAAATACACAGTTTTCAAGATCATTTGTTGTCCTGGTTTAACCCTGGCTAGCAAATAAGCCCCATGCAGCTGCTCACTCCCCCCACCCCCCACGCCGGTGGGATTGGGGAGAGAATCAGAAGTAACAGTGAGAAAACTTCTGGATTGGGATAAAGACAGTTTAATGCGTAAAGCAAAAGCCACATACACAAGCAAAGCAAAACAAGGAATTCATTCACCACTTCCCACGGGCGGGCAGGTGCTCAGCCACCTCTAGGAGAGCAGGGCTCCAGTGCACGTAATGGTTACTGGGGAAGACAAATGTCATAACTCCAAACACCCTCTCCTTCCTTCTTCTTCTCCCAGCTTTATATATTAAGCATGACATTCTGTGGTATGGAATACCCCTTTGGCTAGTTTGGGTCAGCTGTCCTGGCCCTGCTCCCTCCCAGCTCCTTGTGCCCCTGCTCGCTGGCAGAGCACTGGAAACTGAAAAGCCCCTGCCTTAGGGTAAGCACTGCTCAGCAACAACTGAAACACCAGCGTGCTATCAACATTGTC
>JAVJGI010000014.1:34927082-34946585 GCA_035590275.1 Ibycter americanus
AGCGTGCTATCAACATTGTCCTCATCCTAAATCCCAAACACAGCGCTGTACCAGCTACTAGGAAGAAAATTAACTCTGTCCCAGCTGAAACCAGTACACTTGTTTGCCGAGATTTGTTTTGAGCAAGCACCAGATTTCTGTCAAGGTTTCTGCCATGACCTGGTTTCTCCTTCAACTGAATGCTGCAAAACTGTCACTGCACCAGCAGTGAAGATGTTCTGGTTCAAGTGATCATCAGCTGGGTCACAAGACCCAATCATGCTCTAAAGTCCAAAGTTGTGCTTCCATTTCACAAGCAACATTGCTTCACTAAATATCATTGTACTGAATCTGCCCTCATTTGATTCAACTTAATGGGAAGAACGGATGCTCTAATCATCCATTCCTTAACAATGAAACTGAAGTAGTATTTTATTTGCTTAAATAAAATACCTTCATTTAAGGAAAAAGATACATAAGTTTTCTGTGGTTTCTTTAGTTTTTAGCTCTCCATTGTCAAGTTCTTATAACCTTGCCTTTAACCTCACTGAGAGAATGTTCTACAAGAAACCACGTATTTTTGTAACTTTATATGTATCTTTATAAAGAACATCACTGGCTGCAGTTGGATTTTTTTTGCTTTGTTTTTGTTTTTTTTTAATACACTTCAAATAATTTGCAAATATTACCTGAACAAATTTAAAATAGCTATGAATTTTAAGAAGAAATATAAAACAGCTATGAATTTTAAGAATCTTTTCAGCATTAGAAAAAATAGTTTAATTACAAATATGCCTCACCATAAGCACATAAGTTCTTCCATTCATATTAATTCAGTATGATATTTCAGGACCTGTATTTTTACTGCAGGATGAAATGAAACAAAACCTCAAAAGCTCAGCATGTTTTGTACAGAATTGATTGGTGAAACAAACTTTGAGATTGCTCATATGACTGTTGCTGACATTTAATGTCCTAGGAAAACTGATTGAGTTAGAGGTATTTTAGAAGATTAAAATTACCTTTTTACAAATGAAATATACACTAACTGAAATTTTGAATGTCTACTTAAAAGAAAATAAGATGTGTGTGTGTGTGTGTGTGTGTGTGTGTGTATTATTTCTAAAAGTGTTCTATATGGCAGCTGTTTTGAACAGATTTCAGATAACTTTGTGTTCGCAACATCCTGGTCTAGTTAAGAAGACAGATTACTATTGCCCTTCTCTGACTTCCTGAGATAACCTCTTACCTTCTTTTCTCTCTGCCTTTTGTCATCTCCTGGATCATGAGGTTACAAAATGGGTGTCATACACAGACCAGTTTGCATCAAGTTCTCAAATGTGTTGGTAATCCCCTCTGTTTTGGCCTGTGATGTTTCTTTCTTTCTAATGTTTGTGTGTTTTGGGTTTTAGTTTTTTTCATTCTAGATAATGGTGCATTAAAATAATTAGCTTTTGTTTGCTGTTAATGATCACACTCCTTTTACTGATGATCTTTGCTTTTAAATTTGACCTTTTCTTGCTGATCTGCTAAAATTTAGAGAATTCTGACTAATTCACAATAGCTGTTTAAGCATCAACAGTAGACTCTGGAGAGTTGGTTTTAACAGCACAGAGCTTTCCGCTCTTTTTCCTCTAGTAATTTACCTGTTTCTACTTGAATACATTTGTATGATGGTGGACTGAGGACTTGTCAGGTTGAGTCATTCAATAATCTTTACCATTACTTAAGAGTTATTAAACTAATATAGTTTAGGGTTTTTTTTTAAAGAAAAAAAACACCACTTTTTTTTTAATTAAGGGTAAGACTGAACCTCTACCTCCTCAGTCTCATATGCATCAACAGGATATTTTATTTTGAACAGACCATACACATAAAAGTTGAAGATCTTTTTGAAGTAAATAGTAAACCTCCCACTGATTTAACTGAGGCCAAGATTTCATTTCCAGATCAGCTTGCAGAGGTTTTTGAATTAAAAAAAAGTCTAAATTGACAACTAATATTACTCAGAATGAATAATTCAACCAAGTCTGTTTAAGAGAATTGTCCAGGAAAGATTTACACCATTCATTTTAAAAGAAAGAAACAGAAAATTGTAATAAATGAGGTGGCGACTTCTCTGAGCTATAGCTGTATAAAAATATTTCCCTCTGGATAGAGGTGTTACTTTTATTGTGCAATAATAGTCTTCAATCTTGGGCTTCAGGCATTTTATCAGGATCTCAGTAAATGGTCTACCTTTAGGACAATATTTTATCATGATTGCCCTTAAAACTAGTTACTATTTATGTGACAGAGCATTTATAGTTTTGATGGTTTGGCTCATTGGACATAGTCATGCTACTGAACAGCCAGTGGTGACAGACACAGTTTCTTACATCAAGATACTAAAAGAAAAAACTGTTTTAAATATAAGAGATCAGGCATTTGCCATAAACGCTAAGCCAGGTCAGCATGCTGTTCTCTGAATCCCTAGAATATGTCATATTCCTACCTCCAGTTTGAAGAACAATGGAAAAAACAGGCAATGGAGAAAACTCTCCATTTGCATTCTTTTGATTCCTCAAAGAGAGAAGGTGGGTAGGAAGTAAAAGTGCTAAGTAAATAAAACCAAAGAAAGAAATTGTGATACTCCTCTACAGAACAACTTGCCACTCTTAACATGCTTTTTCAGAAGGCAGAGGTCAGCCGCTATAAAAAACTGTAAAATGTTCTGAAGAGTTAATATTAAAGAAACATATTTATATGAAAAAGGAACACGATGTTGCAAACTGAAATGTATTCTACTCATACGTCAGTGCTCATTTAGTATGTAGAGAAAAATATCAGCAACAGACACATAGCTGTACCATTGTACTGTTACTTCTCTGATATTATGTAAACAGTTTTAGAACTGTAGTGAATCAATAATGTTCACTAAATCCTGGGGTTTTTTGTCATTAACTTCATGATTACAGACTTCTGGTAGTGACAGAGAGTATGCTGATTAGTCCTTTGTGAATACAGCAATTAAAATTACTAGATTAATAGAATTTTAATTATTTTCTTCTATTTTCACCCAGTGCACCTTTCCTTTTCTTACTATTACGATGTTGTTTGAAGTGAAAAAGAAGAACCAGAGAGCCAATAAGTACAAATTTTGTTAGGGGATTCATTTAATTAATCTAAATGAATCTGAAGGGAGGAACTTGAAAGAAGAATCCCTTCAGAGAAATTTTATCCACAATAGAGGGTTTAAAGCCAGTCTGAACACTGTATGTCACATATGACATCATCAGAAAATGCTTCTATCTCAATATATGTAGAAGAATCAGAGTTTCTGCATAGAAAATATGTGCCAGCTGGATTCAAGCAGAAGGACTCATCTAACCCAGCTTTAGACCTCTACTATGTAGCTGCCAGCATCTGAACTAGTCATCTTACAGCTGCATTGGTAGTTTACGAAGAGAAACAGGGTCCTTTAGAGCGCTTTTGGTTTAATGTACCTGACTGAGGATGAGACGAGGGTGCTCATGGAGGTGCTCACATCAGCTATATAGAGGTGAGGAACATTAGCTCAAGCAAATGCCCAAATGTCTCTTGCTCAAGCTTCAAGCTGACCAGACACTATGTGAAAACACTATAACAGAGCCTCAGCTAACAACTGTAGAGCAGTGGTCTCCCAATTTTTTTGACTGCACATTCCTATCAGTAAAAAATTTTTGAGCATACACCCCCAGTATATGTATATTTGTTTATTTATAAATCATACACACGTGCCTTGGGTTTACACCGTAAGGTTTTGGTAACAGGAAGGTGGGTTACAGGTGTGGCCTTTTTGAGGTGAAACATGGGGCTACCCCCTGTCAGACAGAGCTGGTTCCAGCTGGCTTCAAAATGGACCTACCACTGCACATGTACCAATATATTATGTATATTATAGAACATATGGAAAAATATAAATTAAAAATTGATAAGATAAAAGATGCAAAGGATGAAATAAACATTATCTTAAAAAAAATTATTTCATTTCACTTATTAATGGTACAAAAAATACTTCCTTCCCTCACCCCAGTGGATTGTCTTGCACACCCCAGGGGGTGCACATACCCCACTTTGGAGGCAATTGACACAGAGTAGTCCTCAAGTTTTACAACCTGATTTAGCCTTCTTTTCAGTTTCTGCTAATAAGTAACAGAACAGTATTAGAATATCAAGAGTGAGGTATATTTCCACTTAAGTTTACCATTGATTTAATAGGTTTATCTGTGGATTTTCTGATTGGATGTGAATTTGACCCTTCCGAAATCTCCAAGGTTCTCACAATGAAAACAAATCCTTTTAAATTTTTTTTGAGCGTAGAATTCTGTTAATAATTCTCCAGGTTTTAAAAGCTTTTTTTCTGACTTAATAGGAAAAACAAGACTATTAAAACTCACTCACATACTATTTTCAGTACTTTGTAGTAACTCACATAGGAAGTAGGATTTTTCTTTCCATATATTTACAAAGAATCTAGTATGTTTATTTAGTCATTATACTGACATTTATTTTTTCTTTTCCATTAGAGAAGTTATGCTGAATGAAGAAAGGCCATTGGTCTGTAAAGAAATTTGAAAGATTTTTTCATTAAAAAGAACATGAATGGAAGGACTGTGGACTTGTTGAAGGGAGATCAGAATATTATTTGAACTTCAGGATCTATTATGGAAGAGGGCCCAGAAAGGAGAAGAGTAGAAACATTTGAGAAATCTTGGGAGCTCTCTTCCCACAGTGGAAGTCTTGCGAGAAGTGGTGAGAGATGTAGACCATAGCAGTGCTATCGAAACCACCAAGGAGGAAAAGGCCTGGGTTCTGAGAGTATTTCAACTTGTGCTGCAGAGATGACCATCTTCTATCAGCTTTGTAGGAAGTCTTGGGGACTGCTATCCTCAGCTGCAGGTGACATGAATCCCCTATAAATGTTTCATGGTGTGTTCAAAAAGGAAGCAATGGAAGATTTTTGTGTCTCTGTTTCATTAAAAGGAACATCATTCATTTGCAAACTTGAAATACCTCTGTCACATAAAACCTTGTTTCTCTACTGCTTATTACTGTGAATTATTGATATTATTTGTCACGCATTATAAAGGCCAACATCCCACAGCTGGGTCTTGGCAAGATGAACTTTGTGCTTGCAGAGGGAGCAACAGTGCATGATGTATATTTGAGTTTGGGGACAGACAAGCTCATCTCTTTATAGAAAGCTTTTACTCTTGATGCTTTATTTCTTTTATTGAAGTAGGTATCTGTAAGTTCAAGGAACAAACTGTGTAAAATATCCTGCCCCTTTTTTTTGATAATGTAAGCATGAAGATTCTGTTGAAGGAAAAATTAAAATTAGGATTTAAAAGACAGTTTAAAATGCACTTTAAAGGAACATACAGATTTGTTTCTCTTGGGTATAAACCTCCACCTTTAATGTCCAGAATTAGTGTGTGCTATCCCCTCCTTTATCTATAGATTACAACTTCAGCAGTACTTCTGATTTCTTTTGTGGGTTTCTATCCTTAGAAGTGTTACGCATATTGCTATGTCCCATTGATTTGCCAAGCTTGCAATTTTTCTTAAACACGTAATTATTTATATCATCTGTTGGAGAAGTAAGAAAATTTCCCCGCTGAGCTATGACATCGATCATCATGTTTGTCATTTCTTGTCGTCAGTGATGCTCCTCTACATGTTCACACATTTCAAAGGATCATTGATATGGTAGATATTCTCTACTTCGGTATTTAGTGGCATTAGAAAGAGCATTTGCCATTGACACATTCTATGTAACGCAATGTAAACAGAACATTAAATAAGGCCCATTTTAATAAAGAGAATTTTAAGACAACTTAAGGGAGAAACAGTGGATCCAGTTGCATTTATAAACTACACAACTAAAACTGGCTGCTAGTATCCCTGTAATTCTATTTCTCCACTGGAAAATTAAAAGTCAGACAAGAGTAAGAATATATTTATGTGATGTTATTGTAATAGACCTGTAGTTTGTTAATTGAAGCACACATCTCTGTGTCTGTACTTATGATGACAACGCGCTGGTGAATGCAATATAGGTACGGGAAAAGTAACTATCCGATGCTGTGTTCATTGGCATATCAGATGTGATCAGGATCTCAGTTCTGCTTATATTAATTTCATTTTCAGCAGCACTGTGGTATCCAAGGAAGAAAAAAAAAAGCCAAGAGACATTTTTGCTAAACTGTTTTGTTACTTTACCTTTCAACTTCCATTCAGTTTTTTTTTTCTTTTTTTTTTTTTTTCTTTTCTTGTCAGCTTTTGACATATAACATAAAAATTTCAGAAGTGCTTAAGGGCCATATTAAAAAAAAGTACTGAGGTATCTGAAGTGGGACTTACTCTGCAGACACTTACAATGAAGAGTGTGATGCTGAAAAGCCCTGTACGACATCTGTAGGCACCTTATGATTCAAATCTAAAGTTTTCTGGGCACTGGAAATATATACACAGAAATTCTTCAGTCATCACATGGTTAAGTTCAGCATCTAAGTTTTCTTGGGATGTAGAAGTTAAGTATCTCTCTTCCTAAATCCCATTGGAGTTGGCTGTGGGTGATGATCCCAGAATATTCATAATATAAGAGCCACAGAACTGATGTCTTTCAAAGTGCCATATATTTGCCACTCTCCTTTAAAGCACTGCTGGAAGAGAAAGAACCCTTTAGATTTTATGTCTTGATCAGAAATTTCACTAGGCTGCTTTGTTCTCTGTTGTCGTTGAAAGACTTTGTGTTTCCATTTCTCAACTTAGTGAAGCAGACTTATACCACTAGATAATACACCAGGTGGGGAGATCACCTTAACTTCTTCTTTGTAGAAGCCATGCTACAATTCAGACTTAGATTCATGTGGCCAGAAAGAGGGACTAAAAGAATCTATAGGCTAGCAGCTACTGTGAGTGTGAATCCTTGCTTTCAAGGACCGTTTAGCATTTTAGATTAGACTTTTCTGGCCTCTTAGCTGATTTCTCTGAAGAAACAAGCTTGGCTTTGTTCCTTCTTAAGCATTAATATGGCATCTTTTTAATATATTTTAATGGCTTGTGGAGGAATTAGTTTCAAAAATCACTTAGGAACTTCTGAGTGTTTGCTTCTACACTGTAAACTATGGAATAGGTACTTCTTTCATCATACTATCCCTTGTCAAATAAGATGTTATACTGAATATCATCATCATCATAATTACCATTATTTATAATATATCTAATAAATGTATAATGAAATATTAGATTATTATTTTCTTTTAATCTTAATGACCATTTTGTTTAGATCATCTAGGCTGTCTTCCCTCTCTCATTTTGCTGCATTGTCCTGCTAATGGCACAAGAGCATCACAGAGTGAGACCTGGACTGCTCTATGCTCTATGCTGCAGAGGCAGCAGCAGGAGCTCCTAACTATTCCTTTTCAGGGAAGATGAGCAACAGCCAGATTACTCATCCTGATCACAGAACTGGCAGTCTGCTGCCTGAATGTGTTGGCTCCAAGTGGAACGGAAGAACAGACTGATATACTGGGGTATGTGTGTGTGGTGTGTGTGTGCAGGCAGGATATAGGAGGGAAGGGGACAGGGAAGCACCTAGATGGGAACTGCCTACTTCTAACAGTGTATAAACTGTTATGCTAGCAGCAAGCTTTTGAGCAATTCACATGGGTTGGGGTGATAGGAGCTGTCCTGTCCCAACAGAACTACTCCTACAGCTGAGTCACTGCTGAGGCTTTTATAGCACTGAAAAGGTCATTCACACAGGTAGGTTTTTTCACCCCAGAAATACACATGCAGAATCATGGTAGCTGGAGAATGTTCCTTTACATGAAGCTCTCTTCAATAGCTAAAAGCAGTGACTCAATGGTGTGTACCATTCCTTAGTGGCCTGAATAAAAGGATGGGTCCTTCTTTGCCAAAACTGGTATAAAATCTGTCCTTTAACTGTGGGGGGTTTTGTTAGGGTTTTTTTTGTGTGTGTGTGTGTGGTGGGGTGTGTGTGTGGTTGTGGTTTGTTTCGTTTTGGTTTTTTTTGAATATTTAAAGCAGTATTTACTTCCTAATAATGAATGAGAGTTAAAAAGTTTTCCACAGCAGCAAGTGATGCGCAGTGGTAACCTTTTGATAGGACAGAAGCTTTGATTTCAAAGAAAACTTTGTTCTTTAATACTCTCCATGTAAGTGGGGGATATCCATCACTGATAGTGAAGTACAGCAAGAAGTTTCCATCCTGTGTGCAATCATTATAAATAATAATAATAAAAAACAACTACTCTGAAATAAAAGATGTGCTGCATTTGTACTTTTTGATAGCAAATTTTAGCGTGAGCCCCTCAGGATTCACATGAGCAAGACCAATATAAGATTACTGCTGAGATTTGACTGCTCAATGGCTTCAATACAGCAGGGAACCAATTTGAGGGGAAAAATTATTTTAACAAAACAAAACAAAACAAAACAAAAAAGCAATGAAGTCAGGGAGTTTGAGGATGAAATTTACAAAATGATTTCTCATACGGTTCACCCCTGTGTCACTCCCTCCCTTGAGTGTCAAGCAATGTAATAAAAGGTGTTGCTATAACAACACTAATTAATTATAGTGGGATTTCATGTGTGGCAGTAAAAAGCTAAGCCACAGTAGTCCTGTCTTATGTCATAGCCAGTCGTGTAAGACAAGAGCTATAGGATATTGAGATCATAGTGCAGTAATTACCAAGAAAGGCCAGCTTGTGTTAAGGCAATACATACATATCTACCCTTAAGTTCTGGGTACATGAATGACCCTCAAAAATACTCACACTTTTCACACTGTGTATTAGAAAGTAAATCAAAACAGTGTGACATTTGTGCAAAATAGTAAAGACATTGCAGAGCTATCTCACTCTAACAATCATGCTTGGCCTGCACTCAGGCTTGTGCTGAGTCTAAGTCAGAGGTTTAGAGGCATCAGGAATTCTGAGGTGACTATGAAATCTACCTTGTGATCTCTATAAGCTTGAAACAACTAATATGAAATATTACATATCAGTGAAAAAAATCCTGAGAATAGCACTAGCACAGGCTTTGATAAGACTTGGTTCTGCTAAGATATTACCATAGCTATGAAGAGGAATGATTCTTCAGGGAAAGTTGATGCTCTTTTTCTGTGACTGTTAACAATGTATGTTTTTATTATCTTTTTTTTCCCCCCTCAAAATCTTGTGACAGAAGTATTTAAAGTAGTATTGCTCATTGCAAGGAGTAATGTTTACTGAAGAAATGATAAATTTTGAAATTACTTAAAAAGACTCCACATTTTAAGGAAAGAAGTCTGATATCAATGTCTCCACTTTAAAATGCACAGAACTGTCCAGAAAACACAGTTATGAAAACTGCTATGCCAAACTGATAAAATGTATTTGATAAAGTGTGATATCTGCCTCTTAGGGATATTTTAAAGATATTATGCATTGGATTAATTTTCATTTCTTCTTTAAGATGAATGTCTAGGTTGATCTTCCCAAATATAGGAATCTACATTTTCACTTGTTCAAAGTAAGAGAAGATGTATCCTGTTCCAAGTCTTTTTTCATGATAGCATGAGTCATAGTTGCTCTGGAACATAAACAAGAAAGACACCCATATGCTTGTTTGTCTGTTTCCTGCAATCTCATTAGGCAGTCTAAGGTACATTTTTAGATGCAACCTTTGCAACATTACAGTCTAAGTTTTCATTCATACTGGTGTTAGAGGAAGAAGCTAATCAAAACTGATTAAGCAAAAATAAGGCAGAAGCCTGTAGAACAACATTCTCAGCTTTAGTACTTTTTTGGTTCTGTGTTAGACATTAATATGGGGTTGAGTCATTTTCACAAGTGATGCATACCTCACCATTTTGATCAACGTTAGCTTTGAATCATTTTGTAAGTTCTTACCATTAAAGGGGGGGGGGGGGGGAAGGCAAAAAAAAAAAAAAGGCTAATGGGTATAGAAAGACACTAGCTAAATGGAAATAAAACCTCTGAGAACCACTTAGGAAATCTGGAGTAGATGTCCAATAAGTTACAAAACCTGTAATTTTTTATTGTCATTGACATTTCCTGTAATTAACTGTGTTTTTCATTGATGTGGCATCTTCCAGCTTTTTAAAGTTATACAAGTTTGGGGTACTCTGACTATAAGTCTGAAGAAGCTTTTATATGTTAACTGGCAAGAGCAAATGATGCTGATCATAAGCTTATGTGAATGATTATAATGGGTACAGTGCTGCTTCAGGATATTGAGAACCTTCATACAAAGAGTAATCATTGGATTTTACATCTAAAACTGTTGCTCTTCTCATCATTAACGACAAGGTATGACGCCTCATCTTGCCAGGTGGTAAATTTCACCTGTGTTTAGACACTTTTTCAAGCTGATGACACAACATACAGATCAGTTTATTACATTTTTGGATCAGACTTCCAATCCCGTTCATCAGATCCACTGACAGAACTAGGAAAAAAATGATACCCTGAATAATCAAAGGACATTTCCAAAGGCTTGCTAGATATCTAAAATTTTAATTTTGCTAGGAGAAAAACCTCTATAATTCATTAATCCATTGGCCAATAACAATATTGTCTGGATGCTTTAAAGTACTGGAATGCATCATTCTCCAGAGAATATTAGAGACACTTACCAGCCTGAAAAGTACAGTGGTTTCCAGTAAAGGCTTACTTTCTGAGACAAAATTATGGAGTAAGCTCCTTTTGATGAAAATTACTTTCAACAAAACTTAATAGATGAATCTGGATTTCTGAACATCACAAATACTTATGACATGCCAAAAGACTCCAGTCTTTTGATCAAAACACCTTGACTTCTCCAGTGAGGAGGGTAGGAAACAAGTTCATGGATATGACAAATGAATGGTCTTTGTGCTGTCACATGTTATCCAACCTGTGCATCACAGACTCAAATGACATCTGTCTCAGTATACATGCTTGGCCATTCTCAGAATTAAACACATGTTGAATATCAATATTTAAGCTGGTTGCGTCTTCAGCCAAGGACAAGGAAAGTGATACCTAATGTTTTTCTCTTGCCTAATGTTTCCACTGCCATTCAGTTTTAAATGCATTTAAATCATAAGATACCTTGGTATCTGGTACACTGAGATTTTACAGATGCTTAAAAAAACCCTTGCTGCCAGTGTTAAAGTTGACAGTGAACTACTGAATAAGCTAGCTGGCTAAGCATGAAATAAATATGCTTGCATGCCCTGTATGTTCTTCTTTGTCACTGATCTTTCAACTTCAGAATGTCATGATCTGGTGTGATATCTCTGATGCAAACACAGCCTACCACAGCAGGACAACAGGAAGCAACACTGCCGTGAGGAAAGGGTTCAGGTGTTCTGTTTATTTTTTTCTTGTTGTTGTTTGTTTGTTTGTTTTCCTTGTAAGTGGGTTCTTTTTTGCTTGTTTTTGACCTTCTACACTATCAGCGAGTCATGATGAGCAACTTATGGATTAGAATCTGTTTTCATAAAAAAGGGAAATAAGACAACCTGTCCTGCAGCTTGAACAAGAAAAAGCCACGAAGAAGCACTTTGTAGAGAAGTGCCCTCTATGGAGTTTCAGTAGCATCCAGTTGACATTGAACACCACCAGTGTAACATCTGCCACTTGGCTCGACAAATCCTGCGCTCACTAAGAACACAATAAGTCTGGATGCAATTTTACAATAGAGGTGGTATTTTTCAGTCTGCAATATATCAAATGCCAAGCTGCAAGCTGATTTATTTAATTCTGTTTAAATTATCAATTATTTAAATTTCTTTCCATTCTCCTGTATAAGGAAATGCTTTGTTTTCTGAAAAGTGAATATTCTGGCATGTATTGATGACTCTTCTACAGATGAGCAAGAAGCCCTAGGTGACCCATTTACCCTTCCCCAGTAGGGTACCAGCTGCCAATTGCCCCCACCCTGCGATGGCTTGTCCTTCTTCTCACCTTGTCATCAAGCCAAGACTGCACACTGTAGGAGCACAGGTAAGCATCTGCCTCTCTAAACAGTGCCAACAGCTCTCCATTATCAGCTGCCAGGGGTGCTTCGAAGAACTGTGCACAACTTCCTCCAGATGCATATACCGAGTGTTTTTATGTCTGCAACAAATTCTGCCTTTGCAACCCAGGGAAATCTCAAATGTCAAATCTGTTTTCAAAGTTGCATTTCATCTCACCATGAAACATAATACGTTAATGCACTTTTATTTTTTTTCCTCCTTAACTGGCAGGCATTCCCAGCTGGACTAAGTACACAAACTTCATCTAAATAATAGAAATATCTTTTCTGATGAGATGATCTTCTGCAACACAAAATTAAAGGGATTAGGTCAGCATCCATTGGTCATCTTTAAGAACTTATCGATTTTACTTTTGATAAATGGAGAAAGCTACTTCATTGTCTGCTATGTCTCCTCATGAGCACCCTACAATTTACTTCAAATATTGATGAAAATACTTAATTATCCAAGCTGCTTTATTAGTCTGTGAGCATGTAAAAATAGGGGCTGTATTCCTTTTTGCTTTTAGACAGTCTTATTGACTCCATGCAATTGTAAGGGCTAGTGCCTGGGGACTGTTGTGCAAAATAGAGATCTTTGGTGTATGGAAAAATATTAAAATACATTTCAAACAGCTGCCACTTTTAAAAGAAAAACCACACCACCACCACCCCCAACAACTAAAACAACATAATCCTCAACTTCCTCAAGATTCAAAACCCAGAAAACCCAAATGATCAGCAGTTTTTGGTTATTTTCTGCTGCAGCTCCTGTCTTCAACCTGATAGTGATTGATGAATAGATAATTTTTAATTTTATTTAAGTGAGTATTTTCAAATGAAAGAGAAACTCAGGAACAACCTTAGCAATATTTGCTTTGGTTTCAGTGTTTGTTTTCCAGGGAAAAGTCAAACTGAAATAATAATTTAATTATGCTAACTTAACTGTTGTGCCTCTCTAGTAATCCTTCAAATGTAACATGAGAATTTTGTGGTGAATGAATTGTTAAAAGTACTTGTGCAAGAATATGAGCAATGGCTCTATTTCCAGCACATAGGAAACTACAACCTAGCAGTCTTCATCACACAATGTAAAACATTTTGCTTATCATCATCATGATTTTCATCATAATACATCACCAAGACTAACCGTAAAATGTCAAGACAAAATCTTTTTACCTTTTGAATATGTTAATGGCAACTTACAGAAGAAGGTTGATTTTTGCAGAATTCTGATCTAAAGATTTTCTTTGCTTTTTTTGTGTACACATTCATCTCTTTAACCGCTTGATCAATTGCAATATCTCATAAGACATAGTTGTTGGGTCCTTCAGTCCTGTTTCTTACAAAATGACAAATCACATGATCAGTACAGTCTGAATCACCTTGATGTTTTGTACGTCTGGCCAGGAAATTTTCAGATACTCGTTTTTATATACTCAAGATGATTAGTAGCATTTGATGAGAAGTTTTAGTACTGAAATTGTCAAGATTTGAGGCACAAGAAGAAATGCAACTATGATTTTCCTTGTAAGATTTTTAAAATTTGGCTACACTCCAGATGAGTGGGAATATGTGATATTTTGGCTTCTCCGATGTCCATTTTAAGAAGAGTTCACCTTTGTGAAACACCTGAGGAAGCCTGTACCTTGCCTTCTGGTATTTTTATTTGCCACATTTGGTGGCCTTGGGCTTGACACACTGACTGCTGTGAATGCCTGTTTAAGTGCCCATTTGAAGTACAGAGGCTTTCAGAAATGTACAAACAGTGAATTTCACCCTCAGAGACTGCCACAGATCTTCATTATTACCAGATTAAGGATTATAGAACATAAGGTCCCTGGTGGATTGGTCAAATACTCTGCTTTGTGGGGTGATATCAGTGGTGAATATGCAAGTAGTTTTATAGTGTGCCAGGCTATAGTATAATGTAAATATTGGTCATACACAATTTCTTTATCTTTTGGAAGAGAAAAGGCATTCTTCATGAAGACCAGAAATGTTGGAAATATGCTTTATGGACTACATAGGATTGTTAAAAATCGCTTCATGTTTTCTTGCTTGCCATAATTTGCAGGGACAAAAGGATAAATAATTTTTCAAAATTTAATCTCCTTTAAACAAAACCCTTGTTTATAATTGTGAGTATGCCGTTATATTTGTAGAACCTTTAGAACAGACCCTCATTTTTTTTATTTATTTTTTTTATTTCCTGTTTGGTTAGAAAATTAAAATTATTTTCATTTAAAAAAGTAACCCTCCTTAAACTCTTACAGATGCTGAATAAAAGATGCCTTATTAGAAATTCTCAAAGCCCTTATCTCTAACTTGAGTTTATTTCTTGTATGAATACATTATTACGGGTAAGTAGGCAGGTGTTATGTGTCTGTTAGAGATATTGATAGATAATATATATTTCTCAATTTTTAGCTTTTCTAATGGGAGGCCAGTGGAGCCTGGGAACAGCTGGTGTTTCTTTTATTATTTCTGTATTCCCTAGGATATTAAATGTTTTTCCCTCACCTCTAAGTGGAAAGATTAAGTTGCCATATCTGTCTCCTTCAGAACTTTTAATATTGTGTTAATTGTTTTAGTTAAAACCAGCTAATAATATAGGAACTCAGTATCACTGCTTTGTTTTTTTCACTCTGCTCTGGAAGCACAGGTAAATTGTGGGCAGCCCAAGACAGTTTTCTTCGCTTACAAGTCATGAGGGAAAAGACCATTAAATATTAACATGAATTACAGTAACTCGGTAAAAAACACGTAAAATTATGATGTTATAGTCCACTATTCATTTATCTTTAATTCTAACAGAAACAATAATTCACAGGAATGCATATATTAGGCATATGGTTTTCTCTGATGGACACCGTGGTTTTCACTGATGTTATTTGACTAGTAAGAATTAGCCCAAGATTGATAAATTATTCTTTTGTTTTAGGTATCTCAAAAACTAAAAAGAAGAATATTTCTATTTCTTTTATACAGTTTGGCTTGGTGGGTTGGTGGTTGTTTTTTGGAGGTTTTGGTTGTTTTTTTTTTTAATCCTAATTTATTATTTTTGTAAGGTGATAGTGAAACAAAACAAAAGACATTAACTAAAGACATGTAAGTGTGTATTCTGATCTTTAATACTTATACTGTGTTGTTGGCAGCCTGATTCAAAAGAGACAAAAGAACAATACGTGATGGAGTGTAGCCAAGTAACATTACATCATATTGGCAAAGGTGAAGAGTTAAGTCAGTAGCAGTCGTCAGGATGGAGACCAGTGACTGTACAAAAAATAATGTGTGTCAAAAGAGCAGAAAGGCAGAAGACCAGTGTTCAGACAAAGCCTAGAGAAAGAAGATGTCTCAGTGAGTAGGCAATGAATTACTTGAGCAAGGTTTAGGCCAATGCAGTTTTTTGGCTTACATGCACATTTCAGGATCCATGTGCCTTAACAAAACTGTTTAAAAAATGTAATTCAAAAGAGTAAAACATATGAATTTAAAATCAAAGGCAGAAATTCTCTGATGTCAAGAGCTAGATGGAG
Source organism: Ibycter americanus (assembly GCA_035590275.1). Lineage (NCBI taxonomy): Eukaryota > Metazoa > Chordata > Aves > Falconiformes > Falconidae > Ibycter > Ibycter americanus. The sequence continues at coordinate 34,942,655 of JAVJGI010000014.1, forward strand.
TGTTTTCTTTTGCAGTGTCTTCTCTGGTCTTTGTTTTGGTAATAAAATACTCAGGGTGGGATTAATTTATTTGCTTCCTTGCCAGACCCTCTTATTTGCTTCAGTGCTTTCTTCATTCATTATTTATACGACTTAATGCCCAAAGGTTCCCATATGGCTGAAGGGGATGAGGACTGATAGCAGGAACTTTGTTAGGTGGTGTAGGTGGATTTGCTCCTGCACACGTACACCAAGCAAAAGTATGAGGAATGATTATGTGACACATTTTAGCTCTTCAAACAAGACATTGCTTCTGGCTTTGTACGCCCTCTGCCAGCTCTACAGTAATCAAGTACTTGAAAAGAAATTATTCATTTTCTCTTTTTTTTTCTTGGAAAATAGCTCACCATTTCTCAAGCATGAATTATCAGTGGCCCTGCTGTTTTCATGCATTCATCTCAGAGATATCTTAATGAGACCTCCTACACAGTATCTTTTCTTATGCTGTACTCCGATTCTACTCATATTTTTCTTCTGTGGATGTGGTTATTAAAGTATTTATGCATTGTCAATTTAAATTTTGTAAAGACAATAAATGTTTGCTATCACTTTTTTAAGCATTAGCTATGTCATTACACAGATCACCAAAATAAGAATCACAGTCTCAGAAAAAAACATTTACTCTCTCAGAAACCATTGTATTTGCCATTGTTTCTCTTTTTCCTAACTTGATTAATATTTTGAATTCATATTTCCAAATAATAGTGTGGAAGGAAAACAAAAATGCTTATAACACTAGGTCAGATACTCACTGTTTATAACAATTAAATGCTCAATTGAACAAAAGTATAGGTCTGTTTTAAGTGTACCTTTAGCAAAACAATGGGAATGTGGCCGTCACAAAATATGGAAATTTACCTCATGGAGGAGGATTATCTGTCACCAGTTTCAAGAGCATATCAGAGGTAAATCGTGGTCAACCACAGCTATGTGGCTACCTATGCAAGGTTGGGTGGTTTTTTTTTTTTTTGTTTCATACTTTGTAGCTCATTTCTATCCTATCCCTCATTTACTTCTCTGATCTGTTCTCTGGTGCAACAAGACCCTTTTTGTCCAGGGAATCGCAATTCATCTAGCTAAAGGTATTCACAGGACCGGGGCAATAGCTGAAAGTTTGATCCTTTTTTGTGATTTTTTCAAGCAGTGACTAAAACAATTATTAGCTCAGCACTTTTGTCACTGATTTGAGCCAAATTATATTGATAATATCTAGTGCATATATAATAATGATAATAATAGCAACAACAACCATAACAATTACTGCAAAGGATGGAAACAATGTTATTAATAATAATATCAATAATAATATATGAATACATATATAGGTTGAGAGGCTTGCAACAGGAGTCATGAAATCAGCACAGAGTCCCTTCGTCTTTTCAGCAAATATCAACACAGTAACTTCCACTTAAACATAATTAGTCTGTGTAATTTTTATAAATTCTTTTTTGTCCTGTGGCAACATTTAAAATCTGTAGTGCTATACCATGTCCCTAATGACCAAGACACCGAATATACAGGAATGGAAAAAGACAGTCCCTGTCCATAAGAACTAAAGTTTAGAAGGGGAAATAGGCAAAACAAAACAGCAACAACAAAAACTCCAGGTAAGTAGAATCAAACAAAGGAATATATGATGATAAACAAGTGGCATCGGTCAGTGTAAGTTCTCTGCACAAGCAGTGTGATTTTGCTTAGTGATTTTTGTCAGGCCAATCTTCATTCTTCCCTTGTTATACCTTCTTTTGAAATTGCAGCTCTTGCATTTGTTATCGAGGCAGCAAATATCTCATTTGGAGACTTCAGAGACATTGAAAACAGAACCTGAGTCTCCAGCCTTTCTCCTTTTCATTAAAATTGTTACTGTCACATTTGTTTCCAGAGTAGTTTATTCTAAATTGCTACTCTGCACATTTCCGATTCTGTCTTCCTGCAATCTGGTCAAAGACAACTGAAATCCGATTTTCATGAAGCACTGCAGCAGGTCACTTTGAGATATTAGTCTTTTCAGCTTCTGAAACAAAAAGAAATTTTCTGTATTCTTAAAGGTTTTTTTTTTTTTCAATCTTTGCTCGCCATGAATCGCAAAAAGCAACTTGAAGGAAAAGGTGTATTGAATTTGAGTGTGAGGCACTGTCCAATTATTTCTGCAAGTGCATGTCCTCGAGACATAGTGTCAATGAATGACTCAAAGAATGATGGCACAAGGGATTGGTAATGACATCTAAAATCTCCTCCTCAGTTTTAACAGTTCTAGCCCACTAGAGTTTAGTAGTGGCTAAAGTTGTTAATTACTACAGGTACTTTTTTTTCCAGAAAGCAGTTCTCTGAAGCTGCCCTAGAAGATAAATGGCCTCACCAAAAAAACATAATTCCTCATCTTTAAAGGTAATGTTAGTAGAGGTCATGGGGTGGACAGATGTCCACAGTGTGGGACTCCACAGCTGCCCGTCTCCCACGTTCAGCTGCCTGTACCAGCGATGTGATGACCGAACATCCCAGGGATAGCTTGGGACCACGCTGTCCCCCGGGCCTTGCTTTCTGCTGCGCTGGGTGGGCAGAGGACAGCGATATTCCTGTTTGCTCCAGCCTGCTTCCTTCTGCAGGTGACTGAGGAAGCATGCTGCCGCAGACACATCGCGCGCAGCTGCGCAGAGCTCTGCGCTTTACTCAAAGACAAAGAGCAGGAGTGACGCTTATTCTTATACTGCACCGGGACGTAAGCTTGCTTTGCCACGTCGGTGGCATGCTGAAGGTTCATACGGGGGTCTCCACTGCTGGGTAGACCTGAAATGTTGGAGTTAAAAGAGGAGTTCAGCACTTTGTGCTTTAGGCTGCACGATCCCTTATCACTTTCCTGTGTTATTCCTTCATTTTAGGTGGAGTTCTATCCACATCCCACAAGGCAGCATATTGGCCTTGCTCCACTACAAGGGTTTCGTAAGTGTAGCTGATCAATATTTATGTGCTTATTTAAAACCTTTTTTTCTCTTTAAAATGGCCTTAGACTTCAGGGTCAACCTTTCTATGAGGGAAGCTTTTAAGATTTGTTTGTACATGTGTGTGTTTTTCCAAGCTTTTGCTGAAAAAAGTGAAATAGTACACAATGCTTTTCAGCAAGGCCTCAAAGTCTTTTCCAAAGGAAAGCAGCATTAACTGGGCAGCATAAACAAGGAAAAAACTAGAGGAAATGGAAATTATGAATTTTGAATGTTTGCATTTTTTTCCACAAATGATTATTTGAGGTTTGGAAAGAATACAGTAGAACAGACATAGAGATATGACACTTATAGATATTTTTTTTTAGAAATCACTCTTTTCCTTCCCCCATATATTTGGAGTAGCTGTCCTTCACCTCTTAAGATGCTGAAAGAAATTTATGTATGTACTAACCTTAGAATATATATACGTGTGTGTGTGTGTGTGTATATATATATTTATATGAAAGCTATATAATACATTCCATGCAAAATTATAACCACTAACAATTCTCTTATCTTCAGGTTCAGTTCTTCCAAAGCTTCAGTTTGAAATGATGGCCCTGAAGAAATCCATGGGAGCTTTACCATTAACTTCAACAAAGTGAAGATTTTTGTCTTCAGGATCTTGGTTTTTAGTGGAATTTTCATCAGTGGTTGGTACTACATCATCACTGTCCAGATGCCCATGGAGATTTTTGGCAGGTTTTAATGAGGCATTTGAATTTCAAATTGGATTCTTTACAGGTTGGAATTTCAACAACTGAAATTCAATTAACTGTGCCTCCTCCTTCTTCTCCCAGACTTTGAACAAAAAATTAAAATTATTATTTTTTTCTTTAGAGGAACTACTTTCAGTAATGTGCCTTCTTCAAATCTGTTAAAAAGGCCACATTTTCTGTTTTACTTCTTTC
>JAVJGI010000014.1:34946685-34988724 GCA_035590275.1 Ibycter americanus
CTTTAGAGGAACTACTTTCAGTAATGTGCCTTCTTCAAATCTGTTAAAAAGGCCACATTTTCTGTTTTACTTCTTTCTTCCCGTTACCTTTACACTGGGGTTGCCCTTACTACCTTTTGAAAAGGCATGTGATTTTTCTGCAGCTGCAGTTTTGTGGGGGCTGCAGTTTTGTGGGGTTTTTCTTCTGCTTTGGCAGGACAGAAATCCCTAATCCAGACCAAAGACCACCTGAGCAGGCCCAGAAGGTAGGGAAGCGTTTATTTCATTAGAGATCCCATAGGAATGATGACCAGGACATCGGTCCCGTTTTCTTTCATTTTAGGAAACAACTTCAGAAAGCACTGATGTGGAAGGGGTAATGTATCACAGCTTTCATAAGGGGAAGGTCCATATACTGACAAAGAATAGTGTACTTCAGTCTCCTAGTCTTTGCCATTACTATTTTTACGTGGTTTGTTATGTTGAAATTGGAATAATGCCAGGAGTTATATTCATTTTTGTTATGTTAAAGCCAGTTACTGTGTATTTTTGTCTGTAGTTTGGTTACAACAATGCTGAGGATTGCACGTTTTGTTTTTAATTTTGTATGTGCTCTACAGACTCTCAGAAGCTGAAATATTATAGGGGATGATATTTCAGCACAGATCTCACAGCTGAGCTAAAGAAATTCATGCTTCTGAGTTGAAAGAATATATGATACACACAAGCATCAAAATAGGAGAGACATGAGAGAGAAATAGGCATGAATAGATCCTTGAAGACAAGAATAAGGATTTAGAGGGTGATTGTGGAAGGAAGTCGGAAGCCAGTGTGGGACTCAGGTAATAGAGCCACATCATGGGGAGAGGCCATGAAGAAGCAGCTTCTTGCTATGAAGTGTTAGGACTTAAGGGAGGGAAAGATGTGAGACTTAAGAAAGAATAAGTCTGCAGGGGGAGAAAGGACTCAGATACTGACCAAAGATTAACAATAGGGGAGGTAAGCTAAAGACTGACTCTGATTGTAATTGAGAAAAAGAATTGACAATAGTCCTTTTTCCTTTGTTTGCTCTGTCTCTTACATTCTCTTCTCACTTAGCCCAAGCAGAGTTTTGCCTTGAAAGGATATGAGAGATTTCATGTAGCCTGTGAGCTTCTATTACTGATATTATTTGGAAAATACTCAAACATTAGAGTGAGGATCTTCAGTACAAGGAGTTGTACTAAACATCTGCACTAGCACTGTTGCAACAAAGTAATGAAATTAAGAAGCAGGCTGAAATAGGGAGCAAACAGGATAGGAGAGTGCTTCCATGTTTAAGCAAATTTAAAGAACTCTAGCAGATTTAATATCTTTCAGACCTTAGAGAGCACTATGTAAAGCTCCCTGTTTTAAAACCACCTGGGTATTTCTCTGCTTTAGGCAGAGAGAAAAAGGGAGAGTCCAAACATATGAACTGATCAATGTATTTTATGTGCTGTTCTTTTGAGTAATTTCATTTGCACAGACATGCGCAGACCCATTTGCAAAGGCAGTAGCCAGATGCTTGTCAGGCTCATGTAATTGTCTGAGTGTCAAGCCTTCAGCCATGGAGTCATATACAACTGCACACTCTATTTCATATCTCTGGCAAGAGCATGGATTGAAATCTACCTGTTTCCATCAATCATGCTGTAATTCACAAACTGTTCACCACAGTCATCAATCAGATCTCTATGTGCAGTGCAATTTGTAAAAGGTAAATTCATGTACCTTATTTGATTAGTCATGTTAAGTGTGATAATATCAGATCTCCATTTTTTCCTCTTTGTAGACACTTTTCATCAGTGAAAACATTTCCATGGGATCACTCTGGTCATCAGAGTCTTAGAGAAAAGCGCGCATTGTTTTTTTCTGCTGAAAAAAGGGAAAAGTGATGATATAGAAGACCATTTCTTGATGGGCTGTCTATCCCTTATATTCTAATGTATCTTGTGCTGTGAAATTTGGGTATCTATGTAAGCTTTCAATATGGGGGTCACTGGCCATGTGATAGATGTTCTGTTCCAGGTAACAGATTTGATTAAAGGTTTTAAACCTTTCAGTGGTTTTTTCTTTCTCATCAGTTTTTGCTGCCATAGAAAACAGGGTTCCTCTCATTAAATTCTAATGTATGAAGTGGACCAGTAAACCAGTAACTGACCAAGTAGTTCAAGGTGAATAGTTCCTTGAAACTGGGCATTGAGCTGTGCAGAGACACTCACCATATTGTAACTTTTTAACACAAATCTTCAATGGACTTCTATGGATGAGTAAAATGGTGTGGAGAGGAAAACGTTATCAGGATCACATTTGTCATAATGCTATGGGATTTAGCTGGACTACAAATGAAGTGGCTTAAAAAGGCAATATAGAAGGCAATAATTTATTTTAACAGGTAATAGTCACCAGCCTGATGTACTGAAACCTTGCTTGGAAACAAGTCCTGTCCCAGTGCTCTGAGAAAGATGTCTTAAGAAGTTATTTTTATTTATATCATCTCTCATTTGGTGGTTTCTTTATTTCAAAAAATAATAGTTATTTTTTATTTTAATCTAGCTTTTTAAATTCTAAACCTTGTGAGTGGTTCTGATATGCTCACCTCAGATGAAAAGTTCAAACAGATCCACTTTGATGCTGTTTGATTTTGGGTCTTTTTCACATTCACCTACCAGCAGTGCATTTAGGAGTCTGGGCAAGTGGAGTTGTCAAGCCTTCAGAAAGGCAAACTAGAAGTAGGGCTTTATTAATCTTCTTGGCTGGCCAGACATAAGAGCTGCAGCATATTTAAATTTACTTTTAACAACATCTGTCTGATAATTCTGAAGAAGGAAAACTGGTAACCTCTCTCTCTTATCCAATTTACCCCTTCAACAAATCTGTAGAAATAGGTTCCCAGTCAGCAGAGTCTTGTAAGTGTGAAATTTCCTGAATCTTCAGAAAAGAACCTGAAAAGAAAGTTATATTGTAACATATTAAATCAAACTAGATTACACTTAATCACCATAAATGGCAACCACATCGTTACTTCTTAAAAGGAATTTACTTGGATCACATCAAAGTAACAATCCCAAATGAAGATTGATCTGTGTAACTGTGATCCCTGTACTTTTCTGCTTGTCATGCTTTAATCCCATAAGCTATAAAGATGCAGGAGACAGATCAGCTGCCTGGTTACATTTTACCTGGTTATACTCACTCATATGATCTTCATTTCTGCTTGACAGCAGGTAGTCTATAATTTTATCAAGGATAGGAATATATAACAAATAAAACCAGGAGATGGGGGATAAGTTCTTAAAAACAGAATGACCTCTTTATTTCTCATCATGCATTTCTCCCCTTCTGTTTAAATAGCTTACTACCCTTCAAGTTAGGAAATTAAGTGGTCGACAGATGAATCATGCCTCTTGCAGGTACTAGAAATATATACACTCGAGATGTGAGGTTATTAAAATGTCTGCATGCTACTTATTCTTCTGAAAAGAGTGAAAAAAATCTGCTCAAATACATTGGTGGTTTCAGGAAAGCCCAGATTAATTAATAAAGACTAATCATTTACTGTATATGCCAAATAGTAAAACCTAGGTTTGAATTTTTATATACTGCTTTTATTTCCTCAGTAAAACATCAGTTCCATCAATGTTCACAGGCGGACTGTCTTGGAGGTACTGAAAGATGATGGATATATACTCTAGAGATGTCAGGTTATTAAAACCACGTCAAAGTGATGAGCCTGAAGCCATGGCCATTACTATTGCCTGGTGTGGCTTCATAGGCTTTTGGACTCTTTTTTCTCTCAGTTGTACCTCTGCTGTTCCTCCCATTTGTACACCTTTGCAGGCAGTTGCCTTGGAACTTTTAATTTTCTCCTGCTCTACAATCTTTCCCCCTTGTCTGCGTTTCTCTCCTTTTTTTTTTTTTTTCTCTCCCTTTCTCTCTGCTTTGTAACCTTTTGCAGACTTCAATGTAAAAGCAAAAACTTGACATTATATTCTCCTACACACCTACATTCATGACTAGTGAAACAAAAGGAAAAAAGACTGTTTATCCTCTCATTTGCAACATTTCTATGAACAGCAAAGGTGCAGTGTAAATTAGACCTAAGTTGGTTTTGGTTTGGATCATTGCCCCCTGCCCCTGAGTTTTCTTCTTTATTCTTTAGTGTGTGTCTGCACAATTGCCTTCAGACTCTGAGACTTCTGCTTAGTGAAAGAGGAGTTGATTGTTGGCTGAACAAATTTCAAAGAAGTTTAGAGACTTTTGACAATAGCCACAATGAGAAATCCTCTACAGACAAGGAAAAGGAGCAGCTAAAACAAATAGTGTGGCTCCTATTAAAATTCATTACTTCTTTTTTAACTGTCCTTCATTACTGAGTTTTGATTACACCTCTAGGCAGAAGAATGGCAGAAGGACACAAGTTGTGTATCTTACCTGAGTTATTCTTAGGCTGTGAGTAGGTCTCTATCAAATGGATAAATTTCTCTCTTCATGCAGTTATTTTACAGCCCTCCTTTCCACCATATGGTATCCCAAATCAAGCGTTTTATTCATACCTAAACTGCTTAACTATCACGTGAAAAGTTTCCACTGATGCTTATGTAGAGCTTGCAGATGCTAAAAAGAGCCCAGAACCAGATGCAGCAGAGGTATGATGCCGAGCCTAGGGTAAGATCTTGGATCAAGTGAAATAGTAACTCTATTCTATCTGCAGGACTGTGACAATATCTTTGAAAAGCATGGCATTGTCATATGAACAGCAGTGGCTTAGATCAGCATAAAGCTGAGCATTTTTGCAGTAAGGTCAGATATGTAGGCCTGTGAATGTAACGTTACTGTAAAGTCACTGAGGACACTTTCACTTCAGTAACTGCTGACAAACTCTTTTTTTTTCTTTTTTTTTTCCCTACTGTTTTTCACTGAGGTCTGAGGTTAAGGTTAGACTTGCCCCACCTAAGAACTACTCTCTCATGCTGTCTTTTTCTCTCCATTTACTATAGAGGGAGTTAACTGCTTTTCTAACTTAGAAACCTCAGGTGAGTCCTTATCAGTGGCAGTCATCGCTTTTTAGCAAATTACAACATTTTAAGGTAAGTTTTAGTAGAACTGTGCACATGTGCACATGTCTGTGCGTGTATGCACACATGTAAGACAATGAAGTTTAAAAGTACAGTGTCATAAAAACCAATATGGGATAATCACCAACAAGAAAATATTAGCAAGATGAAAGCATTTACATCGTACATGTTGAAGAAATGGCCATGCTTGCAAAGCATCTTTTAATGTTATGCTATGTGTCCCTTTTTGTGCTCAGCCCAAATTGCTACTTGCCCAGTGCTGGGAGCTTGGTGGTATTCAGGGAAATTTTGCCACTGTGCAGGTGCAATATGCTTTCTATTAATTCCTACTGGGGCTGTTGCAGTGCTGGGACTGATGCTAGTGCAAAAAAAGAAAGGAAATAAAACTCAGCAAGATTTTAGGGAGGGTTATAAATTTCTAGTGGGAATGGATCGCACTGACTCCTGAGAGCCCCACAGACCCCTTTTACCCCTTTTGTGTAATTACAATCAACGTAAGACACAGAGGTAAAAGGGAGGGGAAACTTAGTTCATAGGGCATGAAGCCAGATGTAGGCAAATTGAGTCTTCTGCTAGCTACAGTGACAGATAAAACACACTTCCCAGATCTCTATGCATGTCTAGTACAAAGAAAACAAAAGACTATTAGGCTGCTTCCCAGATTGCAGAGCTGTCCAATCTGCTGTTAAAAAACATAACCACATGTAAAACAATTAATATTTTTGTTTCCAGTGTGAAAAACTATTTGTTCTGGACATTAAGTGGTTGTCAACAATAACAAGCATTTTTGCAGTTCAGCCAGAAAGCACGCGTCTTCTCAGAAGTGATGGCTGATGCAGCTATTGTGCTACAGTCATGACAATGACTGAAAAAAGGCCTAGTGATTCTGGAAGGCAGACAAAAGAGCCTGAAAAATTTCCCCAAAAGACCTAATCTCAGAACAAAAATACCTGAGTCAGGCAAGTCTACCCTCAGACTTTTCTGATCCTAGAATATATTGATATTGATTCTTTGGATCACTTAAGCTTCCAAAACTTCAGTTGGAAATGTATAAAAATAATAGTTATCAGAACCTCAGCTGCTTTTAGAATTCCTTTCAGTTGAAGTCATAGTTCCTCACCCGACTACACAACAGCAGATACTTTAGTCTTTGTGAAGTTCCCTGACCTCAGCTGGGTTTTGCTAACTTCCTTAGGGCCATTTGTAGAGGTTTTCAGAGAAGTGTCACAACCAAGTAAAGGCTTTTCTCCTCCCTCCTGTTTCCTTTTTTTATTTTCTTTTAGTTTATTTTCCTTCCTCTTTTCCCCCCTCTTTTCCTTTTTTTTTTTTTTTGTCTTCTCCCCCCCCTCTTTCTTTCTCCCTCCCACCCTCACCCTTAGGAAAAAAGGGTGCACTCAGGTAAGTAACTGCAATGTCACTAAGGTTCATGTTCATTTTATCGACTAAATCAACTCACATCAAACCTCAGAAATACTCCTTAAAGTACTTAAACTATTCACCTGTAAAGCTGTGTAAGTACTATGTTTACATGATACATCTGGAGCTCATATTGTGGTCATATAACAGATCTATTCTGGTGTATTAATGTCTAAAAACCAGTGTAATGGTACCTTGGAGCTGTTCAGCTGCCAGGGATCCCTCAACGTGCAGCTGCTGTAGCACAAATCTGAAAAAGCTTCTCTCTTCACTCTGAGTTTACTAGTAGCCATATGTTCCTGACTGGGAGAACATATTGCCCAAATTAATATCCCTGAGCTCCTAGTAGTACACCTCTATGTACACCTAGTAGCACATCTCTAGCTTTCTTTAAATACAGCTCATTATCTCTATCCCCTATAATTCACACAAAGATAAAAATTGTCCTAACGTCCTCATAGCATTTTCTGATTGTAACAAAAACAGTAAATTTGAATAGAGCCAAGTGTCACTGACAAAAATGCACAATTCCTTTCTCTTTTAATGCAGTTGATCTGTGACTGTTATTAGCTGAAGGCATAGAGCTTTTTCAGTACATGGATGAAGGCTTTGTGCTGTAACACCAAAGTGAGACTGACGGCCCATGAGAAATACCTTTGCACTTCTCCCAGCTTACCCTCATGAGACACACACAAATTCAAATATGGGCATAAAACATTTTTAATAGCTTATACCTCACTTGCTTTTTATTTTTGGTAGGATTATTTTGTTTTTTCCACATGTCATTTTTCATTTGAAATATATAATGGATTTTAGTTTACGGAAGCTTATTGAAAATTTAGTGCAATATGATATTTTGGTACCTCCGCTCCCCATAGTTGTCTAATATTCTCAAACACTCAGCAGGATGTCTGGCTGTCTGCAGTATGAATGGCTGAACATTTCTTGTAAAGAATGGAATACGCTATGTTGCTGGAGTTGCATAAAAAAAGTCTTTAGTGATATGGAAAAAGGCTCTGGGACCTTGTATGTCAGTTCTAGGAGAGATGAATTTAAAGGTAGAGCAATCCCTCTCCTAGAACTGACATCTGATGTCCCAGAGGCTTTCTCTGTTACACTGAGGGTTTTCTTTTTTTTCCTACATTTCCAACAATATAAAGTATGGTGCACATAGTATTTTGAACAATTTCACACTCATAGCAATAATGAGAAACTTGGGCTTAGAAACTGCCCACCCCCATCCCCCAATATTAGTGAATAACTTATGGTTTTAGCAGCAAGAAATCTTAAGAAAGCAGGAAGAAGTTTTTTTGCAGTGAAGGGCAAAGGAGATGAATTCAAAATCAAATGGTCACATTTGCTTTTTATTGAAACCTCTTCTATGTGCTCAGAATAGGTAAATGAGCCAGTCTTGAAAACTGAGCTACAAAGTCTCCATACATCTAAATTAGACCTTTTTCCCCCCAGAGCATCACCATTTTTCTGCCTCTTTTCCATTTCTCTTATTAAAGTAGCTCTCTTATCATTACCTACACTCCTCAAAGAAATTGCCCAAGCTGGCACCTTTTTCCTTAGAAAATACTGTGAATGTGCTGAGTCCCCTCTCTTAAACACAGAAGTCAATATGAGTCTACAGGAGTTTGCCATTGATTTGAATGGGAACTTGTCTTTGTCTCACTGATTTGCAATAACCTTACTATCTCAGACCAACCAATGCTGATTGTTTCACTTAAACAAAGAGGAAAATCCACACAACAATCTCTTCTCTTTCATCCACTGATATTACGGAACTCTAATACATAGGGCCTTATACATTTTCATTGCAGAAGTACATCCCTTAAGGAAGTTTATTATTAGAGACTTAGATTCTGAACACATTTGGAAACATGTGGAAAGATAAAAGTTAATTTTATGCAGAAATTCTCAGAATTTGCAAATCAGTCCAACCAAGGATCTCAGTTCTTACAAAATCCTTAACTATTAAAAAGCACTGATGTTGCAATGTCCTTCTTGAAGTGCATAACTGTAAAAGAGAAATCTTTCAGTATCACGGTAGAACAACAAAACAAGTGACTCAACAGATTATTTAGAGAAGTAACACTGAGTGACTTCTATAATAATTCAATTAGTTGTTAGAAAACAGAGTTTAAATTATATGAAAGCATTTGAACTCAGTTAGTATCAACAGCAATACATAGGCATCCTACATTTTTTTTTTTCCTGTTGCCACTGATTTGCCATACCTAAACTGGTGTTTTTAAAGGTGATTTGTGGTCGAATAAATAACATAAAAAACCCTCTGCCTCCCATTTGAAGGAAATAATTAGCTAGTAAAAAGCTGAGAACAGTGATGTGATAAGAAAAGGTCATCTTCCACAGTTTAATCAGCCTGTTTCTTTCTTTTCTTTTTGGTTTTCCTGCAAAGATGGAATACTGTATTTATAATTTGTGATGTATTGTATAGTCACATCAGCCAGTGTTTGCAATGCATCCAGAGACTTCATCATATCCACATATCCACATCATATATGGATACATAACAATGTACTATTAAAATATATTAAGATACTCTATTCATCATCATCATTCTGTCCCTGTGCAAATGAATATGTGAATCAATTATTTCAGATCAGTTGCCAAATGAGTGCAAAGAATAATTACAGGTCATCACAAAACAGTGCTGCAAGTGTTAGTGGAAGTGGTATTATTCTCAGGGAAGTAACTGGAAGTAAAAGTTTCTTCCAGGTACAGAGGCACATTTTGCTAGGCTAAAAATAAAAGATTTTATTTTTTTTAATTATTTTTGAAAATTTTTTATACTGTTCATATTATTGTTGTTTTATACTTAATTCATTAATAATGAACAATTAAACTGTCAAAACACCCAGGCTTTCTTAACACATAAATTTTTTTGCTGAAATTGTTCAATTTTATATGAATTCAGAAATCATTTGAATTCTACCTTCCCCTCACTTCAATATACATTTATTTTGGGGAAAAAAGAGTATTCAGTGAAAAAAATGCTAGTAAAGTTGAAAGTAGTTTATAGTAGGGGAAAGTAGTTTCTAATAGTTGAAAGCTGATGATGTCTGCCCTTAACAGAGTGGTAGAAAGCAGTAAAACCTCCCTTATATACCTAATGTAGCTGGAGTATCAGTGTAGTTTAAGTTTGAATGCTAAAAGTCATGCTTCACATAATTCTTTTGAAGTCACTGAAACCATGATCAGGTTTTAGCCATGGTGGTTATGGAGACGGTTGTGCTTTGATCTCACAGCTTTTCATTACTTGGAGGTTCACAGTGTTTAGTGTGCCTGTAGCGTGGTACAAGATAGAAAGTACCACTCTCACACCCAGCATACTCAAAAGTTTTGTCTGTTGTACTCGGGCAGCTCTATTAACTTCAATGAGACCAGCATAAACAGAAAAGAGAAACTAGATGAGGAATCATCCTGTTGCTCATACCTACCCCAGCTGTATATATTTATCTGTGTCTGTAAAACACATCGCATAAAAACGCACAGCCTGCCAAACAGTGATATATAGTGTCAGTTTAACGCAGTACTTTGCACTTTGTATTCCTCCCCCCAGTTCCTATTTAGGTGGCAATCACTAGACTTGGATTCAAGATAAGAAAGAGATTTTACTGGCAGCGGTGCCCGTTTCTCAGCAGACTCTGTGAGTAATTGTGTGGGCAGCTTTCGAGTTGCCTGTGGGTTACTCTCATGATTAGACTGCTGATGAGAAATCTGAGCTACCTTCTCCCCTTGCATGTCATTTCCTTTTAATTCACTTTGATTCAAGGAATGTATATTTTTTTATCTAGCTATGAATAAAAATAAGCTCCTGTAAATCCAGTTACTGAAAGTGTACAGAAACAGGCCTGTTGTAAGGCAGTACAGGAATATGTGTATAACACTACAAATGTACAAGTTTTATGAAGCCTAAGATGTCCTCTACTTTTGATGTCTCTCCCCACACTTATTTTGATGTGTACAGCAGTGGCAAAATGCACACACTTTTTCCTTTGATCATACAAAAGCACACATTTATTTTAGATGAATAGAATTAAAATTATTTTCTTTAAGAAAAAGCCTTGCATTATGGTGTAAAAGCTGTAATTTGGAAAGGTCACAATCCTATATTTGGAATCACTGAAATATTAGTGGATAAAGCTCATTTTTCATCCCCTAAGTTTTCATTTGTTGCTTTCAATAGTAATATTTGCATTTCCATTCTGGTGGAAAAAACCTTGTCTCTCAGTAAAACGGACAGAGATAGGAAGCCAGATAATTGCTATGTGCTTGTACCTAACAAAGAGGGACAATAATCAAATGTAATCCTTTTGAACCGAAACACAATTATTTGCAAGGAATACTGTTGTCAGGAGGAGTACGCAGGATGAGTTCTGTATTCGCTTTTGACACCATCAGTTTTCAGGGCAGAACATGGTCTTATTTGTAAAAAGGAGAGGTCTCTACCTGGAGCTCACAGAGGTTTTGAGTGAGCTTAGCAGCCCTTGATGTGTGGTTTATAAATAGAAAACTTCTTTAAAAGTCTGTGCCAATGTCAGCACTGCTTTCTGTGGTGTCTCATGGTGCTGTCGAGGGTTCGCAGCACCCGTCTCAAGGTGCTGATGATCAGGAGTGGGGAGTCTGAGGGAAGGCATGTGTGAAGGCAGGTTAAGGATGGTATAGTTTCTGATTAATTATGAAGAAAACTAAAAGGAAACTGTACACATTCACTTTCTACTATAGAACGTATATACCTAGAGAGGAAGGCACAAACTGTATAGCCTTGAGTCAAACACAAGCACCCATGGGGTGAGCAATAGTTTTGCAATTGGCTCCTGTATGCAGGATTTCATCCCTATTGCATCTCAAATTACAAAAACATTCAGGAATGTAAATGTCAGTGTTTCAGCTTTTCTTCTTGAGATTTCAGGTTGTTGCCACCCCGTCTTAGGTGAGTAGAGTCTAGTATTTCCAAATGATGTAGCTTTTGGCAGAAATGTAACCATCTCCTGCTTCCTCCATCAGTGAGGAAGCCTGACAACGCAGTTGTTCCAGCTCTTTGCCATCAGCTCACACTCGCTCCACAGTTTTGAACCTCTGCTAGTAATCTGAATTCTGATTTATCTCCAGCTCCCATTATCCTTTAAGCTGTGAACATCATCAAACTCCAGGAATTTTATACAGAGATCCCTTACAGGTATTTCCCTAAATATTTTTGGTTTGTCTCCTACACTCCTTTCTCACTACAAGGTACACTCCCAGTGATTCCTGCTTTCCAGCTGCTTCTCTTTTAGGAAAATGTTTCTGCTCTCTGCAGGTTCTCTATATGTACCATTCTGAGGGATGGATTAGCTTCCTTCTGCAGGTGATACTTTTTTTGTATCTTGTTATATGATACTTGATTGCTCAGCCTGAAGCCTAGACTTGATACCTGACAACTGAATGATTAGACATAGTTGAAATCTGAACCCTTAAAGATCCAGTTTGTGCAGTTCCTTCTAGGATGCTTCATACAGCAAGGAAATACAAAATTGAAAGTGTTTTTGGTTTCAGTTGTTCTGGAAAAGCAATTGAATGAAACCAGTAAGGAGCACTATGAGCACAATCATTGTAGGTGACTGTTCTGTAATAACCCCGACTGAGTGAACTGTATGCTTGGTATCTGTCTGGTGTGTGAATCTTGAATAGTGAGGTTGGTTTTGTATTGTTTCAGTACTTAAAAATGTAATATTTTATTCATAGGGAATCTGCAATCTGGCAATTGCTCAGGACAGGAGGAACTATTGTTTTATAAGCTTTACAACGTTGCCCAACATATGTTTGAAAATCAAGAAGGGGAAACATATGTCAAGGGATTCTGCATTGCAAAAAATCTTATGAAAGAGAAAAGAATAGAAGGAGACAGAATAAGAAAGTGTATTAAAATAAAAGGAATCCCATGAATATTCAGTCAATAACTTGTGTCACTACTGATGTGCACTAAGAGCTCCTGAGTACTGAGTGGTACGGGCTGGGGGAGACAAAGACAGACCATACACCTTTACACCCCTGGGATACTTGGGCACAAAAAGAATACATTAAAACTTAATAAGACATTGTAAAATACATAGCACATTGGGATCTATGCCTACCTTCAACTTGTGTTGCACAGGATGGACATATTGTTACCACAGATCTGAAAATATAATCAAATAGCATTTAATTTTTTCAAAGTGGGTTTTAATACTTGCTGTAAAACACTTTAGCAGCTCCTGACAAAAAAGGGCATCAATCTATATCAAATATACATCTCACGTCAGAGATAAAAGGTCAAAAATATATGGCCACTGAATGGAGTGAAGATTAAATCATAGCAGGCCTGGCTATAAGTGTCTCAGTCCCTCCGCTAAGATCCTGCATTTAAAGATAAGCAGAATTTAACGGGATCTCTTATTTTCCTATTTTTAAAAAATTAAATATCTATAACACAGGGTTACAGTTACTTTCGTAATATTGTTATGTCTTGCAATGTGTCTGTAAAATTGTACATTACAGCTATTATACTGAATAAATTTTATCTGGCCTAGACAATTAAGTTATTTTAAAAACATTGTTCTTCATACATAAAAATAGAATGTTAGCTATTTAATGAGCCATGTGAAGATGTGAAATTTCTGCTTCTCTAACATTAATGCCTTGCAATTTCCTATCTGAAAGACAAGGAAAAAGAGAGTCAAGAGAAAAGGTTAGTGCCTTTGCCTGAAATATTCCTAAGAAGAGATACTTCTAAATTTAACTGTGAAGGAAAAGAAAATAATTAAAAAAAATCAACTGGAGGAAGGACAAAGCACATACAAAGTATGCCAGTGAAATAAGTCTTTTACAGATGTCTCGGAATAGTGAGAATACAAGTGCCTACAGTACACTCCAGTACCACAGTGTAAACACCAATTTAGGAAGAGTGCAAGTTAACCCTGTAGAATTATTTAATCTTATGAAAGGCGTCTATAGTAAACATTCAGTGAACTTCAGTCTTGGGCTTAACATCTCTGCCCTCACCGATACGTTAATTGAAGATGCTCCATCTTGTTTCAACATACAAGAGTCTGGTGGGGGCAGTAGGTCCACATACATGCATGTTTTATATAATCTTTTTACCTGAAGCAACATGCAAGTGTATTATACAATAAATGTATACCATTAGATGTCTCATAATAAGGTAATATAAAATAAGCATCTAACTGTAAATTTCAAATGAAAAAACTCTTTTTTTTTCTTCTCTGTGATAAATCACTGAAAATGGGGAATGACTATATATTCTGAAAAATTTCATAGTGTAATTTTATATTTGTGCAATATATCTAAAAAATTTATCAGGTGTTTACAGTTTTGTAAAAACCTTAGATAGAATCTCTGTCCTACATAGCAATAGACTAAAAATTTGTAGCAAAATACTTCTTACTCTGGTTTTTCATAACAGATATTCAAGGTGGTAGAATTTATTACATAAACACAAGCACACATCTTAAACACTACTTGATGTGCAATAAACAAACAATATACTACACCACTTGTTTCTGTTCTCCATTATTTGTTGTTGCTTAGGCTGAGCAAAAGCTTTTATGTAATATGGCTAGTAATAATATAAAGCATGTGTTCTGTAACCCAAAGTTGTCAAACATATGAAGTCATAAAGCAAATAAGAAAAAAAGAACCCCATGAACTCAGCAAAGAATAAAAATATTAGACCAATTATATAGCCATTTTTAACAATTTTATATTTTCTGTGTGTCCTGGTTTTGGCTGGGATAGAGTAAATTTCCTTCTTAGTAGCTGGTGCAGTGCTGTGTTTTGGATTTGGGGTGAGAACAGTGCTGACAGCACACTGATGGGTTTGGTTGTTGCTGGGTCATGTTTATACTAAGTTAACAACTTTTCAGCTTCTTGGGCCCTGCCAGTGAGAGGCCTGGAGAGGCACGGGAAATTGGGAGAGGACACAGTCAGGACAGCTGACCCAAACTAGCCAAAGGGATATTCCATACCATATGACGTCATGCTGAGTACATAAGCTGGGGGAAGAGGAAGGAAGGTGGGGACATCTGGCATTACGGTGTTTGTCTTCCCCGGTAACTGTTACACAGGCTGGAGCCCGGCTTTCCTGGGGATGGCTGAGCAGCCGCCTGCCGATGGGAAGCAGTGAACGAATTCTTTGCTTTGCTTTGCTTGCGTGCACAGCTTTTGCTTTACCTATTAAACTGCCTTTATCTTGACCCACAAGTTTTCTCACTTTTACTGTTCTGATCCTCTCTCCCATCCCACTGTGGTGGGAGTGAGTGAACAGCTGCGTGGGGCTTAGTCAATGGCTGGGGTTAAACCAAGACACTGTAGCCACTGAAAAGTGGAGTTAACATGCTCAATTTATAATATCTGCTAGGATATCAATACTGGGTAAGATGCTGGTAGTGAAGAGATGATGATTATAAATGTATGAAATTCAATACTAAATGCAATACCAAAAAAGATTAATCCCTAATTTTGCTATCAGCTGCTATTCTGTATATAGCCTCTGGCTTTCTAAACCCATTTGGCAGAGCTGTGTTTCTTTCCGCTCCACTGCTGTTAAAAGAATGAACTGGGGAAAGCTTGCGTTCTGTCCCCAAAGCTGTTTTCCTTTTTGCTTTCAAAGCAACAGACCAGAGCACAATTTTTGTGCTTAAAGTACTAGTGGGGCCTGTGCTGGGGCATCTCCTTTTGTATCCCAAAGGTTGGCAGGAAAGGGAAAGGGAATTTCAGCACCAGCAATGCCAATGTATGAGGTAACCTCCATCAAGGGCTGGAGGCCTCCAGTAAGAGCTCCAGCTTCACTGTGAGATCAGATAAACTGCAGAGCAGGAGGTAGCCGTGAAATACACACCTCCAAACATACTCCTTTCTCATCCAAAATTTTTAATAATACCAAAATATTTGCTACTATTGTGATAGTTATTCTGATTTCAATAACGTGTAAGATTCAAATGGTTTTGCCTGTCACTTATATGTATGCTTTTGCATTATCAACAAAAAAGTATACTTACTAATGGACAGATAAGGTATACTTATGTATACTACTTAGTATGTGTTTATGCCTTTATCTTTTGTTTCACTCACCTAGTTGCAACAATAGTTTCAGAGCCAATGGGTGCAAACTCTTGGAACACACGAAGATATTACCTAAAATATTTACAAATAATTTCTCAAACACATTCTTCTCTGACTCACCTGTATGACATTACATAGCAGAACATCAATAATATCTCAGGTTTGAATCCCTGGAGTTGCACAACTCTTGTACAAGTCAAATCAGCACATCAAACCCTAGCCAACTGTTGAAGAAGGCACCACTCAAAATGAAATAACCAGGTTCTCACAGAGCATGTTGGGCACAGACTACTTGAATCAGGAGTGAAATATGGATAAAAAGATTGTATTTACACACACAATTGCACATAAAAAGCCAAAAAGAGAAGCATACACCTGATTGCACATAAGTCTCTTCCACATGAAGGATCCTTCAATATGAACTCCGTCCTGGAGCTACAGCATAAACCCAGCCAGCTGCACAGTTATATCATCTTGTAGATGAGCAGACAAAGAATGAAAGCACAACAGTTAAACAGGCTTCTTTCTTTCTGTTGTTGCTGCTCACTGCAGCAATTATACAGTGCTGATCAATTCCAGCAACTAAGTGCAGTAAAACTCTCCCAGTCTTCTCAGCTCTGAGTGATTACTGAACACAGGAAAGCAACTTGCCCATGTGAATAGGGAGCTGGTTGTTTAGAGCTGAAGCAAAGAAATGTGGAGGGAAAAGAGAACCTAAACACACCTTAACTCTGAATTTAGAACTAATGTTACAAGTCAAAAGAAAGCTATCTCAGAAAACTTTCTTGCTGGAAGGAACCTATTTCAAAAGCTTGCAGGTTTATGCAGTTTTCCTTTAACTCAAATTGTTTACTCAGACTCCCGGGAATCCTCTAATTATCCTGTAGAAATTTCAGAAGTACGCTACTTCAGACAAAAGTGAAACCTGTATATCACGTATCTCTTTTAAAGAGAATACAGAAATAAGTTGGAAACAGGGTTTCACACGTGCTTTACAAATGTAAAGCACAAACCCTAGGGAACTGATGCTTTCCAAAAAGTGTAACTTGTTTCGGGCATTAGTGTCAGGTCCAACACTTCCCTCAAGCATCATTACCCTGTGAACATGAACTGTGATCACCCAAGAAATACCCAAATAACAAATGGTTGGCCTGGAATTGGCTGTCCTGGTGAATACCAAGCTAGTTACAGGTGAACAAGAAAAGATGCTACCAGTGAGTTCAATGACAGAAAAGTCACAGGTGATGAACATGAATGAATATAATTCAATATGCTAAGCTGTATCCTCAGAAGAACTGGATAAATTAGATGTATGATGCATCTGAAAAGAGCAAGAGGGAAACATGGAAATCATGGAGTTAAAATTGTTTCAAGTTCTTGGTCTTATCAAGAAGGTGTGCCACTCATTGGAGGAGAAGAGAACTTGAGGAAGCATGTGATGATGTCTCCAGGGGAAAAAAAAGCTTTTGATAGAATACAGAAAAGAACTGGAAGCACCCAACAGACCTATGCTTCATGCCTATAGGAAAGGTTTTCTCAACTTTGGAATGAAGATAAAAGAAAACCTAGATGGGTTCATTGTTTTGGGAGTCATAGTGTGAGCAAAAAGGTAAATAGAATATGTAAACCCACTAACCATTGTAGGTAAAAGTAAACAAAATATTTTGTACGGAACCCCAAAGAATTTATATACACACATGCATACATACACACACACACATATGAAAAGCAACATTTCTGCTGTCTTCAAGGACGGAAAACAGAAAAGATGTAGAGACCAACTCTCCCCATAAATTTCTTCCAGCAAAGAGACTACACGTGCACAATCAGCACTTACAGTGAATGCCTTCATGAGCAAATGCTGACATTCTCTAGGTATTAGGAGCTGTGCTGACCTTCCACCTAATAACGGTCTTTATCTATCTTAGTCAATCATGCAGGGTCACCCCTGCAGCCCCACCACAAAAACTTTGTCACCTAAACACAATACAGGTATTTGCGTGTGTATTGCATGGGTGGGGGCAATTTATATGTATGCAGCAACATGCTAATTCATGAAGAGCTGACTTATTGAATGATAAGTAGTTTATAGCCTTGAGAACCTTATACTTCATATCTATTACACGCTGTAAAAAGTTTTAGTTCCTAAAAGTCCATTTCCAGGAGGTCATATGTAGTTCTGTATTACTAGAGATAACAATAATATAGAAATAGAAAAGAAATCATCCATGCATCTTCTCAGCTTGAGGAAAAAATTGTGTGGTTAGAGTAAACCAATTTTTTGTAGGGGCTTATCTCCCATTAGTATATTTTATGAATGTAAATTTGAACGCTAATTCCCAAAGCAGAAAATTCCCAAAGTAACATAAAAATACATCAGAGCCCTCAGACACAAAGCATCAGGTATAATATCCTGATAAATAAACATTATAAATAAAGTGAAATGAAAATGATAAAACCACATCAAGGGAGCTTCAGATGATTTATACCAGCTGAAGGTCTTGTTCATATAATTGAAGCATTTACATTTAGACCTAAGTTATGCTTTTCTCAGGTGGTATTCAAGCTATTTTTCCTCCAAATCTCTCAACTGCAACATGTCACCTCCAACCAAAATTCTGCAGACATTTTCACCTGAGGATGGCCTTTGCAAAGTTATATATTCATACCTGGCAAGCAACCCCCACTCCTTTCAGAAAGATTCTTAGTTTCTGTTTAAATGTCAAAAGAAGCCTACAAAACCAAACCGTTGCCAAACCCAGACTGTCTGTGTGAATGTCACAGTGATGCATCCTATATACATACTGTTTGTGTATTTTTTTAATGTGTCAAATTCCGTCAGATTCACCTGAAAGAAATGCTGTATTTTAGAAGCAGCTACCTGTGGCCTACAGGAGAATAATATTTATGCTCTGCATGGGTCAGTAGTTACCAGATTTTGCCACCATCAGGATGAATAAAGGCACTTTGCACATCTCTGTTTCCCAGGTTTTAACACATTCCGGTGTCTGCTATCACAAAATGGCCTTATTAACTGTATTTCAACCACATTTATAAAAATTACTATTTGCCTTACTTCTACATACGGTTAACATGGGGCTTTGTTTCTTGATTTTTGATGTGCCGTTGGTATAACTGTATTCGTATTTCTTTTTGTCATGGAAAGATCTCTTGGCTAGTTAACCTCAGTTTTGTAAAGATCAAATTATTATACCCCGTGGCATTGGAAAACTTGCTATGCCACTGAGTATCATACATGAAGTTATAAAAATTAATATATTTCATTCTGTGTCAGCAAATTTTCAAACTGAAACCCATGATTGTAAGTCCAAATCTAATAGTCCTATGTTTACATGGAGCCCAATGTAACCACTGCTCCCCAGGGACAAAAAAAAGTGTGGTTTTGTATCCATTTGTAATCATATCATTCTCATGATGATTCAACACAATGAAAAAAAACCTTATCATAGTTGTGTCTCTTTAGTCAAGAGATATTTTTTGAATGTGTGTGCCTTTGGCTTTTCCTCCTCTGTTGGGGTTTGTAAATTACTGTTTTAATTTACAACTCAGCTTCAGCTGACATCAACCGAAAGACAAATCTTCAGTCAGGGACATTTTAACTGTTGTTTGTTTGGGTTTGTTTTTTTTTTTTTAACCAGTTGGGTTCTTCCAAATTCAGAAAAACATACTGACTTCAGGGTCAATGCTTGACATGCTTCATTTCCAGTTGCACTCGCTTCTTTGTTCTGCATATACTAAATTTGGAAATGCTCATCCATTGGTACTCAACTAACTAGTGACAGAACTAAGATATTCGTTTTACAATAAGTTTTTTTTCATAGCTACAACCACTGAAATAACTGTTCATTTACTGCATTTAGGTTAGACCATTAATACTCTATAGAACAATTATAATTAAAATGATTTTTATCTTTCATATAAAACGTGTTCACTGACAACATTATGGAAAGATACGTTTAACACATAAGAAAGCTGTATTAATGTACATTTTGTTTTAAGACATGAATGCTACTGCCCATTGACCTCTAGCTAGTTGTACTTACCTTTATGAGGCAGTAGTTAGCTCTTAGATTTGTAGAAAAGGACCAATTTGTTTCCTCATGGTGAAAAGTTACTTAATGGTGTAGTAGGGCAGATATCACAAGACGTGCTTTCTTTGACCCTTGTTAAGACTAACAAAACTGACTTTGTTTCCTTCCAGCAATTAGTTTTGGGTCATAGGAATTAATCTACAAACACATAACTGGAAAGTTTGAGTTAAATGAAAGGTCTAAAATGAGCAACCATGGAAGTTACTCTTTTAATATACATGGGCATTAGATAACCCACAAACAAAATCCACAGGAGATTTCATGATGAAAGTACGTGGTCACCAACAGAACAGCATCTTCTGTTATGTTCAAAATCTTGTTTATGGGCAAAGAGGAAGTACATGCTATACATAAAAGAGGCCAAGAATTTATTCTTATTATAGTAGAAATCTTTACAGTCTAATTCAGGAATCATCATTAGTCTAGATCTAATTATTACAGAAAAACAAAGCAAAACCAAACCAAAACCAAAACCACAACAAAACCCAAACCCAACAGGCAGAATACAGAAAAAAAGTAAAAAACCAGCAGCAATATAATTAAAATAGTAACACACATACTTAGTTTCTACCCTTTCCCTGGTGTTGTGCTCTCCCTTCTACTGCTGCTCTGGATCCTAGAGTCAGTGGTTTCGTCATGGTGTTTGTTCATGGTGGTGAGGGAGGTGTTACAACAAGCTGTGAACATCTGGAACCCCTTTGCTGGGAGGAATATGGTGCTCATATTGATGATTTCCTTTTCTGCATTTTTTTTTTTCCATAGAGGGTCTTTTACAACTTTTTATTTCTTCATTGGTCTGCAGTTCCAGGTTACATCTAAGTTTACTATGTATGTCATCTTTTATGTATGTCAAATACTGTTTCTTTTGTCCAACTCTAGATCTGCATTATTTTTTAACTGACCATTACTGAGCTGTTTATAGCTGTGGAGTCTCCAGTGCTAGGTGGAACTCAGCTGGATCTGGCAGCTCAAAAGATGTAAGGCTATCACAGCTCCATGCCCCCAGCTCCACATCCCTAGCTCAGCCAGTAGTGAGACTGAGTGGAATGAGCCTGGACGTGGTGTTTGTTCCTCAGGAGTCTGTAATTTGGGTTCCTGACTCCATTGTGCCCCTGTATTCCTCTGAGCTTGTGAAAATGAGCTTCTGATGGGCTCATGACTCCCATGATGGGTCTGGGAGGAACTAGGGCAATATTTGAGCTCTCCCATCTGCTGTTGTCTCTGTCTTCCATTGTGGGGCGCAGATGAGCTTTTACTACATAACCTGACACCAGCTTGCGCCCTATTACTTATCATCACACACCTGCACTGTCTGTACTGCATCCTGTTGTCATGACCCAACAGACTTCCCGCCTGCTACCCAGAGCGGGGAATCCGCTTCGCTGGTTACAGGCCTGAGCGGTGTGACCAAACACTAGGACTCACCGTGTGGTTAATATGATTACTTTAATAAACACCATAAATCAATACTCACAAGCAAACCACTATCCCTGTTGATATAATGGAGGTAGTGATCCTATGTTGATCACCCTTGATAGTATTATAGTAAACAACACACAGAAAGGTAAAGAAATAGACTACAGCATAGATCAACACATTATAGTAAGCTACAAGTGGAAAAAGTAAACAGACATACCACCTGCTCAGAGGGAAGTGCAGCATGAAGATGATAAGGGATCTCAGGCCAGCTGAGAAGGAGGTCCATAGAGCACTTTCTGAGTTGGGATTTTATACCATTACAGTCACATAGGCTTTTCATATGGATAACTTTGATAGGCAAGCCTTTTTTTATCAGTTTAGACACAACATGGAGGTGTTACAATACTGGATGTGTGCTCCCCCTTTACCGATAGATAGTTTTTATATTTGGGCTTTGTTCCCTTTGAGACAGAGGGTGTGAGCAAGGCCTTGCTATCACACATGCACAGTAGGGATCGAGGGCCTCAGAAAGGACAAACTACCCACCTACGCCCAGTCCTGCTTCTCTCCTTATGGCTTCAATGGCCGTTTCCCTTCTTCAGCACACTTTGTTGTTTTTTCCAAACAGGCTGAACCTGACACCTGTGTCTCTGACAATGAAAGCTTCTGCTGCCTTTCCAGGTGTGTATCTCTCTACATTATTATGTTAGAGCAATACATATCTCTTTCTACTTAGAAAAAGTGCTTTTTACTGGTATCTGTATAAAGCTACACTATCACCCAAAGATAAACAAAAGAAAACCAAATTAGATATGGACAATCAGTCAGTCAGAGAAACTGCTTCCACAGCAAAATCAAGTAAAACCCGGAGGCAGGTGAAGAAAAACCCAGTCAGAGCAGGCCTGAGTAGCCTCTATCCTGAGGCCATTCAAACTCACTGCAAAGCTTACGACCTTTTGCTAGCACTGGCAATACCGTATTACAGGGCTACGCAGTTATGCTTCTGCACAATCAGGCGATCAGGAACACTGGATCCAGACAGCCAGACCACATCTTTCAGTCCACATCACACTGTAACGGCCATTTAGATATGTGCTCTGGAAAGACTTCTGTGTAATCAACTATTCAAGACTTCCTAACCTAGGGACTCTCAGAGCATTGTTTTGTGATATACAAACAGTTCCTGAAATCCCTGGGATGCTGTCTTTGTCCCATATATCGTCATGCGTCATAAACTTCTCCATGCACTGTAAATGCTGTATTCCCTGCTGCACTGTGGCTTTTGGAAAACAGATCTGCATGGATGGGTGCAGACAAACATGAATTCCTCTACTTGTACCAAAGTAGAGGAATATGAATCAGCACCTCCTGATTCAAAGCTTTGTGTCTTTATCAGTGTAGTGATTTACTTAAGAAAGTCAGAATATATTAATACCAAAGAATCCCAAAGAATCTCACTAAAGAGGTATGTGTCTCATGTGAGAGCTGAATGACATGCCTTTATCAGAAAGCTCATCTGGTTTTACCTATCCCTGTAGACAGATGTGGGTCTGTAGATGCATAGGACTAGGACATGTCTTTCTGTCAAATTACCTCTCAAAGTGAGCTGCTAAAGGATCATGACCATATCTGGGTAATAGAATAATCGGGGACTTTCAAATCCTTATTTTATTCCAGTAGATCTTGCAAAAGCCCTGTGTTTTCATCAAGCTGCCTGCAGAAATACAAAGAACTGCAATCCTGGGTTTTGGACAACCACAAGGACAGCAACTATTATTTTTTGAGATTCTCAGTGGCCCAAATATTAAAAGAACAGGACACAATACTGCTAATTGCCAGTAAGGAGTCAGTTACTGATTCCCTTTCCATTTTTTCAGTACTTTTCTTCTCAAATAGTGCTGCTGGATGATTTAAAATGTTAGACAGAAAAGTGCATATCTTGTAGGATTTTGTAAAAAATCTTCCTACTTGCTGAGAACGTCTATGAGAAAAAAGTTTTTAACAGCAAAATCATAACACAGTCATCCACAGCTGGAAGAAGAAGTGCAATCCCTACTCTGCACTTCTGTAATATGGTGAAGATCTTGCTATAGGAACTTGATACTGCCACTTGAACTCCAATTGGGATATTGTATTTGCAACATTTTTTGTCAGGCAATAAGCCTTCTCAAAAGAAGCACTGATTATTAGCTTAGAAAACAGTTCCACAGGAAGAAATAATGTAGTATCCTATAGAATGTCTAAGAACTAAGTAGAAATTCAATACTATATATAAAGTGATTTTTTTTTTAATGTCTAGATCTGAACCTTATAGCAGACTATCATTACTTTGTCATAGAACTGTAAGAATTGACACATGTAAGAGGACCTGTTTAACTTTTCATAAATAATTTTTGAATAGATTTAAAAGTAAATTAAAGTATAGCCACTTTTTTCTTTTTAAATAAGTGATACAACATGACATTTTCATCTGGTTTGGTCAGGTCACATCAAATTATGTCACATCACAGAATATGTTTAACCTAATGCAATGCAATGTAAGTGCAATGTCTGCATCAAAAATTTAAAGGAATAATTTAAAACAAAATTTAAAAGAAGTGGAAGAAAGTAAGAAATAGAATACTTGAATCTGCTTATGTCAAACTTATCTCTGCTTTCTTGTAATAGACAGATGCCCTATGTTCTCAGTCAGTAGCAGCTACTTCATCCCCAGCCAGTTACAAATAATATATATAAAAAAGGATGATTTCATTGAAATGCCACTTACTTTTTTCTTGTAATGGATCTTGACAAGAAAATGTTCATGCTGTGTGACTTTGAAAATGCCCTTTTCTGGCAGGCAGCCTTCCTGCCACTGCTACTGTTTGCTGGCTTTAAACAACAGGAACAGTGGCCAATTTAAAGCCCAGGAATCAACCAATTTGAGATGCACAGGCTCCCCATGAAGCAATTATTCCCTTGGATGGACATACTGTCTTCATTATACCATAGATTTTGCAGAACTTAAATATTCAACCACTGATGTACATTCTTTGCACTGTTGGTAACATATGTGGTGTGATTGTCCAAAAAAGAAAGCACATTTCTGTCTCAGAATGCATAGTGTGATATTCCAGCCCACAGGGATGGGAGTGGGGAAAACATGCATATATACTAGGATTAAATTATGTCCTGTGGAGATGAGCTGGACAGGTTTAAAAGAAAGAAAGAAAAGTTTTCAATAGCCTTTGAGCAGGATAGTCTAAAGATGTGAGTATATGCTTTATTCACCTCTTGTTCAAAATATGGAAAATCATTCTTTGTCTCCTTTGAAGCATTTTCGGATTTCTTACCCTCCCCACTAGCTGGTAGCTTATTTTTGTTCTAATTATTGGGTAACCTCAGTACTTGTCTTCCAAGCAGTTTGCTTAAGTGTGCTAGCAATTCTTGTTACCTTTCAATTAGATTACATATTTTTATTTTAACAATGGGGAAGCAGTAGAAGATGAGGGAAAAAAGAAAGGAAAAGAAAAATAACGCCAACCTCTTACGTTTTTTAAAGTGTATAGACTTATTCTCTGAAATTCATTTGGAAAAAAAAATATTTTATTGTTCTTTGTTGTAAATTTGCTCTACAAATAAATTATTATTATTATTATTTTCCCTATGTTTCTGTTAGTGATACACATTCATCCTGTTAAGTGAGGATCTACCAACTGATACTCAAATTTCTGAAACTGGAACCCTCCCCCAGATAAAGACCAGTACTAAACCCAAAAGACTTAATCAAGATCATGATGTTCTGTCTTTAATATTTATTTAAAATGTAAACTTTCATAGGCTAAAATTGTAGCAATGAGAATGTTTAAGTAGGAACAAGATCAACCCCCTAAAATTTAAGCTTTATATGTGTTAACTACATTTTTGTATGAAACTTTTTTCTGATCTCAACGTGTCTTTCTGCTGGTTTTGGCTGGGATAGAGTTAATTTTCTTCATGGTAGCCGGTATGGGGCTATGTTTTGGATTAGTGCTGAAAACAGTACTGGTAATGTAGAGATGTGTTCGTTATTGCTGATCAGTTCTTACACAGAGCCAAGGCCTTTTCTGCCTCTCACCCCACCCCACCAGCGAGGAGGCTGGGGGTGCAGAAGAAGCTGGGAGGGGACACAGCTGGGACAGATGGCCCCAACTGACCCAGGGGATATTCCATACCATATGATGTCATGCTCAGCATATAAAACCAGGAGAAAAAGAAAGAAGGAAGGGATGTTGAAGTGACAGTGTTTGTCCTCCCAAGTAACCATTATGCATGCTGGAGCCCTGCTTTCCTGGAGATGGCTGAACACCTGCCTGCTGATCAGGAGTAGTGAATGAATTCCTTGTTTGGCTTTGCTTGTGTGTGGCTTTTTCTTTACCCATTAAATTGTCTTTATCTCAACTCAGAAGTTTTTTCACTGTTACTCTTCCAATTCTCTCCCCCATCCCACTGTGAGGGGAGTGAGCAAGAGGCTGCATGGTGCTTAGTCACTGGCTGGGGTTAAACCACAACAGTTCTAAACCATGACAGTCTTCTATCCACTGTGCTTTCTCATGGGGATGGATTTAAAATGACCTGCAGAGGTCACTGAGATGGGAGAGTTCTTGCCAGATTATCACTTCTAATTTCTGCTGTCTGCTGGGCACAGGTAAAATCATGGTAGTATGCCATCCACAAGCATATCCTAAGTCCAGCTCTTCCAAAAGACTGCAAGAAACCTAAATTCCATCTACATCCCTTATAGAAAATATAAGGAAACTTTCAGGAACCTGCAGACCTTCTCTTCCTATAGAGTAGAAATTTCTTAATTTTTAATGTACTCTTGGAATTATACTGAAATATGTTTTTTCAGGTATAGAAATAGGATGGACAGTTGAGGCTAAGTCAAACAGGGAATGCAAGTGTACATTACAATCTAAAAATATTTTGGTTGGACAAAAGGCACAATTCCCAGTGACTACTATGCTAGACTGTACAGACACTTTAGTTAAACAGAAGGAGAGAAACAGACATGCAGACAGATGATCTGATCAGTCTGCCAACTGCTTCCTCACTTCTTTTAATAACACCTAAAAGTAACAATTTGCTGTCTAGCTAACAGTATCCAATTTCATTCTGTCATTTTCTCTATGAGTGTGTTATATCATATTAAAATAATTAGATGTAAATCTGTGGTCTTGACGATCTGTGTTTGATTTTTAAAAAAGCATTTTGTGGTGTTGACATGCCCAAGATAGCTCCTAGTAAATATTTTATGGAATCGAAGACCACAGAGCTGTACTACTGAAGTAGTAGAAATAAACTAGCTTTACAGAGAAGGTTTGAGTCACATCATATTGGTTCAGCACATTGTTAGATTATATTGGTTCTGCTATCACAGAACCACAGAATGGTTGAGGTTGGAGATCATCTGGTCTAACCACTCTGCTCAAGCCAAGCCACCTAGTGCAGGCTGCCTAGGACTCTGTCCAGATAGCTTTTGAAAACATCCAAGGAGACTCTGCAACCTCCTCAGGCAACCTGTGCCAGTGCTCAGCCATCCTGACCCTGGTTACTTTTTCCCAGTGAAAAAGCATTTCCTGATGTTCAGACGGAGCCTCCTGTACTTCATTGTGGGCCCACTGCCTCTGGTCCTCTCACTGGACATCACTGAAATGAGCCTGGATCCATCTTCTTCATACCATCCTTTCACACAGCTTCTAAAACATGATAAATTGGTTGCTCCACATTTGCCTCTGCTCTGAAAATTCTTCAGCAGTATCTCGGAGGGCTTTGAGATCTCAAAGATGTCTATATCTTATACCTCTGGGTATGAGTTACATACCCAAGCTTTATTAAAACACCTGTCTGGTGGGATAGAATGCAACCTTGCATTATTTCATGCACTTGGAACTAAGATAAAACTTCCATGTGGATGCCACTATGCATCTATGTGCTCCAATAAGCACACACATGTGTTCATGTGGTTGTATGTCTGTCTCCAGTAAACCACTTAATGACATCCTTGATAATTTCAGCTAAGCTAAGTGGTGAATGGTTAAGCTATGGAATTAATTAATAAGTTGCTCATGAAAATTGGCTCTTACTTACAAGACAGAAACTGTTAGATCTCCATTATTCCTCCATGGAGGCAAAGGTTGAAATCCGAGCTTTACTCTACCTTGAACCAAAGTAATTCACCACACAACAAAGTGAGACATTAGGAATGCCCTCAGTGTAGGAACATTAAAAAAAAAAAAACACAAACAAAAACAACAAACAAACATCAAAGCGCTAAGGGTTTCAAGCATGAAATACATTAAATACATTGGTAAACAGCTTAAATAATTGTACTCTTACTGAATTCTTTTAAGGAAGAGAAACAGATGTGTTTTCTCTTTATACATTGATCTCTTGCTGGTGGTCCCTACCACCAGAATACACATGCACAAGTGTTAATATTTGGCTTCTTCAGGTTTCAAGGATTTCAGGAGAGCTGAGGTAAACCAACTCTAGCTGTTCAGAAGTTGACAATTTGTATTAACTAGGTGTCTAAATTTCATCTACCATCAGTAGAGAGCACCACCAACCAGAGAGGGATTGATTTAAAATAGATGTGGAATTTCTGTTATTTGCAACACTTTCTAGAGGTTCTTACTTTGTGTAAAAAGAGCCTTCATAAATTGCTGAGATGCTTAACTCTTTTACAGTTGAAAGATTTTAAGATGACGATAAAAGTTAAGTAACATTGGTCTCATTCTTACTTGCTGCTTGGATGTATCTTGTTTTGCTACAAACACAGAACTAGGAGAGCTCTCAAAGGCTACAACATCCCTTCTTTTTTTCAAACTACCATATCCTAGAATTTGTTTTGTCAGCAAGGACCAGGAAACCTGAAGCAATTCAATATATTTCATTACTTTAAGATCTGATCAAAAGCCCAAAGAAGTCAATAGAAGGTATCCTGTCAGTTCAATGGGCTTTAAATCCTATTAATATTTGTTCTATAATCCTCATTGCTTATTCTCTTGATTAGGATACCAAAGACTGGAAAACATTTGTTATCTAAAATTACTATTTCAGTTCCTCTCCAGCAAATAACTTGAAAAATGATAAAATTTATGGGTTGGGTTTCTTTGTTTTTTAGATTTTCTTTTTAAGATGATCATAATATACCCACATTGACAGTGATTAAATGGAATGGAATACTTTCTTTGCTGTGATAAATAGTTAGGGACTCAAAAATAACCTTTTAGATTGGAAATTTTTCACTGACACTGGAAAATTTACTGATTTGCTGATTAGAGGCATGATAAACTATCCATGTGTACTTTAAGGGGATAAAGGGCTGGCTGGTATGCTGTAGTTAAGATATTGTTACATCTGCTTAAAAATCTTTTTTATTAAAAATCCTCTTCCATTATCTACTGTTTTGTTTTCACATTTGAACCAACCATTTCTTAAACAAGCCAGTATTTTCAGTGTTGAAACAGAGTCACAGATACAGAGGAGAAATACACTTGGACTCCATTATTTCTCCACATAAATTTGGAAGAGAAAATCTAAGGCATTTTGGCTTGATTTGAAACTCTGGTCTTCATCTCATAAAATGTTCATAGCACTCCTGCTGAAATCAAGTTATACTGGTGAGCCTAATGGCAGATCTGTCTTTAATGTAATATTTCCCAAGCTATTGGTAGTACAGCACTTTTTTAATAGATGAAAAGGTGAATTGCTTTGCTTTGTTAAGTTTTTATTCATAAAAGTCTGTTAAGGTTGGGGAAAGCTTTCGTCTTTCTTAAAGAAACGGAATATGAGTCATGGATCATGAGATTAAAATACAGTAATAGAAAGTTGATAGTAGTTTCTTTGAGCAAAAATAAAATACAGTGTGAAATAAGATAAAATATTCCAAAATGCCTAAATGAGTTAGGAACCTAAAGTCAGTGTCTAAATGTATGTAATTATCTTGGATTATATATATCTGGAAAACAAGAATTCTCACTTTTTGTTATTGGTCCCTTAATAGTCGTTCTGGATTCCCTGAATGGGATTCATTTCATCTTCCTTAAACATCTACATTGAATCTGAATTAATCAACCAGGGCTCCCTTTATAGTTGGTAGAGAATAATAGGCGCTCTCAGGGTGCAGTTCATCTGACCTACTTCAGATGCCTATTTTAGGATAAGAGGAATTGTGACCTAGAAGTGCCTGTTTCTCTCCTCTGACTACTAGGGTGCCTAAAGTGATTAGCTCAGGTGCAGGCATTCACACTCTTAATGTGTACATTTAGCCAAATTAATTCCTCCTTTGCTCTGTTTGATTTGTATCTTTGGAAATTTTACATACTGTAATACATATCCATACTTTATCTGCTTTTTTCTTCATGAAAAATATGTATCTGTGAAAAAAACCATTCCTTATGTTAGCACTTGTAGTAGTGCTGAAGCTTTCACTTTATTACCAGAAATATATTAATTCCCAAAGGGATAAAATCTAGATATATGTTTCTGTTTTCTTCCAGTGAACAAAATATCTTAAAATCAAATGTAAGAAATGGGACCTCAAGGACACCATGACATTATAAGTTAACGTTAATACAAATAAACTAAACACCCAGCTGCAGGTTTTCCTGGAGGGGATAATGAAGTATTAGCTTTCTTTCACCCAACTCTCCATTTTCTTTCTTAGCCCGAGTTCCCAAAAGTCACATGCCAAAGGCTCTATAAAGAGCAAATCCCACCAAAAAAACCCCTACAAAATCAACCCCAAAACAAAAAAACTCCCAAAAAACAGCAGGGGAGAATGTACCTATCTTGTGGGGAGCTCTACTTGCATATTTTCCACTCGTCAAGTGATGTGATG
The DNA here is from genome assembly GCA_035590275.1 of Ibycter americanus. Lineage (NCBI taxonomy): Eukaryota > Metazoa > Chordata > Aves > Falconiformes > Falconidae > Ibycter > Ibycter americanus. The sequence goes on from JAVJGI010000014.1 coordinate 34,976,703, forward strand.
GAGTTGTCTCCTCTCGCTCTGACTGACACAGCGGTAAGGGGCACCTATGGTGCCCTTTCACTTCAGGCTGCAGCTGTTCCTGGGAAGCTCTGGAAGAAAAAGCCAGAACAGGGAGGCGAATGCTGTTTTAGTGAAGAATAAAAAGTAACTTGGTACTTTTTCTTGTGTCTTTCCTCATACACGTACCTATGTTTATCTCCTACTTTTCAGTTTCACCTGGTGTTTTCAAACTATTTGCATGTAATATGAAAGAAGCCATAGAAGCATACACAGCGACAAACTTCTGAGGCAGGATGTGCTACCTGTGTCAAGCAGCATGTTTTAGCAATTAATTTGGCAGCTTTTGCAACTGAATAACTATCCTGAGGAAGAAGATCTCTGACAGGGCTTTATGTATGGGGTTTTCAAGTTACTAAACATCACTACTTAATCAATACCTAAGTTCAAAGTAAGCTATTAATTAGGGAAAAAAAAGCAGACATAAAAGACTTACATAATTCAGAACGGTTATGTCAAAGATTTCAAACAATGATAGCCTGCTTTTTTGGCCCTTTCCCTTTCAAATGATTTTTATATCTTTTTTGGTTTTGTTTTGCTATCTAATTTTCATGTGTCTTTCTCCCTCTTCTAATTTCCAGTTTCTTTCTGTGTGCTTATTTCCACCTGCTTGCTGGAAGGACGTGCTTAGGCTTGTCTGTATTACTCTCATGGCTTACTGAGCCTTGATTATATATTGAATGAGATCTGGGCACAAGACAATGTTTTCCACCCTGCCCTGGTTCCCATGGAAAGGAAAGCACAGTATGTGAGCTGAGTGGGAGCCACTCACTCTCCAAGATTTCAGTCTGCAACTCAGAAATTCCTATTCCAGCAAGGTATGTGATCAGCTAACAAACAGAACAAGGAGAGAACAATCCATACCTCCTTTCAAGAAAAGTTTGTGGGTTTTTTTTTTGTCGATTTCCTCTTTATTCACTGCTTGCAGCTATTGCTCAGAACCTCCAGGCCACATAGCTGTGATACAAATCAGTACTTAATTTTTATTTTGAAAGAACTGGTTATACCAACTCTTTATTTGTTTGGGAAAGGTAAATATTGCAGCTTTTTTAGAAGACAACTAGATAATCATATTGCTTTATTATGTGCCCCTGGAATGAAATAAAATAAGTGTTTATGTGTTTTCTTCTTTTCTAACACAAATATATTTGTTGAAATTGTTATACTATTTTAATCATGAATAAAACAGCATAAATTAAAATTCTTTTTTATAATAGAATGCATGCAAATGTGTTTTTTCTTTAATTTTTTTCTGAGATCAGAGGATTTATGTATAAAAAGGCCAAAAGACTCTATCTGTTAAAAGTAAATAACCTAAATCTGAGGTTGAATATTTATTTTTCCCTGAAACCATGAACAATAACCTCTAAATTTAGTACAGGATTCTTTTATGTACTTATAGAATATTTGCCTGCAGGCTTCAGGTGGAGTACTAGCAGGACACGTTCCTCCAGAAACTCATCTTTAGGAACCTTCCTTTGCTCAGCACTGACTCCTGTCAATGGCATCCTTAAGGAAATATATCCATCTTCTCCTTGTTTCCTCTTTGAAGCTTTGAGATAGATTCCACATGAATGATCCCTTATTTTCCAGAAAATGCAGTAATCTTTATCCTCTCGAGACTATTAGTCCAATGTTGATTCCAGTTCCAGGTGAACAGAAAACTGCTCATTTGAGAAGTAGAAGAAAAATGTTATCATTTGCTTGTAGTGTACTTATACATATTGTCTTGAGGAACAGCATTTTTGTGAATAATCAGGAAACAGGTTAAACGTGTTTCTCACTTTTTTGCCTCCTGAGTTTGTGAGCCTCCTGCTTATATGAAGGTGCTGGTAGATGTGGTCAGGTCAGTTTTTGACCAATCCCAAATATGGGCCTGAATAGCCACAAAAAAACTTAGAGCATTTCTTGGAGATGGATTGGCCACAAAAATCCCAGTTCAAAAAGGCTTATCAAGCCTAGCCATTCAATTACATTAATCCTCAGGAAATTCTTTTAATGAGTTAATTATTGCTATTATAAACTGGGGAAAAGTCTGTGTGCAAAGTTGGAGACAATATAATCAATAATGAAACCTGCATCCTGCCTCCGTTTTTAATCAGTGTTGAAACTCAAGGGAAAGAATAAAGCACTATCAGTAACCATACATCAAATGCACTGCTAAATATCATTATTCCTGGCCAAACTCATGCTGCTGTTTTTCTATTTAGATATTTATTCTATGACTAATTAGACAGCCAATTTAACATCTTTATAAATGAGATAATGTAGGGTGTCTTCTTACTGCTTAGAATCAACAAAATATAAAACCACTTTTCTTCTCTTAATTGAACTAATTAAATGTCTCACCATTTTACCTCAAATACAAAATAAACAAAATATTTTAGGGGATAACTTCCTATATTTTCCCTTTTTTATGAAGAGTGAATTACTAATTCTTATATTACTTCTTAGATTTTTCCATTGTATTTGTATTTTTTATTTCTAAGCAGCTTCTTTGGAACTTCATCAGTCTTTAAAAAGAGATATTGCATTTATCAAAAATATTGCATGTGTCCTCACTGAACAGATGACATCCAGTTTCTGTAGCATTGTATTCAGTCCAAATGCATGACTTTGTGTTTGCCTTTATTAAATTTCATGAGGTTCCTGTCAGTCCATTTTTCTAGCCTGCCCAAGTCCCTCTGAGTAACAGCCTTGCCTTCCCATATTGACTGCTTCCCCAGATTTGGTGTTATCTCCTTGGAGTACACTCGTCTCATCCTCACAGCATTAATAAAAAGTTTGGCCCCATTTTCAGTCCCTGAGGGAAAACACTGTCAACTGGCCACTAGCTGGATTTTGTACCTGCTGATTGCTACCCCTTAAGTTTGATTGCCAGTCAGGTCTTATCCATGCCACCAGACATCTCATCAGAGAAGCTATGAGGTTACTGAATTACAACTTGTTCTTGATAAGTCCATGCTGGCTGCTCCATCAGTCCCTTGTCCTTCATGCACCTGAATTTTTCAAAAGATTTGCTCCATCACCTTCTCAGGGACTGAGGTGAGGCTTAATGGCCTGTAGATAGGTGGCTATGATGTTTACCTGTGTACTGGGTTTATGTGGCAAGGTTTTGGTAGTGGAGGGGCTGCAGGGGTGGCTTCTGTGAGAAGACAGCAGAAGCTGCCCAGATGTTGGAGAACACCAGTTCCAGCTAACTCTAAGATGGACCTGCCATTGGCTAAAGCTGAGCCGATCAGTGATGTTGGTAGTGCCTCCATAACAAAGTATTTAAGAAAGGATAAAAACCACCCTACAACAGCTGAGATGAGTGAGAGTATGTGAGAGAAACAGCCCTGAAGACACCAAGGTCAGTGAAGAAGGAGCGGGAGGAGGTGCTTCAGACACTGGAGCAGAGATTCCCCTGCAGCCTGTGGTGAAGACCATGGTGAGGCAGGCTGTCCTCCTGCAGCCCATGGAGGTCTATGGTGGAGCAGATATACATATGCAGCCTGTGGAGGACCTCACCTGCTGGGAGCTGATGATGGACAGGCTCCTGTCAGGGATTGTGGCCCATGGAGAGGAGCCCATGCTGGAACAGCTTTGCTAGCAGTACCTGTAGCCCTATGGGGCACCCACACTGGAGCAGTCCATTTCCGAAGACTGCATCCCATGTTGAAGCAGTTCATGAAGGACTGTATCTTGTGGGACAAACCCCACAGTGGAACAGGGGAAGAGTGTGAGGAGGAAGGAGCAGCACAAAGTGTTATGAAGTATCTGCAAGTCTCATTCTCCATCCCCCTGTGCTGCTCAGCAGGGGAGATGGTAGAAGAGTCAGGAGTGCAGCTGAGGCTGGGAAGAAGGGAGAGGTGGGGAAAGATGTTTTTAGATTTGTTCTTATTTCTTATTATCCTACTCTGGTTAATTGGCAATAAATTAAACTAATTTCCCAAGTCAAGTCTGTTTTGCTTGTGATGGTAACTGGTAAGTGATGCCCCTGTCCTTATCTCAACCCATGAGCTTTTTTGTCATATTTTGTTCCCCTGTCCTGTTGAGGAGGGGAGTGATAGAGTGGCTTGGTGGGCACCTGATGATCAGCTAAGGTTAACCCACCACAACCTTTTTTGAACAAGCAGAATATTGCCCTAACAGCACTGGCTTTTCAGAGATCATCATCTCTGAAAAGCAATTGCAATGACATTGGACAGCTCTCTCTTCAGCTTTGGCTGCATCCCTTCCAGTCCCATAGACATCTGTATGTTAAACTAAGTGCTCTCTGATTGTATCTTGCTCTAAGACAAGAAATGCTGCATTGCCACAGACTACTTGCAATCTTGGCAAACTGGAAGGACAGATGACATACATTACCAGTGAAAAACCGGGCAGGGAGAGGGGGAAATGCATTAGCTACCTTATCCTTTTCCATGTCCTTGGTCACAAAGTCCCATGCATTCACATTCATTGCTGATTTCAGGTCCAGCTGAGCTTTCCTAACTTAGGAAAGTTAGGGCTTTCCTAACTCCAACTATACACATTCAAGCAATGTTTTCTGCTTCCAACTTCTGTGTATTTCCTCTCTGTTAAAGCTCAGTTCAGTGGTCTCTGTTTATTCAGGTTGGCTTTCTGCCATGCTTGCCTGTTTTTCTGTCCACTGAAAAAGACTACTTTTATGCTTTGAGGAGACTGTTCTTGATGATCAACAGGCTCTTTTGGGCCCTTTGCCCTCCAGGGAGGTCTCCCATGGAACCCTGCCAAGCAGATCCTTGACTAAGCCATCCATAATCTGCTTTACTGAAGTCCAGTCCTGTGATTCTGCTATTTGTCTGACTTGCTTATCTCAAGATCCTAAATTCTATTATCTCACAGTCACAGACACTGCAGTGAAGACTTTCCTTGACTTTCCTGTCTCTACCAGTTATTCCTGCACAGCCATGTTGTGCTCCCAGGAAATATCAGGATGGTTGAAACATTAAGTACCAGGGCCGGCAATCTTGGGGCTTCTTCAAGGTGTTTAAAGAAGATTGGTCAAGAAGCCTATCAGACATTTACTGAAGCAGCAGCAATGTTGGTCTGTCCTCTAATACTTACCATGAGCTCTCGACTGATTCATCACCTATCCCATGCACTCTTGGTGCCACTTTGCATAGAGTACCAACCCTCCTCCTCACGTTCCCTGTCTTTCCTGAAAGCCTGTGTAAGGAGATCTCTCTGTTTGAGATCTCTAACAGTATCAAATTTGGCTTCCAGCTGCCAGTCCAAACAAATATTTCCAATGTGGCCCATATGCCAGATACACAAGAACACCTCAAATGATAGTATGGGTTTATCTGAGGATAACTGAAATAAGCGTTAGATGTATGCTGCATAATTTTCTATGCTTTATTAGTGATATTAAATTTTCCATTTACTATTATGAGATCATGTAGCCTAGACATGGTCTCATACATAGACTTCTACATATTATGACATAAAAGAAGGCACCATGCTATGGAAATGAATCCTAAGATCTCTACAGTGGATGTCTATCCACATCTAAGCTGAACATCCCAACCTTAGTTAAAGGAGGGAACTGGCATTTTTTCATCTGCCTATTTTAGTTACCTACATCAGGATGAGATGAATATCATCAGGATGAGAAATGCACCTTTCTCTTTCACTTACAAAGTGATCTAGCTGATTATGTTTAGCTAGCTCAGCTATGCATCACCATATTGCAGATATTTAACTACAGATAAGATTAATTAAACACTGATGTGTTCATAAACACTTGATTTTGTAACAAATTCATAACCGGAGTTCTGAACATTTGATTATGCCAGTGGCTGGACTTGTTGGAATGATTTGCCCACTTGAGATATCTGACACCTTAATCTGGCAGTTTTCAGACTAAATCTCCATCAGTAGTGACATTTTGTCGGAGTAAAGAATGAAGCATTAAACATGGTTCTGTGCCTTAAAGCTGAAGTTACAATGACAAGAGACTAAGAGAAACTGAGCCATGCCACATGAAATGACAGCCACCTAAAGGTTCAGTGTTGACAATATCAACAGAGAAAAGCAACTAAACTGCCAAAGTCTTTGGACAGAGAAGAGATTAAGATGAAAACCAAAACCTTCAGAGCTAGCTTGTAATAAAGTACACACCTGAAAAATGAAAAATTAACCTGGAAAACTTATTTCTAGTAGACAAAGAGTTATGATTCACAAAGGGTTGCTGTAAATGATGCTTACCTTAACATAAAATACCCAAACAATAGAAAGGTGGATTAGGGTTAATCCTTTCATTATTAAGCTGCTTCCTCATGGATGGTCCTGCAGTTGTTTAGTCATGAGGAATTTTCCTATCTTTATTTGAAACGTGAATTCTATGCGTTACTGAGATGGGATCTTCAGATGATTCAAACAGGAAGTATGGTATCTGTAAAATGTCAGTAACTGCATTGTGAATTAAAAGTTAAAAAAAAAGCAACACCCCACCCCCACTCCCTATTTTTTTCTTGCAATAAACATTTGTGTATTATTAATAATAATTTAAAAATTGCATCAAGAATAAAAGTGATAATACACATGATGGATAAATTTAAATTTTAGGTTCTGCAGAAGCAGTCTAAAGCCTTATATATCCAAATTAACTCTATCTAGAGGAATAGTGTGAGACCATATATGACAGTAGTGAATTGTTGGTGAGATGATGTTGCCTGAAAGTTGCTGATCTATAATCAGTTAAGCAATAGAAAATCTGGTGAGTGCCTATGGCCTGGCACAAAATCTCCATAGTGAGAATTAGACATCCACTTTCTTGCTTAACCAGTTCTACGGCACAGTCATTTATAGTTGCATGAGGACAAGCATAGATACAAACTGAAAACTTATGTCTATGATAAAATGATTTGTACTCACATGAAAAACAAATAGCAGATCTCTCTTTCAATGGTTTTAAACTGAAAGCAGGTAGATTTAGATTGGACATAAGGAAGACATTTTTTATGATGAAGGTGGTGAGACACTGGCACAGGTTGCCCAGAGAAGCTGGGTATGCCTCATCATTGGAAATATTCAAAGTCAGGTTGGATGGGGCTTTGAGCAACCTGGTCTAGTGAAAGATGTCCCTGCCCATGTCAAGGGGGGTGGGGTGGGGGTGGGTGGATTATATGGACTTCAATGGTCCATTTCAACCTAAACCTTTCTATGATTCTATGAAAACAATTCAGGGTTTAGGTGTTGTGCTTGTGTTTTGGTTTTTGTGGTTTTTGTGGTTTTGCGGTTTTTATTTTTTGTGCCACGACTCTAAAAAGTTCCTTTATATTGCAAATATTTATCCTTATGACAAATTTCAGGTCTAATTTCCATTTAAGCTGACAGGTTGTAGGTACATGCCTCTGACATAGGGAGGTTAACTAGGTATTTTTTTATGTACCTACCAGCTATGGTATTCTACACAGGAAAAATGAGAAATAAGAGAATAAATGATGAAATTACCTGCAAAATCAGCTAGCAAAACAAAAATGCAGTTATAACTGGTGGATCAAAGGCCTCTTCTGTGACAGATAACATTCTGAAAAGAAATGTATAGAGAAAAGAAGAATGAGACTTTTCTATAGCTGGAAACATTCCAAACTGATATATTAGGTCATTTTCAATACCCAAGTTAGATTGGTGTTTTCCATAATCCTCAGAAGAAAAAGATACTTCAGAGATATTGTAAAAGAAAATTTACAATGGAACTTTGAGAAACAAAAGAACAAAGCAAATCAAAATTACTAATATGAAGCAGATATTTAATAGCCCTTTTGTCTGAAATACTGAAGTTTATGAAAACAGGAGGCTAAGGAGATCAGCAAAGAATTACAGATGGGGGATCAAACTCTTCCTATGTCTGCTTTCTTTGCTGCATATAGCACCAGTTAAGGATTTAGTCTATAAAGTTTAGAACTGCATATGAACAAAGAAAATGAATTTGGAACAGTGGGTAGACACAGATAGAAAGTTTTTCTGGCATCTGAAATTTTAGTGAAAGAACCTTATCAGTGAATGATTTAAAATGAACAGTAAGATGCTTGGAAAAGTTATCTGGAGGCAAGGGCAGCAGGAACAATGACACTGGAAGTCTGATTTTAGAATCTGCCATTGTTTTTTTGACAAGTGATTTTTCATAGACTTATTTTCTGATATATCAGGCCAAATGAGTAACCTGAATAATTGATGTTCTGCTTCTGACCATGACCAATACCAGTAGAAAAAGTACAAGTGAACCATACAATTTAAAATACAGTTATGAATAACAAAAAACCTCATTCTTCTCTCTCCCCTTTTGAATTACAGAATTACTCCAAAATTAGTTTACTTAGCTAATATGCGATTAAAACTTGGAGGTAAATCTAATGAAAATAAAAAAGAGTAAAAGTAGTTTAGTAAAACAAGTTAATCAAGATGGTCATGCTCATTGGAGACTTTAAAGAAAAATGTTCAATTCCATAAGGAAAGCCTTTAAAGTATTTTGCCTCTGTGTTGGTAACCAGGTTTTATGAGGCTGAGAACTACCAATAACTTAAAAAATCTACAAATGTGGCCAGGAGAAAGAAGAAGAAAGACAACTTACTTAGTTTTGCTGTGGCATTTAATTGTTTGTTATTTCTTGCTTGGTTTAGAATTCACGTATTTAAGCCTTTGAATTTTATTCTGGGCTTAAGGTGAAATTCAGCTAAACCAAGTTTGTGTAATTTGCAGCTATAAACTTAAATCCTCTAATAATGTAACGAGAGAGGGAAATTTCACAAACGTCATCTGAAGTAATCAGAAATTGAATAAAAAACTCTTAAAATCTTTGGATACAATAGGGGTTTTTTAGTGCAACTGTGTCTAAGTTATTTTTTTCAAGTTTCAGAATTATTGCTTGGCAAGTATCTCTTCATCAATATTTTTAGTAGTGTGGTTAAATTTAAATGAATACAGCATGAAAACACTTCAGCATAACGAGCTTTTCAGAAAATAGAAGTTCATGGATGTAGCCCATATGTCCAATAGCATTAGAGACAACTAGAGAAAGTATCACTCTCCTCAGATCAGAAGGAGGAAGAAATGTATAAAAGACCTGGAAAAAAACATCGTAATAAGTAAGAATTTACCCTTTGAAAAGGTGAAAGGAACAAGGAACTTAATATAGACAAGACAAGACATATAGACTCACAGGGATGTGGCAGGAGCTCCAGAAATACAGGAGAACTCCTAAGTTTCAGGTAGTAGTCTATCAAAAGAAACAAATGTGTAATCTGAAAAACAAAAAGCATGTTATTAAAAAAGGAAATATGCATTTTCATTACTGTCCTAGAAGCAGACTTAATAAATATTCCAACTTCATAAACATATAAGGAAAATACTTTTTAAAATTACCTAAAAGTTAAGTTGGTGATGTTTAGGGGTTTTGTGGGTTTTCTTTTTTTTCATGAAAGGTCATGGCTAAATCCACCAAACGGATGTAGTACACTAACAAAACTTTTGGACAGTGCAGTAGCAGTATTGAGCAGCAAAGAAAGTATATGGCTATTGTCACACTGGCATGGCTGTGTAGGGATTCTATCTGTGTGAAATATATATGATTTCTATTTATATGGGAGAAATGTTTTGATTTATGGTTATATATATATTTAAACACAAACTTGTAAGGAAAGGCAGTATATATTCAACAAAATATAATTAAAATATGACAATAAATACCAGCTCACAAAAGCTTACTTGATTTATAAATAAACTCATGCAATGGCTACATTTAATCTGAAGTTCTGTGGGAAACAGAAGCCATATTATCACTGAAAATACTGGGTTTATGCTAGTTGAATTTCTAGATGATCAAATGCCAGATTTAACATTACTGTCATCCTCAGTTATTTCAATAAAATGGGCCTATTACTTCTCTCATCAGAGCATCATACTTCATAAATATTGTGGCCAATACCTCTTTCTTATCTAGTGCAAAACTCTTTGATATTTGAATCCAAATATTGCCACTTGCATGGGGTTTGGGTACTTACTGTTCCTCCATAATCCTGTAGTTATAAATTCAAAGAATTCTGTTTCAAGTGTCAGAGGGATGCTTTTGGCATATGCAAGGCATAAGCTGCAGCAACAGAAACAGTGAAGTGACTTTTTCCGTGTGGTTTGCTGTTCAGTAGAAAAGTTCTGCTTTCGATATAGATTGTTTTGCAAGATGGCAGCTAAAAAAAACTAAGGTACCTTTCAATACTATTAAAAAAAAAAAGAAAAAAAAAGTTGATACAGGTTTGGTTTTGTCGTGATGGTGGGTTTTACGTTACATGAAATAAAACTGAAACTTACACACACTGTTCCAATAAAGAGTGACATTATTCTCCGAGTTAAAAATCTGTGGGTTCAAACAAAATCTACTCTTGAACTTTTTCAAGTGAAGTCCCTGATACAGACACCGTTTAGATTACTGCAGACTTAAACTTTACTTAAGACTGCAGCACTACTTTGTTGCTTGAAGGTTACAAATGCAATGGTAGGTTCTTCTGCTTCCCACTTCCCACTGAAGAGCTTGTTGCACACAGTGCCTGAAGCTGCTCTCTGCTGACACTACACTTAGTAAAGTATAAGTCTTCCGTGAAGTTACCTGTCTTGCTCTCCAGTTCAGCCTTATGACTAAGAAACACAAGTTAAATTAAAAGAAGTAAAGAGAGACCCTGGAAAAAGTGAAAAGAACAAGGACTTTGGTAGAGAGAGCACATGTAGATTCACAGAGATGTGATGTAGGTTGGAGAAGGATAAAGAGAGCTTAGAGTGCCCTGTAGAAGTTCAACAGAGTCATGGCTGAAGATGAAGGAAAGGTAAAGAAAGAAGTAGATGTTGTTTCATAGGAGTTAATTAAAGGAAGGAGATATCTACTGTTGGTTAGAAGAGGGTAATAACCAAAGGCAGAACTGACAACTGGATACAGAGACCCATGATATAGGAAAGTTTCACCTATGCTGGTGCAATATGGGCTTTGATTTGATTGATAATAAACTTATTTGGTATGCATTCATTGTGAAATGCATTTTTCTGATACTGTACATGTTATTTGTCTTACCTAGTTTCAGAAACCTAAAAGTTAGACATAAAGTGTTACTAAATCATCCAATGTCCACTTACAGTCAATGAAGAAAAATAATCATGACTGAAGTGTGATTCATATGTTTTGTTTTGGATACCTGTCTTAGGGTGATACAAGTCACCTTTTGGGAGTCTTAAGCAGTTTTAAGTCTAAATTTAGGCCACAGGGATTTTACCCAAGGACACAAGCTCTTTAAATAGTCAAATGACGTGGATAATTTAGTAACTAAATAAAATTGCGTGAAATCAACTGCATTAAACATAACAGTAAAAATCATTATACCTCTTTGCTGATCAAGCTTTACTATTTAACCTGAGCTGTTGGAAAAGATTTCTTTCCACAGAAAGTCAGTTTGTATCTCACACTGTGTATTCATTCTACTGTAAACAAAGCTTTAAATATGAAGCAGTAAGTAACCCCAGGTGACCAGCTTTAAGAAGTTTAGAGGCAAGCATAGGACTACGTGAAATGGGTAGACTTATATTTCATGTCCATAAGGAATATCAGTTAAGGACTTTCAAAATGATTTTTCCGCTCATTGACCTGAATATGTTGAAACCCAGTGTGGTGGGTTGACCCTGGCTGGATGCCAGGTGCCCACCAAAGCGACTCCATCACTGCCCTCCTCAGCTGGGCAGAGGAGAGATCAGTCACCAGCTACTGTTATGAGGGAAACAGACTCTACTTGGGGAAATTAGTTTAATTTTATTACCAATCAGATCAGAGTAAGGTAATGAGAAATAAATATTACGTCTTAAAACACCTTCCCCCTACTCTTCTCTTCATCCCGGGCTCAACCTCACTCCCGATCTCTCTGCCCCCTCCCCGCCAGCAGCGCAGGGGCCGGGGAATGGGGCTGGGGTCAGTCCCTCACAC
>JAVJGI010000014.1:35000110-35015276 GCA_035590275.1 Ibycter americanus
TCGGGAAGACAAACGCCATAATGCCAAATGTCCCCACCTTCCTTCTTCTTCCCCCAGTTTATATACTCAGCATGACGCCATATGGTATGGAATACCTCTCTGGCTAGCTTAGGTCACCTGTCCTGGCTGTGTCCCCTCCCGATTTCCTGTGACCCCCTCAGCCCTCTGGCTGGCAGGGCCCAAGGAACTGAAAAGTCCTTGGCCCAAGGAACTGAAAAGTTTAGTATAAACATCACCCAGCAACAACTAAAAACGTCAGTGTCCTATCAACATTGTTCTCACATCAGAGCCAAAACACAGCACTATACTAACTACTAAGAAGAAAGTTAACTCTATCCCAGCTGCAACCAGGACACACTGAAATGGCTTATTTTGTTTTACACTAGACTGTCACATTTCCTCTGTTGATGTAAGGTATGCAATGACCTATGTAATTGCTACTACAGCACTGAATAGTTGGAGACATTAGGATTAGGATCTAAGGTGCTTCTCCAGAAATGCCAACATGTTCTAAAGACCTATTAGTTGTGATGGGGCTGCTCACATACAGTTTTAATTTGCTGAAGTTCCACTTGCTCAAGGAAATTAAAAAGGAAAGGCAGTGATTGAAGAGTTGTCAGCATGGGTTCATACAAAGTCCTAGATCAATACTGATTTAAAAATTACAAGGAAGCAGACTGTGATAGCACAGCCACTTGGAAATGATGGGTCATTGCAGAAAAACATTTTCTAAATTTACTTTCTTGTTCTTTAGTCTATATATTTCTTAGACTATTAGATATGGAAGAAATACTTTTTTTCTTAAATTTGTCATGTTAGATAATATACCAGATCCTGTATTTAAGTTCCTTACCTTAGAGAAATCATCATAAGAGTGAAGTAAAAGTCTGACAAGAGAGTATAGCAATTGGGTTTGCCACTTGAAAAAGAGGAACTATTTTATTAAGAAAATATTAAAGTGTAGTAGGTACGAAATATTTTTTTCCTATTATTTTTCTGAATTATAGAGGAAACAAGAAATTATAGTCAGAAAACAAACAAAATAAAAACTTACAATAAACATATTTTATCAGGATTTTTAATGTAAGCATTTTAATCAAGTGGTTATTTTCTTATTTCAATGAGAATTTAAAGATGTGCTGCTTTTTAAGGTGACTCTTTGTATTAATCTTTGTAACAGTCCTAATTTGAAAGACCACCATTCTTACTACTATATAAAGAGATGGCATATTTGGTACTGTGTGTAGGCAAAGCTGTGAAACAAGATATTCATCCACAGAGTTATGGAACTTGATGCATACATAAAACATGTTCTACCCTGTTGCAATCTGAGCAATTATTGGTATTTAGTCAGACTTAGAATTGGGCAAAATTTGCTCATTGAACTTCTACATAATGCAGACTACGATAAAGAAACACCTGGACAAATATGAAACAAAGCTGTAGTTGGGTCCACCATGAAAAGGGTCTGGATCTTTTTTGTCATTCAGATATCATATACATTGTTAATGCTGCAGTTTTCTTTAATTGATATCGTATATTACAGTTACTGTTGCAGTGCTACAGGTATGGAGCTGTATTCTGTTCAGGGTATGTAAGAAGCCCAAAGTAAAAAACCCTATAATATTTCATTAAAACAAAAAGTTTCTGATGTATTTTCAGTATCAGTAAGCAATGGGCCAACTTCAAACCTGAGGTAAGCATACACTCTATTTTGTATTTGGCAATGTTTTGTCTTGATGGTACTCGCTTTCTTGCCTTACAGGATCTATTTAAGGTGCACATGCAGTATATGTATTGATATATACATATATATATATATAGCACAGAAATACAGTCAAAGTTTAATATCTTGAAGGATAAACAACACACAGAATCAACATCTCATGGAAATGAGAACACTCAAAACACAAGGTGTATTCAGAACAGGCAAGATCTCCATTAAATGGTTATCTGGGTTTTGTTCTCTGCTGTAGAGAAACAAACGTCTCCTTATTAACAAGAGCAAGGCTAATTTTATAATCAAGGCATGTGCATAAAATCACTAACTGTACAAGCACATTGCTGTTTAAATGCGCAACTACAGCGTATGTAAGCAAATATAAGATCTCTTGAAAACACTCAGCTTAGACACTAATAGCAGTATACAAGAATAGCTGCTTTATCTTCTTAATTTCCTTGAACAAGTGTTAACTTGTGCATTTCAGGACTACAACACATCAGACATTATCCTCTGAATACCTACCCAGTATTTCATAGTACACTCACTTTGGCATCTGTGTTGTTATGGCTAAACTGCCAGAAGTACCAGGGTTAGCTGGTTTGGCTTTTTTCTCATGTTTACTAGAATCTCAGTTGCACCTTTGAAGTGCAATATAGACATAAATTTAGAAATTAATTCAAACACTCTAGCCTGGAATAGTACCAACCTTTCTCCAAGGTAGTGTTGGAACCATCTTAATTTCAGAAGCTGTGAAATTCTGTTGCCATATAATTAGTTTTTGAAAATGTAAGTAGTTTTCATAACACTATGGGATTAAACACTAAATGCTGTATTAATATATCAAAGGTCATTGTGTTTTGCACAGTAAATCAGGATATTTGAGTATTCCTGCACCACAAAATGCAATACCATGTAAGAAATGTCCAAAGAACCTAGTATGTATTCAAAGAACTGTGCAGCACTGTATAGAGATACACACTTGGGTCCTGGAATCAGAGTAGCCTTCTAACAGGATTAATTGACTCTGGCACAGCACAATGTTGGCACAACAGCACTATTTCTAGTTCCACGTTCAGCTTATGCTGGGGTAGCCTGAATATCTCTGTGTGGGACTGAGCGATGCAGCATAGATCTTTACAGGCCATGAACCCAGTCTTGACTTCTGTATATGAAGGTACGCTTTTTTTAAGTGATGTAACAGCTACGCTATCATATTGTATCCAACTTCATTTAAAAGATTCAGCAGAATGAAACAACATATATTTTTCTAGGAGTAGTTTAAATGAAGATGAGTTGATTTCTCATTTACTTAAAAATTTAAGAAAAAAATAAGAATGCCACTTTGTGCAGTCCACTGCTGTATTCCTAACTACGATATCCTGTTTTATTTATTATTTGGAATGGGAGCTAATTAAAAGTTTTTACTCTTTTTTTTCCCCCCAGCAACAGCTGTAATAATAGCATTATTTATGAAAAAAAAATAAAAAGCAATTAAAAAAAGAAATCTAAAACACTCACATACAGGCCGTTTTACTGCAGTGGTAAAGAAAACACCAACCAAAGCTATATATTGTGAATAAAAGTATGGACATACAAACAAGATATTTTAAAGCTGTCTGTGTCATCAATCAGAACAGATAACATGTTAGATAACTGTCATGGTTTAACCCTGGCTTGCGGCTAAGCATCACACAGCTGCTCGCTCGCTCCCCCCTCACCCGGAGGGATGGGGAGGAGAATCGGAAAGGAATGTAAAACTCGAGAGTTGAGATAAGAACAATTTAATAGTTGAAATAAAATAAGACAAAAACAACAACAACAATAATAATAATTTTAAGAGTTATAATGAAAAGGAGGGAGAAGGGGAAAGGAATGAAATTCAAAGGGAAGGGAGGAAAGAGAACAGCTGATGCCCGACACAACTGCTCGCCACCTGCTGACCCATGCAACGACTGGCAGGCCCTGGCCCACCCTCCCCCAGTTTATATACCAAGCATGATGTCCCATGGTATGGAATATCCCTTTGGCTAGTTTGGGTCAGCTGACCTGGCTGTGTCCCCTCCCAGTTTCTTGTGTCCCTCCAGCATTCTTGCTGGCAGGGCCTGAAAAACTAAGTCCTTGATTTAGTATAAACATGACCCAGCAACAACTAAAAACATCAGTGTGTTATCAACATTGTTCTCACACCAAATCAAAAACACAGCACTGCACCAGCTACTAAGAAAAAAATGAACTCTATCCCAGCTGAAACGAGGACAATAACTAACTACTCTTTAACAACTCCCAGGTGCATTTTTACCCTCTTTAAATATGAGGTAGCTCATAAGTGAGCATAGAGGAATAAGCTATATCGCAATTATTATATAGCTGGATTTGCTTATAGCTTCTTTTATTTGTAATTAGATATAACACATAACTAACATCGTATTGACTCAGACTTCTGCTTGCCTTGTTATTATAGTAGCTACATGGTAAAAGTCAGACCTTGACTTGACCTTCATACAAGAACTTCCAATCTATTCTTGGTTAACTGATTGACTGGCCATTATGTTTGGATCAATCATCATAAACCTGACTAAATGGCATCATACCCAATTTACAAAGCTCAATGTAAAGGATTCAAAACTTTCCCTAGTTCACAGTGTTGGCTAGAGGAACAGAGCTGAGGTGCATTTCCCTGTTCTTGATTACCACATTCCATGAAGGTCTAGTAGCTACACCATTCCTCAGCAGATTTGCAGCTGATGAAATTAAGTTTTCACATACTTAAGATTTCTGGCAATTCTTGACAATAATGAGACACAAGCCTTGCTTTAATCAATAACCTCTAAAGTAACTTTTTTTTTGTAGTTTCAAATGTTCATCATCAAATAAATGCCAATGTAACTGAGTCCTTAACATGCATATGTGGGGCAGTTGAAGCTGGAAGTATATTTTTTACATGTGCAGCCGAACCTACCTGAACTGATAGTTTTGCTTGTCCTTTGCCATTTTTGAAGCGAGCAGACTGAATTTAGAAATGCAAAGTGCATTTAATGCTGTTAACAACTAAGACCTGCCTGAGCACTGGTAATAAATTGTTTAATTCTTATCTCAAAGGAAGCTAGATCAAACAATGCTTTTTTTATTTAAAAAAATGCTAGTGACTGAGGTTTCGGTTTATTTTATTCTGAATATGAAGAGAAATGATATCTTTATTATTATATCTTCAGTTATTCACTCTCAACAAGGTTATCTCCTCTCCTGGTGACAATGTCAAAATTCTTCAGCAGCAATTTTAGCAACAGAATACTTCAGGCATGTCCTGGAAGGAGGGATTTCTACTTGTGCAAACAGATTTGGAAATTACAGGTCTTAATAAATTTAAATTTAATACTTGTTTTTAAATAACATTTAAATCCACAACGGGAGGCATATTTCTTTGTAATCTTTGTTTATTTGTTAGTTTGGCTGATTTTTTCTCTTTATGTTTTGTGATTCGCATCAGGCAGTAAAGAAAAGACATCAACCAAAGTTCCTAAAACAACGTGTGGTGGATTAATCAAAGGAGGGAATAGCAAAGCAAATCAATAATAATGGACCAGTTTGAAAGTCCTGCAATTTTTAGGCTTCTACCCTTTTTCCTGTCCTTCATTCTATTTTATTGTAGCTGAGACTCTAAAACTCTCAGGGCAGAGGAAGTCTAACAACAAGCTTGTAAACATGGTTACTGTATTTTTATTTTGGATCTTTATGTTGTTTAGACTATTACTGGCATTTAGTATCCAGACTCTCTATATTTGTTTGTTTTTACATTTTTTGCATCAAAACAATGTATTCCACTTCTATTCAGCAACGAGATAGGCTTTTCTTTTCCTGTTTTGATCGTGTTGCATGTGTTATGAATTTACATGAGTGGCAAATGTCTAGTAATAGGACTATAACATGAGGAAGCACCTGTTCTACTGTGGAATGATACAGTGATAATTTAATACAAATAATCCTCTCAGTGTTAAGAAATCAAACAAATCAAAATAGTGTTGCTGTCTGGAAGGCCTCTCAACAAGCACTCTTTAACCTTTGCTAAACGTCTCGTGTTTACTATGCATCAGCTTTAAAGATCTAGATAAATGAATTAATTCACCCTCATCCCCTTGAGAAATGCTATTGATTTTTATGAAAATGAATTAAACATTCAGTATCAATTAAGTCCTGTGTTTGCTTTTTTAGAAAAGCTATCTTCTCACTGAATGAGAAATTTACCTGCCAGCAAACACAATAGACTGTTGTACTGTCCGCGTATTGGCATACATATTGGGTAAACAAAACCCAATTACACTCCTGCTTATACTGAATCAAGATTACACATTATGTTCAGACCTCTTTTTTCAAGGAGCAATGCCCAGCTAAATTGCCTCATTTATCCTAGGTTTCTTTATTGTTTAAACATGTAGAAAATTAAGTTATTGAGAAGTGTGGTCTTGAGAAAAAAAATAATAAAACAAGAAAAAAACCTCTTGTTGGTTAGATGTGGTTTATATTTTATTTTTACCTACTGACCACATCAGTTTTCTTTTTTTATTTTCTGTGATGATAGCTTATTTGGACATTGCATTATGAAAATCTGGTTTCTTCCTAGGGCTGCCTTGGCAGCAGTTCTAAAAGACTCTTTGGGACAATCCTGAACACTGCTTCCTAATCTTTTTCTCCTTTGATTTAGACTATTACATTTCATCCTAGATGTCTCTTTCACTTGTTATTGTGTTTGAAGTAATAGAGTGCAGAAGTCTGGATGCAAAAGAGAAAAACACTTTTGAAAGCAGATGATTAATACAAAAACATAGACTGGAAAGAGACAACATCTTCTCAGAGGAGGAAATATATTAGAAAAATGGCACAGCTCCTGTAGCAGATTATGTAGTAGTGTAACCACAATGAGTGACACAAGCAAGGAATAGCTGAAGTAAAATCTCTTGTCATGAGTACCTACTGAACATGGACAATATTACCTACGCTGTTTTCAGAACTACTAATCTTTACAAGTAAATCTTTTAGTAAATAACTTAGATAATTTACTCTTCTACTTTGACTTACCCTGAACAATCACATTCTCCCATCCATTACTAGCATTTAATCTCTTTTTGTATCTTACTTCACCTATAATTTTTATACTGTGTTCACTGTTCATTTAAACATTTCCATTAATGCACAAAGCTATAGAATTAGTGGGTTTCATATCTTACTTATTCACTTTTCAATATTCAGCGTATCTGGATAGAGGCATTTTATTTGCATTCTTGGTTTGGGTTTTCTTCCACTTGTTTTAAAATGTCTGATGTTTGTCAAAAGCAAAGGTGAAGAGACATTATGCAATAACAGCATAAGCAGGGAGGTTGGAAACAGACATTATTTCCCTTCCCTATTGCCTTCCAATTATGAAAAAAAAATCTTTCTCATAAAACCAGTTCACTTTATTGTATACAAGTCCATTGTCACACAGAGATGTGACCATCAACTGCAGATTTAAAGCTTTTTATTGTCTGTCAGGGTACTTCAGTAATCACTGACAGGACTCTACACTCTTTTAAATCAGTAGCAAGAATCTTCTGCATGTTTAAGAAGACAAATTAATGATTTTTTACCTTCTGAAAGATCTTTCTGCATGAATTACGGAGTTCAATTAGTCTCCTAATTTATTTGTTTTCAATTAGTACTTAAATCATGTGAAATCTAATCTGGGCCATCCTAGTCTCCCAATTACTTCTTCCTGCCTTAGAGATGTGGTCCATTCCTGATTCAATCTATGGGTTCTATCTGTAATCATGAATAGTAATAAAAAATTATTAGTCCTCATCTTTGCCCAGAATTCAAGTACATCAACTCAAGAAGACACAGGAAAAAGTTCTGCATGTTTATGTATGTTTTAAGATTCTTTCAAATTCTTGCCATATTATTCAGCTGAGTGTGTGTTTCTTGGGGACAACTCTGCATGAACATAACTATAATTAGAAAAAATGTAGGTTGTTCACTTTTCCTTTTTTTTTACAGCAATGTACAGAGAAAACACATTTGTAAATACACATAGATAAAGTAATCAAGCTTTAACTAGAAGATATTCTTTGGCCAGGTAAAGGTTAAAATAATCTGAAAATTGCCCATAACACCAGTTTTGAGATGTTTAGAGGTATAATGACCAATTTATAGCTTTGTAAATTGAGATGCAATACCTTTTCAAGGAAAGGCATGATGCACACTTACGAGATAGTAAAATGCTTTATCTCATAGGATATCAACTAAAGGAAGACAAATCTTTGTAATGATGTTTTTGGAGATTAGCGCCCTTCCTGTGTGCATGCCATCCTTCCCTCTAGAACTGGTTCAAAATCATCAGCTTCAGATTCTCATATTCTTTGTGCTTATATATGACAGAAGCAGGGGAAAAAAAAGTCAAACAAATCAAAGCTTGCAGTCACCTGTGATTTTCTCTATGATCCACAACGGAGATTGTTCTAAAAGACATGTTAAGAAAGGCAAAGAAAAAAAATAATTTGGTTATGGAGAGTTAGAAAATTAAACATGTTCTGTGGCATTGTTCTTTTCCCCAATTTCTAGAACCACGTAATAATCAAAGACACATCTCCTATTTAGTCCTCCTCCATTGGAATAATGCACATCACCTCTTAATCTTTAAAATATGAATCTATAAAGTAAAGCATGCAGTTTTTTTCTATAGCATTGACCAAAGAAGAGTCAGGTTGCATGAAAAGTGAGAGGACACAGAAATGTGAAGAACATTCACTGTCCAGAAATAAATTTCCAAAGAAGAAAATTTACAGCTTTTTGCTACATCCATGTAAAGTTCATTACACCAGGCTGCAGGAATTAGAGCTTCTGGAAGAATGTTGTTGGAATTAGTAAAATAGGAAACAAAGAAACATGACTGACAGACCCCAGAGAGAACATCGGGGGGGGTTGTTTTTCTTTTAGGTCTTGGAATATCATTTAGGTATTGAGGGGCTTCAGACTACTGGATTTTTCCTAAAGCAATACTATGCATTTTCCTTATTCTCTAACACATGGAAACTGCAATAACAATTCCTACATAGTTTATTTTTTTTCATATTCAGCAGAATAGAACATTAATCTCTTTAGTGTTCATATGTTTTGTCATTTATCCACACAATTTTATTCTTTCTGTTTTCTAGTGACCTATTAAAAATGCTACTTCTGCCAAAAGAAAGATAAGCTTTAGTTTCCAGTGGTTCCCCTATTTAAAATTTCATATGAGTTAAGCAAATTCAAGTCACTTATATCTCTAACAAAAGCATACAATGTATTTTGCTATAATTGTTTGCATTGTAAAATTCAGTATGTTTGATTAAAATATGATCTGCAAATTTGGTCAGCTAGATTAAAAAATGTCTGTAGGAAAAAAACCCCACATGATATTATTAGTTTTGTATATGATGCTAATGATTCTAATACAAGACAAAGAAAGTATGAAGGAATATGCATAAATTCATCCATCCATATTTAAAATTATCCTTAAATACATCACATAGGGCATATATCTCAGTGTGAATAAGAATGTTTTTCTGAATCCTGGATTGCAGCAGAGCATGCAAAAGTGAACCAGTCTGATGACAAATTTTGGGGAAAAGAACAGGTAGATTAATTCCTACTTACTTTACCAATTGCACATAATTACCTGCCCTCATAACATTTAGTTATGCAGTTTTCCTTAAATTCATATATTTTGGTAAACTTGTCCCGGATTCTTGCAATAGTCTAAATTCTAAAGTGTTTAAATTGTAAAGCAATCTTGACCATATATATAACATTCTAATCCAACAGTATTTTAAAAAAACCCAATCCATCAACTTTATGAAGGTAGCATGATCTTTGGGCCTAAAATTGAGTCCTTTTATTATAATTTTTATGGTTTTCCGTATTAGGGTCTTCAGGGACATTTAAGAGAATTGCCTTGCTCCAGGAAGACCTACTGACTGAAGGAGAAACTATCCATGCCTGTGGACAGAGGGGAAAATGTTGACTTTCCCATTCGGTCAATGAGTCCTGTCTCTGGTTCTGCAGGTTAGTACAGGAGTAATAATCCTGACTCCTTCTCCTTCTCCAGTTACCATGTATGAGGTGATGAGGAAGAATTAAAGCAATGAGGTAGAGAGGTCAGAGTAATAAACCTCATGGTAATCTGCTTACTCTAGCCTTGCACCCCATAGATAGAAAACTATGTTGTAGCTTCATATGAGAAAATCTCTTCATATTTGTATACTGGAAAAGAATCACATAAATGGCAGTTGGTAATAAATATATATCACCATGTTTCAGGCTAAGAACAACTGGATCTTGATCATTATGCAAAATTATTTATCATAGAATCATTTAGGCTGGAAAAGACCTTTGAGATCGTCAAGTCCTACCATTAATTCTTATTATACTCTGGACAGAACACTAGGCCTGATCCTCCATTCCATTTGAACAGTTTAAGGTGGCATGGCTTATTGAGGTTAGACCAGATGACCTCCTGAGGTCCCTTCAGACTTAAATTATCCTGCAAATATGTAATCAGTGCTTAACAGAAGGTGAAAAATGTAGCAATAGCTTTTAATTCCAATTCATATCAAGTTTCCAAATTATGCTGTTGATTATAAGAACAAAAAATGGTACAACCAAGGAAAGAGTTGAGTCTATTTTGGTTTTTATGCTAATTGCATTCAAAGTCAAGTCTTTAAAGAAGCTGCAACGTACCTTCAATTGGATGTTGATCAATTTGTAACTGTATTTCAGAATGGCTTTTCAAATAGCAACTTGGAAACAGTGTGACGGTATAATTCATTCTTCAAAGAATTCAACATTGTATTTTTCTCACATTTACTTTTAGTGAAAAAGTCACCCCCACAGCTGGTTATTTTTCTCAGATTTATGGGAGCCCATACATAAAAGCTTGTAAGAAACTACTCTTTTTACAGCATTAATTATGATGGGAACTATTAGATCTATCCTACAAAAACTATAAAATATTGTGTCCTTCTCTGTTTTTGTAAAGCCAAAAAATTATCACTTTGAAATCTATGATATAAATAGTTTGATAAGAAACTGAGGTAGTTCTTCATTATAGCAAATATTTTCAGGAAGAAAGGAAAACTTAATTTTGAATCATAGCACATAAACTTTAATTAGTGACCCAAGAGAACAAGCCAGGCTGAATAAAAACAAACTAAAATTAGTAACAGGCTAACAGCTTGCCCATTTCCTTGGGCAACATGTGGCTGACAGATGATGTGATGTTTGGTGACAGACAAATTCTGATCCTCTTTCCCACTTTTAAATTCTATCCACTGAGAAAAAAAACCAACAATTTCATCAATATCATCAACAGCAGAATCACTCAAATAAGGAAGCTATTAATAATCTGAGCGAGAAAAAGAAATGTTTGTGATTCAATATTCCTTATCTGACACCAGTGATATATAGGTGGTATTAGAGGTAATAGTCAACACTGATTTCATGACTGAATTGCTCATTATCACCTATTCTAATTTGTATTCTAGATTAGAAAACCCTCCTTTATGATATACCATACTGGAAAATAAATAATTTGTTCTTCAAATATTACCTCATAAAAAATCCATAATTTCACTCATTTTCTTCAGAAAAAATGAGACAATATATTTAATTTTATATATGTGTATGTATATATATGTGTATATGTTACAAGAACATCTGAATTTGTAGATCAGAGAACTAGTACTAAATAAGTAACTTCTACTTACTTTATCCAATTATTTGATCTATTCACTTCTGATGTTTCTCTACTTAACGCCTGATTGTATTCTTCTGCGGTCTCTGCATACTGAAAAAATTTCCTCTTATAAGTATGGTATTTCAAGTGAATGCAGCTAACATGATGTTCTTTGACTATTTGTCTCCTGTACTTCAACAGTCAGCTGTCTTTTTCATCATAGCAAAACTCAGAGGTGGGAAAGGTTTTTTTTTTCCTTCATTATTATTTTATGTGGTAAGTATTACCTATTATTCCTATTTATATCATGGAAGCAGTTCAAGGGCAGGGTCTGTTCTGCAAAGAACTTCTATGCACAGTAGAGTTGATGAACCCTGGTTTTCTACACATTTGTGCCCTTCATTTCCTTCTTCCACTGTAAATATTTCTCAGCCTTGCTCCTACTCCTTTCATATATGCCACTTTCAATGATAAAATATGGCACGTCTGTAGCATCTCTAAAATGACATGCATGCCTGCTGGTTATCTGGCCTCTCCCAGAATGGTTACATGATAGCTTAGCTCTGCTAGTCTTTCCTTCAACGTAACTGTATAAGGAACGAGATTTATTAATTTGTATTGTTCTTCACTGCTCAACTAAAAAAGTTTAGTACAATTGTTTCTGATATTTTTTCTTCCTGTCAGATTTGGTAGTTACTGATCAATAGCTAAAAATACTTATGTATAGACATATATAATTTTGAATTTGTGTGTATACGTATGAAGGCAGGAAGAAGGCTGAATAGATGGACAAAAAGTGATTGGAGGAACACAGAGAGCATGATAAAGGATCTTTATTTTCTTTGGAAATTGAGATGAAGAAATTTTCATATATATAGACATACAGCCCTGATTCTGCAAATTCATATATCTGTGTTTAAAATATTTATTGTGAATAGTCCTATTTATGTATAAATTTCAAATGGGCCTTATGGTCTTGCTGATTCCTACTTCCTTCTTACTTTTAGAATGTGGATAAGTGTCACACATCTAACATATTTTTTAAATCCTCCTGGCTCCCAGAAGAGCAGAAATTTGTTGAAAGAAGGCAAGGATCTAGATGCCTAACTCTTCTTGATGTGAAGGAATGTTGGATAATAAACCAGCTGTTTCTCCAATCTTGTGTACTTCAGAAACTGTTTCTGAAGTGCCCAGGTTATCCAAATATTTGACACTAGACAAATGACATTAACATAATTTCTAAAGTTAAGCTCATAGGTATAAAAGAATTCAGAAAAAATTTCCTGTCTCATCTTAGGCTCTGTGGCTACAGTTTTTACATAAAAATGGACAATGAAATAAAGCCCCATCTAGAAAAAATACATTATTTTTAACACTCAGGTTAATGACTTATGAAATGTCAATGATAGCTTTACCTATCTATGGCTATAGTGAATTTTACATCAGTACCAATTTCTCAAGTAAGATTAGATGTCTCTTCTTTAAAATATATATATTGGCTTAAGGAGAAACTGATTAAGAGTACACTTCCACTTTTTATTACACAATAGAATAAAATTAATAACTGTGGTAGTTCCTTCCTTCTTCATAGATAATGCATGGTTCCTACATCCCCCATACCAGGCTAAAACATGTGAAAATCACATCTTGCCTAGATTATACAATGAGTCTGTGCCAGAGGAAGGCTAACAGATTAAATATCATGAGTTATGGTTCAGTTCTTTAATCCAACTTATATTATAAATATATTTATAAATTTAAGCTTCATCTTTCAAATAAGATATAAAGTTATACCTGGTTTCCTGAGACTCAGGGCTTAAAGTTGTTTCCTCCTGAATACTGTTCAGTGGAAGACCATTCCTCCCCTTTCAGGCAATCCGTCAGACTCTTTTTCATCTTTAAAGAAATAAATTTCCTTTTACTTTTCTTCTTGTAATTGCATTCCTAATAGTTTTTGAAAAGGCAGTTGAATGTAAGTTTAGCTCCAAGTCAGGTATTTGCTATTCATATCTTTCAGTAATTAATGACAATTACAATCATTCAGTGCTAGAGCTACTGGCAGATTGGCAAGTAATCCCAGTAGGTTTTTTTGCCCAGTCTGCAACTAAATTTTGTGAATCTCAACGTTTTTTTTGTTGCTTCCAAGATCTTGGTTTTAATGACATTCATGCAAGACAGCTTTATGAAGAACACGAATGTTCAAATTCAGTTGCAGGTACTCAATTTATGCAAAAGATGTTAGCAACTGTTCAGCTAAAGGTCTCTGTTGTCAATACTGAGGGAGAGGCATGCCCTTCAGAATCAGCCTTAAATCACATAGTTTGGAATTCTGCCCTGAGTGATTCTGTGGAAGCGGAGTGTAAAGCAAATACATTGAGAGTAAAGGTCTCATTTAGACAGAAATCAGACATTTTGAATATTGTCCATTCTTGCACTCTCAGCCATCTTAAGTGTAGGGAAATGTTTCCCCATTGTTATCCATCCTCAGAAGTGACAAGTTTCCTCTTTTTTTTTTTTTTTAACTGAACAGAAGACTCTCAACCTACACATTACATGTGAAGAAATTCCTCAGTAAATACAAAACTTTGTGAAAAGAGAGCTTGAAGAGTACTTCATGTTTATTTAAGATATTTCTATATTTTACATAATATTTTATTATTGCTTAATGGCACAGCATGTAGAATATGAAGCATTCTTGAATGATATACTAATGAGCCCCTTAGCAAATACTATGTATACATCTGTATTTTTAATTAATGTTACCCTCCCTGAGACATAATCAGGTCAGAAGAATGTATTCTATATTTTGTAGGCAGAATAGACAGCCTAATAAAATTTATTGATGACAAAAGATTTTGAAACAGATGAAGAATTTGTCTTTGAGACCAAATCTAAACCCTGATGACAATGCAGAAACCAGAATATATTTATTCAGTTATACTATTGAGATATAAGAGCAAGAACAACATATTATAAGCAGAATATAGACTAGAACCATGTCCACAGTCAAGAAATATTTTCAAAATTAACGCACTACTGAGTTGCACTAATTACATTAACTACTTAGCTAATTATTATTTGTGAAAAAATAGTAACTGTTTCTTTGGAAAGAGAGGGGGACGAAGCAAGCTTCACATGATTCTATAGCTGTGCCTAGAGGTATATGTTTAACAAATAAGTAGCAATTTTCAGAAGCATCTCGCAAAATATCTTTCCAAAACTGCCTTAGATTTATAGTCCTAAGACTTGTGATCTCAGTACCTTAATGAAAGAAACCTAACCATTTTTTTTCTCACATAATGATTAGATTTATACCAGTGAAAAGCATCCACAAAAGCTAGGCATGTGGATCTACCTAAACAAGGCAAGAATACAAGAACAAGGAAGTTCAGATTTGGTGGTGGGACAGTAGCCTTAGAAGTCAACAGCCTCCATTAGGACTGGCCAATGTTGTGTGCATCTAACACCACGGGAGGTTGTGCTGGTTTAAAAGTAAACCGGCAGGAGAAATGAACCCAACTCAAAAGAGTTTGGAAGTCAGAACTACAATCTAATTAAACAAAAAAAAAAAAAACCAAACAAATTACAATAGGTACACTGATACATAGGAAAATTGGTTTTAAGCCACAAAACCCAGTTGTACAACTTAGCCCCCGGGGGGGCACAAACACAATGGTGTTCCCAGTCCCTGTGCTGAGCAC
>JAVJGI010000014.1:35015376-35036274 GCA_035590275.1 Ibycter americanus
TGGCAGAGAGGGTATAGAATACACAGTTCCAGTTACACCCACACAGTGATAAACTGGTCCCAGCCACTATAACTAGGCCAGAGGTAGTGATGTCTGTGCACACGCAGCTTAATCCTCACAGTTCTCCTGCATGTCTGTCTTATTAAAAAAACATGGTTTTCTCAGACTAAGGTTCACAGTTCTGAATTGTCCCTTGGTTTTCTAGACAAACGTTTTCTCACAAAATACAGGTTACAGCTATACTAGTATATAGAACAGTGCCCAAAAGATGTGTCTGAAACTAGAACAGATGATACACATTGTTAATTTGTTAGAATTTTTTTTTGGCATAGTTTTGGCACAGGTCAGCCAGAACTGTCCCAGATAATTCCCAGGCACAGTTTGAAGAGACCTTTCTACTATGCTGTTTTTATGTGACCACCCTGTTCTGAGTAGCAAAAGTATATGATGGTATTAGTCATAGTGTCATATTATTGACAGACTATGTGTCATACTGTTAGTCATAGAATATTCTATACCTTATTTACTATTACCTTATATAACAAAAAGCTAATCACAGTAAACACAAAGATGAGGGAGGATGAGAGGAACAATAATGGGTAGAGCAACATAGTAACCTAATGAGTGAAAAGGGAGGACCCTGACTCAAGTATGGTCATCAAAGGAGGAAAATTAGGCCATGGTTCTTCCAGTGAAACGCACCAGGATGAACTGGACAAATGAAAGCGGAAGACCAAGGTGGACTGAGGACAAACAAAGATGGGAAATTAGAGGCAAAAATGTGTAAAGGGAGGCTGTTCAAGTGTAAACAGGTTGCTATTGACTGGTTTTACTGAGTGCTGTGCGCAATCACCATACTCAGTCCTATATTCTCACTTACATGTAGCTGTTCTTTGTGTGAGTACTGTGGGTTTTTATGTGAATTTTGGGAAAGGTGGTGTTTTCGGTATGTGCTGGTCTGTGTGGTCATCTGTGCTAGCACTGTATGCATCTGTATGTGTGCGTGTGCCCCTAATGGAAATGTGCTCGTCTTTACTGTTGCCTGGACTGGGGACACAGAGCCACAGCAGCCTTGCCTCTCAGGCTAGGACAGGAGGAATTCTCATGGCTCCTGAAGACCACCACCTTTTGGCTACCTCTAACACACATCTGTCGCACATTTTGCACAAGCCAAAGAATCCACTCAGAACTTGGAAGACATGAATTAATTTTACTCCTCTGTCTGTAAGTAGTCTCAGACAGCAACTTTCAGAGGAAGGTCTCAGCCAAACAGTTCTCTGAAGATTACTTTTTCTCTTCCAATCCCAGCCCAATACAGAAGCTATTCTACTTTGCATTTTCTCCTCAGGGGCTGAGAGACGAAGAGGGTCTTCATGACAGGGCAGTCTACTGTAGTACTCTACAGCTTATTCATGTTAATGAACACTGAAGCCCCCCAAGTCACACTGGAGAGGGGAGGGTCTGACCCTGGCTCTTTGTGTTTCTGATGTTATTTATTTATTTAAACATAGAACATTTTCTTCTCTTTGTTTATTGCATTCATCCACATTTCTGAAATACAGCTTTTGTGGGTTATCATGAGCCCTAGCGTTTATTAATGGCAATAAAATTCTTTCATTTCTTTCATTTAGTTTCCATTCTACCCATGGTTTCATTGCTTCCTCTAGGGATCCAAGCTGTTGTGATTACTCTTTGCCTATGGACAGATGATCTGACCTGCTTTTTTGAGTCCTAGATTGACCAGAAGAACTGCAGTAGACCAGTGGGACATGGCATTTTCCTCAGTACCATGACTCTGCATTCACTGGGCTTTCAGTGAATTTGACAAGGTGCTATATTGTGTTTAGACCAGTCAGTGAAATGTGCTGAATGTACCGGTAAAAATGGGATAGTGTTGCACACACAGGGCGTAAATTCATATAGTGCCTTTTTAGAAAGAAAATGAGATAAATCAGAAGTAAATCATAGAGTAAGGGATGGTGAAAGCCTTCATAAGAAAATAACTAAGGCATTAGAACCTGTATGGACCACAGCAGAAGCATCAAGTAACAGTTATAAATGGGTAATTGTGAATCTGGAGAGTTGTCCCCTTTCAAAGTAGATGAGGCATCCTTAAATTTTGGGGAGCAAGTGCAAGTACAATTTTTTTCTAGATTGTGTAGTGCATTATCTTTTTACTGTTATGTTGGGTTATATTGCTTAAGTAGCATCTTGTATACTGATGTGACACAGCATAATATGATTTAATTTATTATGACAGTTACAACTTAGAAGAAAACCTATTTTGAATCAGATACTTACCATCAATTTCAGCCATGATTATCTGAATTGATTTGCTGAGTATGATGGGATTGGATGTGTGTGAAGTGCAGGTCCTTGTGGGTAGCCATGACAATCCATGAACAGTAATGCATTCCTGTCTTCCCATCCTTTGAGGCCACTCATGGTGCACTCAATGACATTTGTACCATACATATTAGCTTGGATTACTGTGGGGTTTATGAGACAGAGATAATAAATAAGGTAACACCAATAATGAGCATCAGGTCTATGAGATGAAATTAATCTTTCCCTGTGCTGTCAGAAGGGACGTGAAAAAAATATGATGGTGCTAAGACTAATTGTCCTAGAGGTCTTTAGAAATAAGTGTAAGGTCCCAGTACTGTAGAATGATTACCTTTTACAACATCTATAATGGACCCTGGAAGTAGCACTATCATTAAAGAAACTAAAACTACAGTTTTTCTTACGTTAAAATGTGATGGGGAAGGGAACCTAAAGAACTCCATAGTGGTTTTTTTTCTGAAAAGGAAGGAGAAACAAGGAGGACTGTTTTCCCCTTTTTTTTGCAAAGACCTTGAAACAGCACTACATCCTGTAACACGACTTTCTGTAGAAACTGGATCTTCTCCAAGGACAGCTGGTACTGACCTAAGCCAAATGTGCTTAATGTGCAAAATGGTAGTGTTTTTTGGGGTTTGGTTTGTTTTTCTTTTTCCTTGAACTCTCTTGACTGAACCATACCATTGACTTGTATAGTACAAAACTATGGTGTTTTCTGGGCGTCACAACCTTCTCCCACTATTCTGAATCCCCATTTTAAATAATTGATTCAGTTTGGGGGGAAGAGCCACTTATATTTTAGAATATGACAAGAAATCTTATTTCATGTAAATTGAATACAGTCTATAGAAAATGAATTCAGAAAATACAACACTGTTTCTGGGTTTGTCTAGAAGGAGCTTTTCTTCCTCTATTCTTTGTTCCCCAGCTGACATAACTGATTTCTGGTAATCATCACCTGAATTCTGCTGTGTTCTTATTGCTACTCTCTAATACATTTATTTGATTTTTTTTTATAGATATGTCCAAATTTTAATGCTAACTTTGAAAATCTCAAATTTAAAGGTAAAAGATAATCCAAGTTGTGAGTAATCCAAATCTGGAAGCAGTAACAAGTAAGAAATAGGGGATGATATTTTACTTTGTCAAATTGCCCATCCTCTAAAATTAATTATAAACCTAAGCTTTATAAATCCAGATTTTTTAAAAAATCCAACATTATTAGATATTGTATTTCTTCGTGTAGTTATTTAATTTAGTATTAGTTTCTTCCCAGACATATTCACTCTATTCAAGGAATATGTGTCTAATGGACAACTATGCAGATCAGGTATCTGTGGTCTGCACAGGTCTTCCTTGTGTACATACACTGGCATCTGAACAGCTCTACCAATGAAAAAGAAGGAGCCCAAATCAAGTGAACTAAAAAGTTCACATAGTCAGGATGAACCAGCTAGGACTTCCTTTGATAAGAGTCCTGGAAATTATAAAAGACACCTCTCATAAGCTGCTTTTAAAGAAACAGAATGGAAGGAATGTTACCACAAATAAGAAGGCAGGGTGGGCAAGGGGAAAGAAAAATTGCATTCTGTGATACAAATCATATACAGAAAAAGAAGAAAATACAGAACATCCAGAAATACCTAGATGACTTGCTGTTATCCAAAAGCGTGGTTCAGTAGTAGACAGAATTTCATTTAAGTGTTGTGACATGCATAGATGTTGTATATTTAATACACATAATCATATTTTTGTCCTGTATAAAATAGGATGCAAGATTTTGTAAGACAGCCTTTCAAAGTCTCTATGTCCCTTTACTTTTGTTGTGATGTTCCCCCAAAAAACAAATACATCTAGAATTTTGTTGGCACAATCTATGAATCTAGACTGCAGGAGAATTAGGACCTGGAGAAAAAGCTAGGACTAGGACTGATAGGAAAAGGCAGTGGAGCTTCCAGTTATGAAGAAGTTACAGTCTGGAGTGCCTGCATCCGGAAACCTTGGATGAACTCTCTCAGATCTATGTAAGCACTCGACCCAGTTATCCAACACACAGGTTAGGCAGACCAGATGCATGAGATGAAAAAGAAAAACGTTCATGTAGGGAGATATGCTACAATCCGTCTTTAGCATTTGTTTCCTTGGGCTGTTGTGTTCCAGAAGAACACGACCAGAAGAGTGGCCCCCTTTACGTGGTGCTGACAATATTCCAAGCTGACATAGACCCCGGGTATGTGCAGGCTCCATTCTTTCTAAAATAATCTTCCTCACTGTGTGGAGAGAGAATTTCTACACAAATGTCACAGATTTGGATTTCATGGTCGAGGTGCAGACTGGTTCTGTACTAGGCCTTAGATTTACTGAAAGTTTGTCAAGTCTGAGATGATTTAAAATAAAATAATTTTGGCCTGAATGAACTAACAGTTCTAGTGCAAGTATCAGGAGAGGGTAAACTTCACAGTTTAAGTCCATCTCTTCTTTCACTCTCTTCTGAAGAAACCTAGACAAATAAGGCAGGAAACTCTTCATGCTTTAATTATAAAGTCAATCACAAAACTCGCAGGGAGAAGAGTAAAATTCAGTTTTGCTGTCATTACTATGGACTAACAATTTTTCCCCCCTCCTGATTAGTTTCACTCTCTGATAATAAAACAATTCAATCTTTACATACAAAATACAATTTATTGGCAGTTTTCAGGCTTACTGACTAGCACAAGTCAGGAATCATAGAATCAGAGAATGGTTTGAATTGGAAGGGACCTTAAAGATCATATAGTTCCAAACCCAGTAACATGGGTAGGGACACCTTCCATTATAATCATCAGGTCGCTCAAAACTCCATGTAGCCTGGCACTGAACACTTCCAGGGATGGGGGATCCACAGCTTCTCTGGGCAAAAGGTAAGGTAAGTTAAGTTAATGAGGTAAGTTAAACAAGCAGTGAGATTACACACTTTTCTATGCAATCCTATTTTACCTCTTCATTTACAGCTCACCAACATCTATTCCTTCATTGTCTTCAATCGCTCTCTTCTGAGTATGATACTGCCTATGTATGTTTCTTTACATGGAAACTCCTTTTCTTTAGGTGGTTCACTCTACCTATCACTGAGGGTCGTGATCTGGAGAGGATTTTTCCCCACTTTGAATACAAGGTTTTAATAGTTTAACAGGAGCCTGGGAGACACACTGGCTTGAGCTGTTTCTCTCCCTGCCCACCATTTTCTTTCCTACCCTCTCGGAGGTTTGAAGGAGGCTGGTTTGCTGCATTTCACTCAGAACTTCAGTTCCATTCCAAACACTGTTGAATAATAATAACAATAAAATCAAGGGAATAGTGAAAGAAAAGAAATCACTAGGGGTTTAAAATTGCCATTGTATTTTATGGTTTATGGCAGTTACATTTTGCCTTCATATTCTAATGAATGTTCATGAAGGAACAAAGACATGGTAATAGTTTATCAGTTATCCCATATTACAATAGTCCCAAAAGCAGGAAACCTGATTTAGAGACCCAAAACCTTTTTAAAATCAGTATATCCTTGTAAATTCCCTTTGTCTCTCATATTAAATATGTAATTTGTTGTGATGGACAAATCCCTATTGGTTTAATCTTTTAGGAATTTAGAAGCTCAGAAGAAAATAGATTTGAGCTCAACATTGTGAGTCAAAAGATTGTCCACATTAACATAGGGAATATAAATACAAATGCTGCAGGATTTGTATTAAATAAAACCCTCTATTCATCTGTAAAGAATAGATGTACTGTACCTGCCAGACATTTGGCATTGGTGAGAGCTGCATCTCAAGTCATATCACAAGTTAATGTTTGGACAGCAGTAGGGGGAGAGATTAGTAGACCCACTGGAGATTACAGATATGTCAACTTTGTTCTCTTCAACCTCACAGCAACCTATAAACAAGACAAAAGCAAGGTTCATGTTTTTTAATGGTCAGTAGGGCACACATTAATTTATAAATCCCCAGCAGTTGTTTTCTTGGTTAATGTACTTAGTGCACTGACTTTTATGACCTGAATTTTCTAGAAGTAGAAAGTGCAGGAAGTTCTTATCTTTCCTTAGGTGAGGTCGTTAGAGTAGATAAATATAACACAGAAAGAAGAAATTTACATGTCTAGCATATAATATTGTGTCACAACCTTAAATTAATATTTTATTCCTGGTAGATAGAAACTACTTGTTATATGCTATGACTACCTAATGGGTTGGATTGTGGAAACTGATACATATAACTTTGCCAGGAGAACAGAAAGCAGAAACTATCTGTAAGAACTGTTCAGCCATAAAAAGAATGCACACAGTCTAGATCTCAGTTGAGGTAGGAGCTGATTCAGTGTGTAGAATTCAAAATTTATTTCTCTTTTCTGTGGCCCCCTGAGAACCCACTTGGTGAAAAATTTCGTATCATGTGTTGCCCATATACTAATACAGAAAACATTTAGAAAAATACGAGGTCATATTTCCAGTCCATTTTTTCTCTGAATTTTGAATAAAATCAATAAGCCTTGGAACACACTTTTTAGCATTGTTTATTTGCATCTCGTATTTGATTAGTGATGTTTATGGATTTCCTTCTAATATAAACAACTGTTATTGGTGTGCTACTACATGTCATTGGGACAAGAACATTTTCAAAGAGGATTTGACTGTCTGTTTACCCATTTGTCAGTAAAAAACAAAAAAAGCGTAAGCAGACTACCTAAGACCTTTTACTTCATTTCATTTCTGTGCTTTCTGTTGAATGCTCCCCTGTGACTCTTGGGGGTATGTTATTTTGAATTTCCAGGTGACACCTCTACAAGGGTGCAAGGCAATCCTAGGTTTCTTAATGTATCTTGAAAGCTAACATAAACTTCCTTCATCCTAATAGGATGAGAACTGAGTACAAATAGAGCTGAGACACTTTCAGAGAAGATGAGCCAGGCATCAAGGGGGGAATCCCAGGGCCAGTAGGCCTTGCCCCACAGGACCCAGTGAGGTGAGCAGGCCAGATTCAGAGAAGGTGGCCAGGGCCAACCAAGAGTCCAGATCATAAGGACATATCACAGTGATGAGGCAGGTCTGAGGTCAAGTCAGAAAGCCAACTCGTAGGTCAGAGCTAGGATCCGGTCTGGTGGAGGCTAAGCAGGTCCATAGTGACAAAGAGAGCTGAGACCAGACCAGGAACTCAGCCCACAGGTTTGAGTTTGGGTCAAGGGGTCCCATGATCAGGCAGGGCAAGACTGGCAGAGCTGGAGACCAGTACTCCTGTGTCATTGCTGATGCAGCGGCTGATGGCCCTGGGCTGAGCTGAAATAGGGCTCTTGGGTGCATGGGTAGGGTGTGGGGAAGTCCTTGGTGAAGATGGGCAGAGACAACAAGGCCTATTGAGCCTTTAGGGACCTGATACATACAAAGAGAACATGAGTCAAGAGAACTAATTTGGGAATGCACTATATTCCATAAGAAAGAGAATAACCATTATGTTTGAAGTTTTTCATTTTTCAGGAAGCAATGAAAATTTTCAGAGTTTGGGTGAGAAAATTATGATGGAATAGGGACCTTTCATAGTTAAATATGGCACTAGACTTCCATAAACTGCATGAATTACCAAATGTCTCAAAAAGTTCAGTAAAGTACTTGCTTGTGTTTTCTAGGGAACGGTATCATCATATATTTTTAATTGACATCCACACAGAGAAAATACTCAATATGCTTTCTGTTCTTGCAGTGGGTGCATGGGCAATCCTCTGAAATACTGTATGCAACATGATGACCTCTAGTAATACCCCTTATGCTCAGCAAATCAGTCTTACATTTTAAAAGGGAATTATACTTGCTTCTTGTAGAAGTCTTTCTAGCAGTGATCTCAAAGTATTAATAATATACAATAGACTTTGCTCATTGGGATGCCTTGAATATTAAAGAACTTCCTCTAATCAGGCTGAGAAATAAAATAAAAAATAAATGCAAGGGTAAGCAAAGTCTCTTGGCATCTTATTCACCAGGCATCTTATTTGAATGGTATATATTAAACTGTTATTTAAATTTGCAGCAAGTCATTAAAAACAAAGTCACAGGTTCACTAGTACCCTCCATCTATCCATTCCGAATGTATTAACTGCTCCCTTTTATTTTAAAATTATTTCTGTATTTCCATCCTGTAGTCTCCTTATTAAAATTCTCAGATCAAGACGAGCAACTCTCTAACTAAGGTGAATTAAACAGAGAGAGAGTTGTACTTTGCTTGTACCTGCACAGGTCAGACCTGCAACTCAGCAATTTTATGGCTCTGTTGCTAAGGCAGTTCTAATATATGGTGCACTCTGGAGAGGCATGGGGATAAATCTTTCTGGTTTGCTACTCTTATTCTTTTCTCCTTCAATAATTTTATTCACCCACTCTCACTTATAAATAGCATAGACATCATCTAAAAATTAGATCAGTGTTGGAAAAAACACAGATTGCAGTCACCATGTTGAAGTTGTGTTTGTTGTCTCATGCTTCGGAATGATGTGAGTATACAAAATGCTAGGTACCGAGAGTAGGATTAATCTTACTTAACTTTAGCCATATAACCATCTAATATAAGATGACTTTCCAGTTTCCCTTTATAGCCACAGGACTGTATAATGGAGAAGTCCCATGAATCCTTAAAGGTGATCCATCTGACCTACAATAGTTTCTTGTCTCAGAATGAGATGAATTGCTCTCTAAAGGTAACTACTTCTTTCCACTGACTATGAAGGAAGCTAATAGAGACCAACTTAGACTTAGAAATCATATCTTTTGTTTTAAGGAGGAAGTGAATTTAATCTTACCTTAAGTTTTCAAAAAGGTTGCATAACTTTTGATGAGTTTAAGGTTAGAATTTTCCTTCTATCTGCTTTTCATCTTCATTCCAAGCACTTATGTGGAAAGAAGATGCTTACCTTCTGGCTCTGGTGTAGGTTATCACAGCTTGGAGTATCAGATGACTTACTCAGATTTTACTTTGCTTCTGTGCAGTAAATGAGCTGGACAGCAGTTAGAAGGGAACATTCATTCTAATTTTCAGTTAAGTAATAGATGGATTAGTTACCTTGAAGTTAACATTAACATTATGACATGTAAATTATAATCTTTGGTAAAGGGACATTCAAGCTACCTGATTGTAGTATACTGCTTACATTTTCAAATATTCAGTGCAATCACTGTCTTGAAGTCAATCAAGAGGGCAAATGATTATTTCCCTCTTAAATGTACAATAACAAATACATATCAGAAGCATTTAATATTTTCATCATTTGGGGCACTACCAACTGTGCCCTTTGAAACAAAGTATTCAAGTGAAAGAGGAAATTATATTTTGTTGACAATAAGCAAAGTCATGCCAAAATGTAGAATTCAGCTATGCGTGAATGTAAGAACACATCTCTCTGTAATTTACTTTTACAGTTAAATACTCTACACAAATGACCGTGGGCAACACTATGATACATTCTAGTCACTTCTGCTACAGCTACCTTACAGGGACTTTTTTTACTAACCCATATGAAATAATTTCTTATTCCAGAAACTGAAAAGGCCATCCTGAGATTCAATGGAAGCATCCTCATTTGATGATGGGGTATTACCAGAATAGTCATTGTCACACTCATGATCAATTTCTAGATTGTAATTTAAGAAATTAGAAAAGCACAAATGACTCCAACGACTCTCTATTACTGTGTCTCTGAATAGACTTCAATAGCTAGTCCATCGTCATTGTACAGAGATCTCCTTATTACAAGGATACCTCTAGATAAGGTAATGCTACCTGCACCCAACAGGTAAATTAAAGCTGTTTACAAAATATTTTTCAAATTTGCCTTTTTTGACATTTTCCTAGCAGTTGATGTCATTTCTACACATAGCTTTCCAGAATTTTAACACTCCCTTGCTTCTAAAGCTTTGACTGTAAAACTGTTCAAAAAGCTCTTCCTTGAGTTCTGCTGAAGATTGATTAGATTTACTTATTCAGGCTTTGTTGTCACTCATACTCATCACTCATACTACTTTCCTTAGAATCATTCCTAGATCTTTCCTTCATCCCAATATCCACACAATAGTCTCATAGCTAGATATGAGAAAATCTACTTATTTATTTATTTATTTATTTATTTCTAGGAAGACAGTTAACTCTGTTTCCAAAGTGGTTTTTAAGCTCAGAAGGTAACTATTTCTCTTTCAAGTTTCACTATATGACTGTAGCTTTTCTTATGAAACCTTATTTTCAACTCAAAGAATAATATTCAGAGGGTTATGGTGGGTTATTTTTGCAGGGGTCTAGTAAAGGTAAAAGTGCTTGGATCATGCCTGACAGTGCTGCCATGCCTCCATGATGTAAAATTTTATGCTGCACATTTTGTTCACCAAACTTTGGTTATAATACACTATGAGCTGCAATTCAGATGCTCATTCAGTTTCCTGCAATGCAGATAAGCTGGGTGTCTGGGTTTCTGTTACAGTTAGTGCAGTTTACAGAGTGAGTCATCTGAGCAAAGCCATGGCTAAACACAGGTGTGCAGTGTAGGAGTACACTGTCTTATATTCCAACTGTGATAGTTGAAAATGCCACAGGTTTTATTTATACTTTCTTCACAGGCACTCTACCTGCCACCTGTGTGCAGACAAGCTAAGGTATGTTACATTAGATGATGATTAATCAACTGCTTTGAGTACTGGGTATCAATCTTTAGGTGAATCGCACCTCAAATATATATGTACAAAAGCCTTAAGAAGCACAAAAATATCTTTTTAGAAGCATCCAAAACTAAAGGATCTTTCAACATCAAAAAAACCCTAAGTCATGATTACTGGGGACTGGGCACAAAGTTTTCACCCCACAGAACACATTAGCCCATTCCCATTTAGGAGCAACCTTCATTTATTGTGGTGATGTAACACACCGTTTTTAGGCACGCTGGTTTAAAGAGTGCACAAAATGTAATTGCAAGTTAGGTGTCTGTGTCATGTTGACTGGATCCCAGTTCTGCTTTTTCATGTCAATTTCTAATTAAAAGTGCGATTTAGTCAAGAACTGTATAGTTCCGTGTTGGTTTGGAAAAGTTGTATTGGTGTTCTTTTGGACTTGTGAGACAAAGAAATAAATTAAGAGACATTCATTCATAGTGATAAAGGTCACCTCTGACTGATGGCAGCCAACGGCCAGTGTTTAGACCATGTGAAAAGCAATCTTTTAAACTGAAAGCAATCTGATGGTGCATATGACTAGAGTATAGTTTGTTGTATAACTGATACAATTAAAGGTTTAAGGACTGGATTCTGGTAATGATGATGGGCTTAATGTGCAGGGAGAAAGAAGGGAAATATATTGTCCTAGTAAGCATTTTTTCTCTAAATTGGAACTGATTAGATCTGCTCAAAGTTTTGAAATAGGAGTTGTAACAGTGGACATGAATATACATTATAGAGGGGTATGATAACATTTTTGAAGTGAACCCCCATAATTGCGCTCAAGAATGTGTAATCAAACACAAGAACACTCATTTGCACATCAGTCTCTGTACTTCTATTAATTAAAGCTCTTTCTGAAATGTTTGTACAGAGCAAAATCTGTCTTCTAAATGTTTGCAACAAGCAAGCAAACAAACAAATAAACAGAACAAGAGGTACTGAATTGGACAAGCAGCTTTGCAAGCAAGATTTGCCAAACAACAGCATCACAGAATCATTGAGTTGCTGAGGCTGGAAGGAACTTCTGCAGACTGTGTAGTCCAAGCCCCTTCCAAAAGCAGGGTCAGCTATAACAGAACCATGTCCACTCTGGTTTTGAATATCTACAAGGATGGAGACACCACAACCTCTCTGGAAAACCTCTTCCAGTGTTTGATGATCCTCACAGTGAAAAAAGTTATCCTCTTACATTTAAAAAGAATTTCCTTAATTTTAATCTGTGTGACATTGCCTCTTGTCCCATCAATGGGCAATGAGAAGAGCCTGGCTCCATCTTTTTTACTGACCCTTTCAGGTGTTTATACACATTGGTGAGATCCCCCCAGGCTTTCTCTTCTCCAGGCTAAATAGTGCCTGTTCTCACAACCTCCCCTTGTATGTCAGATGCTCCAGTCCTTTACTCATCTGTGTGGCCCTTAGCTCAAAAATTTTGTCAAGCTTTTTTGACAGAGAGATGGGTGACAGAAGGGAGAGAAAATAGCTAGCAGGTGAGTTAACTGGCTTGTCAGTAGAAAGATCAGTTTGTGTGTATGTGCTTTGCAAGTTTTAAGAAGCCCTTTAAAATATGTATTTGACTAAAATTGGCTTTCATTTTTTTCCCATTCTGCTGTGTATTTCTAAAAAATAAATAATTTCTTTTTTTGACCGCAAGATTTGAAAATTATATTCTGTAAAGCTAACACTCTCTCACCTTCTTTCCATCTTAAGCTTTGGGATAAATATCTTGATCAGTTTATTAGGCTTTTGTTTTGTTTTGTTTTATTTTCTGTTGCTTGTTGAATATTAGTATTTATGAAAGGTAAGAGGGCAGTATTAAAATTTAAAGAAATTAGTGGTAGAAGGATCATAAAGAACCAGTGTTTTTTGATGTCTGAAAGTTGGGGAGGAGGGCCTATGGCTATTCTTACTTTAAGTGGGTATGATTTCTACATTCCAGATTTAGCTCTACTAAAATTTTCAAATTTTGTCAAAATATTGTTCCTTGTATCAAAATGGAGTGTCCATTCTGGGGTAGTTGTTCAAATAAAAACTGAAAAAAGGAACATATGTGGGCAATTAGATTACTTGTTATAAAATTATATAGGATAAAACAAGACTATATTAATTCATTTTAAAAAAGAGAGCTTGTATGGGGTTATAAACATTTTACTTATTGCAAATGGCAATGTGACTCGGGGGAGAGAGGGGTTGGTCATCATTATGACTGGGAAACCTATAAATTAATTTTGATGCTATGCAGACAAAACCTTAAAGGAAACATATATGGTAGTGTATATACTCCTTTTTTTATATAGCATATATATTTTGTATCATGTATATAGTTTATATAATCTCTTTGATTTCACTGTAAGGTTATGAGAATCTGGCTCAATTGAAACATATTCAGTTAATATTTTCTAAAAAAAATAATCATACAATCAATATTTTCTAAGAAATACACATCTGAATGAATTTTAAAAAGAAATATGCTTGTTTACCATTCAAAAAAAGAAACTTAACATTGATACCTTTGGAAAAGTTTCTGCTTAGTTATTTCTTTCTTCCTTTTTTCCCCTGAAAAAAAAATAATCTATGATTACTAATTTAAATGTTTACATTCCAGGATTTAGCAAGGATCTCAGACTGAATTATTTTACTTATTTATATTGACAGCTGAATCAAATTCGCTGGTCTCTATACACTACACATCACATTTTTGCACTGTTCATAGGAAGAATCTAATGGTTCTTTCATACCAGAAAATAAAAGGAATGCAACGCATTGTCTAGAATCCCATACATCACATTTTTAGCTATATTATCTGCTTCAGCAACTATTGTCATTCTGCTTAGTTTTTCACTCCATGTTGTCAGCTGCTGAGAAATGAGGATAAAGTTTTCCAGACTACAAAGCTCTGTGTGTATGTGTGTGCGCGCGGCGGAGAAAAAAAAAAAAAAAGAATCCACAAGTAAAGATGTCTTACATTAAATTTACAATGTACACAGATAATATGTGAAAAGGTAAATATTAGCAAATATTAGCCTTTCCCTTGATCTCTAACGTCTATGTCTTCCCAGTGGAAAACACACTGCTTTAGGCTTCCTCTGCTAAACCTTTTCTGATGCCAGGCAAGTAGGAACGTCTTATTTCTTTATTACAATCCTTCAGAGGATTTTCTGTATATAAGCTTCATTGATTATTAGTTTTTGTGACAAACCTTTGTGGAATCCAAGTTTCTCCTTGGGAAAACTTCTAATTTTGAAGGGGAAGCATTTGTATAAGCACAAGTTACTGTTTTGAAGAGAAAAGAAACATTATTTTCCTATCATAATTTCAGAAAAGAATTGATGTTAAGAAATTCTGGGTAAACTGTTGACGCTTTTTCAGTGAACAGATATTACTGAAACATTTGGAGATGACAGTTTGTACTGGGAGAATGATCATGAGAAATTCCCCTGCAATGATGTATATCATCACTTCTCACTTAATCAATACAATTTATCATTTAAGACACTGATTCAGCACAGTTATGCTTTAGGGCATATAAACAGTCCCATTAACTTCAGCAGCTGTAAAT
The DNA here is from genome assembly GCA_035590275.1 of Ibycter americanus. Taxonomy (NCBI): domain Eukaryota; kingdom Metazoa; phylum Chordata; class Aves; order Falconiformes; family Falconidae; genus Ibycter; species Ibycter americanus. The sequence goes on from JAVJGI010000014.1 coordinate 35,029,992, forward strand.
GACAAGATTGTCCAAAACAAGGCAGCTAATAATACCAACATGCAAATCCCATGCCCACAGAAGGACCAAGGAAGTGACTCAGCTTGTTACACAGTAAGAAGATTTTATCCCAATCCTGGGTGGAGCAGGAGGTTTCTCAAGGTATTTCTAGTTGCATGTTAGTGCATAATCTTATCCTTTCCTTCCATACCTGACTATGCAACAAGCGCCCTGCTTCCAGTTTCAGTTTCCATTCAGCACTGGATTTGATCTTTGTTCTCATTCCTCTTTTTCAGCACCAACTTAATAACCAATGGGAAGCAGTGAACAAGTTACCTTTTTGCTTTGCTCCTGTACACAGCCTCTCTTACTAAACTGCCTTTGTCTCAATCCACGAGCGTTTCCATCTTATTTTCTTCTCCTGTCCTGTTGAGGAGGGGGAGTGAGAGAGTGGCCTGGTACGAGACTGGCAACCAGCTAAAATCAACCCACCGCATCAGCCTGGGACAGTCTTGAGATCTTCAGAATGTCTTTTAAACTAAGAAAGGGGTTGAAATTCCTCAGTGTTGGTCAGTAAATAATTTTTAACATTTAACATTGGACATGAAAACTGCCTGAATCCCAGTATTTAGCCATCTTATGCTTAAATCCTGCAGCAGACTAAATTTTCCACACTTTCCCCTGCAGGAGAACCCTGATTTGGTGGAACTTCTGTGGAATGGCTGCCAGACCTACCTTTGCATGAAGGTTAAGGATGAATGCTGGCTGCAGCACTTTTTTTCAGTAACCTCATGGCTAAAAAGCAATAAACCTTGTTTGATATGCTCTTAGGTGTGTGATTGGCAGCAGGGAGTTGTACCCAAATCTTTTTATTCTGAGCTACTTGTGGGAAAATAGAGGAATGTATCTCCCTGTCTCAAGTGGACGCTAATCCGCTTTCTTTAAATAATACAAAGTTTGCTGGACTGGAGACATAGGAAATGCGGTTGTTTCTGAAAGCTAATTTTTTATTTATTTATTTATTTTTTCAAAATTAGAACCCTTTGGTTAAAATGTTTTCCCGGGAATAAGTCATTGTTCTTAAGTGTGAAACTCATCAGCATGATTTGTGACTGTGAATCCAAAGAAGCAGCACAAATCAAAATGCTCACATAGAACATCCTCTTCACTGATTTGACAGAGAGTTTATGTGCTTATTTTACGAATACTGAATCTCCAAACATCTGAAAAAGCATAAGTTAAGAGTGCAGTGTCAAGAATATAGACAAACAATACCTTTATAATCACAAGTGATTTCATTAGGACAGGTTTTCCTAGCTAAGTTATCAATTATATTGTAGAAACTGTATGTCTCCATATATTTTAATAACATTGCAAACTTCAGAGGTAAAATCTTCTCTCCACACCCCTGACATATATTGCTGGATCTTCAGAATGTGAACCTGCTTGTATAAAATGCTATGAAGTGGAAGGAAAGGTATGGCAATATGAAATCCATGTTATTCCTTCTTATGGTTATCATACTGTAACATCTTTATATAAAGGATTTCTGGGTTTTGTTTTGTTTCGTTTATTTTTTTTTTCTTTCTTTTTCTTTTCTCTGTTCTAATCTGAAATGCTATCAGCTTTCTTTCTATCATGTAGACATACACGTGAAGAATGAAGTGAGAAATTCAGGTGGAGGCATAAGCTGAAAAAAAGACTGTATTCCTTAGCTTGTTTAAAACAAAGAAAAATATCCTTTCAGGTCACAGACTGTGTGAGTAAGAATAATAAAGCTTTTTCCTGATTATGAGTCTGAATCTTCCTGATAAGTGTTGAGATTTAAGGTCCTTTTTGTAAGGAAGTGGATAGCCTTTCCCTAACAAACCACTTCTTACAGGGCTAATAGTTTTCTCACATTTAATGTGAAAAATACACTTTTCGCTGCATTGCTAGAAATTATTATTGTATCGGACAGTTTCAACATATACTAAAATATCATTTGGAAAGAATAATCACATAAAAGTACTCCACAATTGGCTATACGTTTAGCCAGACATTTTATTGTGCTTTCACAGAGCAGCTAAGGATACGTATCTGATAAAAGAGGTAATTAAGGAAAGAATTTTAGATCTTTGTATGATAATATTTTTGCCAATATGGATTTCAATGTTTTAGAGATTAAATCTTAAGTCTTCACCTCTTCCTCTCCTGCAATGGATGTTTACGACACTTCTGCCAGAATTAGGTACCCATAAACAGGTTTTCTGACAAAAAACTCTTGTCATGATGATTTCTGTTTTCTTTCTCTCAGTACATACAGACACTCATTCAAAATATACAAGATGATGTTTCAACACTCATTTTTGTATATGCGCATGAGCCACAGATGATTATTAGGGGAAGTTCCAGATCTGGCATAAAAAAAGGTAATTGCAGGGCACCTAAGTGTCTCAGGGCAGGAGTACGGGGTACGCAAGGTGAGAATATGGGGGAACACAAGTAGAGTTTGATGAAGTCTCCAGTTTTATGTTTGAAGGGAGTAGGGGTGTTAGGTTTTAGTCAACATATATCATGTTTCATACACCTCCAAAGGAGTCTTCTTGATAGGGTTTAAACCTATCTGACTTTTCTATCAAAGATAGATGTCCACACTACCACTACTATGCATAGAATCTAATCATGTGTTAAATCTGCTCTGAATTACTTAATGCATGCATTTTACTGTATCTAAGTGCTTATATGTGTGTTTATAGAATTACAAATGGTATTGTATCAAACTGATCAAATCCTGCTTCAATAGTCTATGTTCTTCTTTAAATGTATCCTGCTGTTCAAGGAGCATGGACTTCATCCCAGATCTTTCCTCCTGTAAGACACTAATTAATAAGATGGTATTATCTACCTCTTTGATTTTTATCTCTTTCTTTTATCTCTCTCTTTCTACCCTGAGATGACGCCTTTGGCAAGCTGATACAGTTAGTACTGTACCTTCTGCAGCACTATCAGTTCCCCTCTTTCCCCATCTGGCAATCAGGAACTTGCTCAGTAAAAACGTCACAGATAATACCAGTAGTTGTGATAGAATCTGCTGGTATTTTGTATGTGCTAAGTGCCTGACTGGTTTTATAACCAGTAACTGTAACACAGTTGACACTGAAGGACAAGACCTTTATTTATTTTGTCATGTTGTAATTAAGCAATAACCAAACATTTTTAAAAAATATATAATAATATTGCCAAACACAGATTTTTAAAAGCATTGAGAGACTGGATTAAAATTTCATCCTCTTAGAAAGAAAGCAACCACAACAAATAACATTACTGTCTATATTCTGAACTTGCATGGATTGCATTTTTGTCAGAAAATCTGACTTTCCAATTTGTTGTAAAAATAAAGCCAAGTGTTTCAATATAAAGCTGTTGTCCAGGACTTGTGTTTCAAGGAGAAAAAAAAAGTTTATTATGTGACTGTATAATTTGTCTAAATGTAATCTTTATTACAGGTAAGACAACTTTACCAGCTGTTAGACATAGGGCAAAATTAATTTCATTTCTTTTTGTATGTCTAAAAGTTAGACATCTGCAGTGTAGTCATCTTAAATCTTTTTTCATGTCTTAGCAGAAAGATGAGTCACCTCTGGAGATCAATTAATGTAATTTTTATTGCCGATGCTAACATGACATCAATTACATTCTGGAGGTGGTTAACTGTATCTTACTGAGTGCAAAACCAACACAGGACATGAAGCTGTTAGATGCTGAACTGTTAGATGCCCAAGTCAAGACAGGTCATAATATGAACCTTTATTTTTCAGGATGAGATCTATCTATTTATCTATCTATCTATCTATCTATCTATCTATCTATCTATCTATCTATCTATCACCATTTCCAGGAGATCAAAGGGGATCCTATAACCTTACACTGCTTACCTGCATCACACAATTTATATGTATGGAAGAAAACCTCAACATTTGTTTCACCTCTGCTTTAAGACTGGAGAAGAATAGCAAAAGAGGTTAAGATGATAAAAGGAGAATTGATACTGTCCCTCCAATGAGCCAAATGCAGCTGCATGGACTGCTAAAGAATCCTCAAACTAGCCATGGGATATAGCAGCTATAGAAAGTGAAAAAACACTGTGCTGAATAGAGAGGAGAAGCAAAGTAAAAAGTGTACTGTTTTTAGATAGGTACCTTTTCACACTAAAATTTCATGTCCATATATCTTGGAACACAGAAGTTAAGACTCAGTTTCACTCATTTGTGGAGACCTGCTAGTACTCACTTCAACAGGTTTCTAATTAAAACAAAAGCTTAACATACCAGTCCTGTTATTTTTTAATTCATTTCAGTCAAATTAACCACAGTCTAACTTAAAGCATTTTTGATTTTAGGAAAGGAGAGATTGTGATGAATTTATTAAATTTTTGAAGTGTGGCAGCCTGTACAGTTTTGCAAATGGAATGAAAACATTGAAACTGACAAAAGGAAAATATGTAATGAGTTGGATGAAATCTGTGATCTGAATAGCTGAAGAGTATCCTAAATCCAGTTATTCATCATTCAATGAGAGCTACCATCAGGACAATAAAACCTCTCTGCCACACCAATCAGTACTTTACATCATAAGACATGTAATTTTAAAAGCCAGTGTTATAAAATAGTTGCAATTAATTCTTAAAATAAAGTTAAAGTTCCAAGCTGCCCAAAAATAAGATGTTCCCAAACCTAAGGCTAAAAGAAGCCTTGTAAATCAATGTGACAGAAAAGTACTGAAGACAATTAATCTGCAGTGCCATCACAATTTATTTGTATTTAAGTTGTATTTCCCTACTTATGAGTGATTCCCCTCACATGATTATTAACTGAATTCTTACACTGTATTTATAAAATATCCGATCTTTAGACTTTTCACAATACATGATATTAAAAAAAAAAAAAATTAGGACCCCATATGAGTGATAAATAATAACGAACCATCTACTGTATGTGTGTATATTAGGAAAGTAAATGTGTACACCGCCATTATCTGTCCTTGAGGCCAACTGACACAGACTAGACTGTCTTGATACTTTTAAACTCTTTTACCCTCTAAAACATATCTGTGTTGATTAGGAATGGTCCCCTAGCTATGTTGATTGCTGAATTACACTGAGAAACTGCTTTGGAAAGTGCAAGTGGGGTGTACCAAAACCATGCAGGGATCATTATAGCAATTCACAGCGTTGATAGCCTAATTCTGGTCAAAAAAGAAATTTTCTCAAAAGGGCTTCAGTTTGAAGTTTTCACAGACTTTGTGTGTGTGTGTGTGTGTGTGTATTTTCACTTTAATATTCTTTCAGATAATAAACAAAAACTAATTTATGCGCATGAAGTCATGGAGTTATAGCTACTTGCTCACTTTATGAACAAATATAAAGTTAAAATGATCACGTCTTTTTTAACAATAATTGAAATGTAAACATGAACACAGGAATATAGGAAACCTAATGCATTTTGCTGATAACTTGCAGCGAACAGGCAGCCTTGTATTGTAGTATACTGTGTTGTTAAGGCAGATTTGTCTCATGATGTGGATATGTGAATTGGCCAAAAAAACCCTCCCAAACCTGAACAAATTACAGAAATTATATGCTTATTCTGAAGGAAGTACATTATGGAGTTGTGTTAGATTCAGCTTGAGAGATAAAAAATGACTTCTTATCCCCAGAAAAGATAGAATTCTAAGGGAAGCCTAAATGAATCGAGAACAGGAGAGTAAAGGAGACAAATAGATTTTTGTGGCAGATGGATAATTTAGGAGCAAAGCTGGTTCTAATGTTACTACAAATCTTGCTAAATTTGCAATCATGTGGTAGTGGAATATGTGGCATGTTGTAATGGGTCCATATTGGAAAAAGAGTCAGGGAAGAAAACAAAGGGAAGTTGTGCTTTGTGCCAAGAAGTTAAGTAAATTCATGGACCTTTGCTATGGAAAGATCAGGCTGATCAACTGCTTTTGAGACTGGTTTTGAGGAAAGACAGCCAGGGAGAATGTCATTGCAGGCACTGGATACTGACCTCCTGAACAAAAAAATGACAAAAGTTTCCAAAACATGAAGAAACCTGTGGAATTATTAGTAAAATTAAGATTTGCATCTGAAAACTAAGGTTTATATGAAAAACGCAGCATTGTTCACCCATTAAGGAGAAATATAAAATCAAAGAACTCTGAGGATGGGACACGGCTGCAGCAGATGTGAGGAATCCACTAACACAGCAACTCCCTGCAACATACCATAGAGGGTGGAGCAGAGTGGAGACTCCGTGGCCATGCT
>JAVJGI010000014.1:35043885-35063351 GCA_035590275.1 Ibycter americanus
TGCTTGCGTGCGCAGCTTTTGTTTTACCTATTAAATTGTTCTTATCTCAACCCTTGACTTTTACATTCTTTTCTGATTCTCCTCCCCATCTTTCTGGGTGAGGGGGAGTGAGCAGGTGGCTGCGTGGTGCTTGGTTGCCGGCTGGGGTTAAACCAGCACATCTTTCTGGGGTTAAACCAGCACAGCTGTATCCTTTTTACTACTTCTGTTCCTCTACTTTCCAGAAAGTTCTTCCAACAGGACATGGACAGCTCTTCATGGTTAATTTTCTCTTGGTCTAAAAATCAGAAACTGAGGCAGTACAAATATCTACCCTTCTTCACTGCTGCCTAGCCAGAAAGTATGCAGTACTTATGCCTTGCACCATAAACACCTCTGCAGTCTCTCACACTTTCTGTCCTGGCCCTGAGAGTCGACACTGTGTAGTGCTGAGGGCTTGTCCCTGACAGCAGCACACATACTTGGACATTTTTCTAGTGGAAGAGGGTGGTCAGGCTTTTGTCCACCCTTCTTGGGCCAAAATTCCTCTAAGGGATTCAGACTGAAATTCAGAGTTGGCTGGAGCAGAATTTCCAAACCAACAGTAAGGAGTTGTTGTGGTTTAACCCTGACCAGCAACCCAGCACCAAGCAGCTGCTCACTCACTCCCCCTCACCCAGAGGGATCGGGAGGAGAATCAGAAAGGAATGTAAAACTCGAGGGTTGAGAGAAAAAGCCGCACACTCAAGCAAAGCAAGGAATTAATTTACTACTTCCCATTGCCAGGCAGGTGTTCGGCCATCCCCAGGAAAGCAGGGCTCCATCACACGTAACGGTTACTCGGGAAGACAAACGCCATAATGCCAAATGTCCCCATCTTCCTTCCTCTTCCCCCAGTTTATATACTCAGCATGACGCCATATGGTATGGAATACCTCTTTGGCTAGCTTGGGTCACCTGTACTGGCTGTGTCCCCTCCCAATTTCCCGCACCCCTCCAGCCCTCTGGCTGGCAGGGCCCAAGGAACTGAAAAGTCCTTGACTTAGTATAAACACGACCCAGCAACAACTAAAACCATCAGCGTGCTGTCAACATTGTTCTCACACCAAATCCAAAACACAGCGCTGCACCAGCTACTAAGAAGAAAATTAACTGTATCCCAGCTGAAACCAGGACAGGAGTACTCGGGACCACAGGCACTCACCTCACTTCAAGTAATACATGGAAATTTTCCAGGGTACTGCAGTTTCAGATGCCTTTAATTTGCTGCCTTGCCTTAAAACTTGGGATCCTCCAGGCAAGTATAGCTCATGTCACTTTATCATCATCATCTTCTTCCTAGGCCAGGAAGACAGCTGCTACAGACACCACCACTCACAGTTTAGGCTCGAGCTAGAAAAGTGGCATATTATGTAACAAAAGCTGTGTTGGACGATTTCTCTGCCTCTCCTCCTGCACGAGAGAGTGGTTGGAGCACCTAGAGGATCCATGTACATATTTGGAGGGAGTGTCCTGGTAAATTAAAAGGGAACAAATATTGGTGTGGGAGTGGTAAGGGCACAAATAAAATGGTAAGAGGCCAAATTTTAGCTCACACATTCTCACACACCATTTGTGGGGCTTTTTTTGCTCTATCCCTTATCAAACATGTTTCATAAACTTTGCCTTCTTAATTCAAAGATAGTTAATGTCTTAAAATGAACCTGGATGAGTCTGCAGATATACCCTAGGATACTTTGGAGAAACACAATTTATTACATGATGGGTTTGAAACAACCACCTTGCTTAATATGTTAAGAAATATGTCAAGAAAAGCTTCAGAAAATTTTTATTTAAATGGTGAAAGCAGGACATGCTTTCTTAGAATGTGTTCTTACCTGTTGTGGCTACTCAGGAGTCAATGCATTTACACTAAAATGATCTGGAGTTTCTGAGTGCTTAGGACAGGTTTTCCTTTCCTCCTCTGCACCACTTTTTGGTAGGATGATAAATAACAGAGTATTGCTCTGGCACCTCATAGCACCAAAAATAGAAGGAAAACAAACAGTCTGAAATAAAAGTATAAAACCATGAAAACTGAAGAACGCAACGGTATTGAAAATTTTATTCTGAATTAGAGACATTGATTAGTAGGATGAGGAACAAAACTCAGATTTCCACATGCCTAATAAATGCAGCAATTCTACGATCTTCCTTTATTCATGAAAGAACATAGTCCTGCAAAATGTAGGGCGTCATTCTAAATGGCTCACATGACCTGATTTTCTCTTCCTTTTTGTCGATCACAAAGAAGTGTCAAGCTGCATAGCATGTTTAATTATTTCCATGGTAAGAATTTTCAGTATCAATACGAAAAAGCATGTCTAGAGTATGCATCTAGATGCTGACAGATTTGCTGTGCTGTATCTCAGCAAAATTTTTGTACGGGATAATCCATATGAATTTGGTTAGCCAAAGCACACAAATGCCACCCTCTGCTTAGAATTCCTCCAAATGTCCTCAAAATAATTAAAATATTTATTTCAGAAACCAAGAACAAGTGAAGTTATATCAGGACTGAATAATAAGGCTGTAAAATAACAGGGAGTGAACAGGGAGTTCTACCATTAAAAAGAAAATGAGAGTTTTAAAATTGATTTTAAATGAAAAGCATAAGGACACCATATAAAAGCCAATGACTATTTTTACTTAAAAAATAAAGATAGGGGGAAAAGACATTAAGTCCAGAGTGCCATTTACCTAGTGATTACACTTGTGAGATTAGCCTGAAAAATACTGTTATGGCTCTTGGGACGAGATACTGCTCATTAGCAAAAATATAAATATAAATGCAATGGAAGGATTCTATTGATCTGCATAGAGACACGTTGTGAATTTAATTTAAACGTATATTTTTAATGTTTTGCTTTTCCTTTTGCTAGAGCCTATAGGAAGATACTTTGGCTTTCAGTGTCACACTTTCAGCAAGAAATTTTGTTTAGAAGCTGCAATTAAATAATTCAGAAATAATTAATTCAGAAGACAACCCATTAAATTATAACCCTCCCCACTGGTTAACTTGGTGCCAAAATGTATTGTTTAATTTATCATTCTTAGTATTTTTAGAAGGCCTCAAGGCAGGGAATGAAGCAATAATAAATAGGGAATAGTGGATAATTAGAGAAGGAAATGTGGAACAAAATTACTAAGGGCTTTAGGTGAAGTTCATTATTACTATTTAATAGTGCCCAAGAGCATTTGATCAAATTATGGATCATGTTTAAAAGTGGGCTGAGAGAAATCCTGGTGGAGGAGAGTTTTATCACTACTACTTTCAGAATTTTGTAGTAAGTTTTACAGAATTTTAACAAGCAGTAAAAAAGCAAAAGCATATTGACCAAACCTATTTTATCACACACGATGCTCTAGTGAGATTTGAAGACAGAGTTTCTTCATTCTCTCAGATATTGTTCAAGCTGAGACTGTTACATGATTAAGCAGTAAAGCACTTCAAGCATGAGTGATAATGTGACATATTCTAAGTGCAGCCCTTAGGGCTTTTAAGCACAAGGTGAAGCTCATTTTTTTTTTTTTTTAAACTCTTCAGGGTTTTTGCTTTTTAACCTCATTTTAAAAGAACCCCATTTTTAACACAGATCTTTCAAGTTGACCTGAAATTTCAGTATTTTTTTTCTTTAAATTTATTCAATCATATTCCTTATGTATTTATGTTATTTCTTTTAACCATAGTATCAACAAAAAGAAACCCTCACTTTCTCATCATTTTAAAATTCTATCTTGTTTTCAGTTGGAAGACAAAAAAGATGAGAAAGCATGAGATCCATGGCACACAACAAATAAGAACATTTAATTTAAAGAGTAAGAGATGGTCTAATTTATAGAGTATTCTTTTCTATTTAAATATGTTTTCTGAAAGTCTGTACCAGTGAAATAAAAAAAATATATATTTGTCATGTTAATTTTCCCTTACGTTTTCCAATGTTTGGTTTTTTTTAAAAAAAAAAGGAAAGGGAAAAAAAAAGAGAGAGAGAAAAAAAAAAAATCTGGGTTTTTCTCAGAATGGGGGAGTAGAAAACTTAATTATTTCTGAAATTTCCCTACAGCTACATTTTCAGATATATATTCTGACTCAAAGTAAAATAATGTCTATAAAATATGAGGAATTTTGTAGGATGGAAATTCCAGTTACTCAACATATCTGATCATTAGAAAACAGATCTCCATCGTTAGACATTTGATGCCATCCACAAAGAAAGAAAGAGGACTTCGGATATAATGTTACTTTTTTTTTTTTCCCATAGACTTTGATAAACAGCTAAAGAGTCAAACAGGTTTACCTTTGAACTAAGTTTGTATGACTGGTCAGTTTGTTTGATGTGTTTCATTTGGTGTTCTGGAAGTTTATAAAACCATTGGCACAATTTAATAAATAAATCTAGCGGTAACAGTACTAGCAGTAATAGTAAGAATAAATCTCTATTCCCAAGGTACAAATTACCCTAATTATTACTTTAAGCAGAGAAGCAGGATGTTTACTACCTCTGTCAATAAGGGAATGATTAAAAATTAGTACTGATCTGTATCCAAAAGTGTGATTTAAGTACACAGTTTGAGATAGCATGAGAAGATAGTAGAAAGCACCAGCAGATTTTCACTCAGATTCACATGACAGGGGACAAAAACCTTTAGAACAGGAAGACTCAGAATGTCAAAAAAAGAAAAGTCAACCAGGGGAAAGAAGTTAATGTTTGGATAGATTTTGCACCTAGGTTCTGTGGCAATGATTACTCAGCACTCCTTGAACTAATCCATGGTAGACAGAAAGAGGGTGGGAACGGTTTTCCTTGAGACTGTGTGAATAAAGCAGAGAGTATCTCATTTATGGATCCCAGACAGACAGGCTACAGCTCAGTCAGCTGTCATAGTCTCTTCTACGACTTGGATTTCCTCTCTCAGATATATTCTCTGATTTCAGAAGCTGTTTCTGAGCTGCCTGTTGTATTCTGTAATGATATGCATGTCCATAACCTTGAAAATAAATTATTTACTTTGAAGGTTGGCTGTTTTATCATGTGTCTAAATCCCTCTACTACACTTCCTACTGCATGTGTGCAGGTACTTAATGTCTGACTCATCACACATGGAAATTGTACTGCTTGGATACTTTTGCTTCAAGATCATACTCTTTCTAAATGGAAAGTTGAAGAAAATAGCTGAACAGATATATTTGAGTACTACAAGGAAAAGATCCGATGAGTCAAAACCCCCAACAAATATTAATACATGTTTTAACTGGTTGGACTACTTTATTTTGGTCTTTTTCATTCACTTGACAGATTGCTCTGACACACATCTGTAATAACAGAGTGCTCCAAATATGCTCAAAGGAAGAAATTTTCCCTGTTTTCTTGGGAGGAGCATCCAGCTTCCACATGAAGTGTAGCTGGGGTCATCACTGTTAATTTAAATAATGCTTTATCGATAATGTAGAAGTTGATTTTAATAATCTTTTTCTATTTATTACTATTTTTCTCTGCTGTTCTTTCTTTTGAAGATTTGTGCAGAAAAAATATATTTACCTCACTGTGGTAATGGTGAAGATAACATTTCTTAAGGAATTGTTTATCGCTTTTTGATGCTAATTTATCCTTTCTGAAAGCTTCTTAACACAGGATTTTTCCTGTGCTAATTGAGTTTATATTCTCTAATCTTTCTTTAGTCTTACTACACAGATCATCCTTTACTTGTCTTTTTTTTTAACCTTCTTTATCACATATTTTGTTATTAAATCTTATTACTCTTCCATTATCAAATTCACCTATGTATTCTTCTGTACTCATTGAAAATGTTCAGCTAGAAGTCTAAGCTGTCAGGTCCATGGCTCATTTTTTAAGTTTAGTGAACTCCGGAACAGATTTAAGAAATACTACCACTACTATTTTGCAGTTCTAACATCTTTTAAATTAATATCACAAAGGCATTTATGATCATAAGTTAAGTTTCACAATGACCTTGAAAACCTGCAATACAAATGCCTGTTCTACATTTTGCAGCACAAAGATCGTTAAACTAAGCAAGTAATAAAAAAAAAAAAAAAAAAGAACTATGATTTGCAATGGAAAAGTGAATATTCTTATATTGTTCTGAAGGAAAAGTCACCGCTACTTTTATAAAGCAGGATGACTTTAAATATGAATTATTAATCAAAAGCTACAGACAGTCACTTTTAGATATAATTTACATTACACATCTTAGGATATGTAACTGTTACAGTCTGCTTAATAATTAGGTCAATAGAAAGACAGTGCCTTCCAGACATGCATAGGTTTGGGTCAGGCTGTGAGGCAATTCATCAAACTTGGTATAGTGCCTCCCGGGCAAGTAACTATTCACTTTGGTCTGAAAGAGAAGGCAGAGCGCTGAGATGTCTCCCAGGCAGAAAATTAAATGGGTCAGCCTTGGAGGCAGCCCAGATAGGTGACTGTTCAGCTTTCCTTGAAAATGGATTAACATAGTAAGGTCATTCCTGAGTACATAACTATTGGCTCCTGCTGGATGACAAGCCATTATTCATGGACTTCCTTCCGTTTGAATGGCTGCTTATTGTGGCTTATCTTAAAAATGGCTTATGAACCGATTAGCCTTTGATTCTAGTAATAAACTCCTGTTTGTGAACATGAATGTATGTTTTACCAGAACATAAAGAATCATTGACCCAGCTGGCTGTATCTTTGCTAGGAATACTAAGAGAAGTTCACTCTTTAATTGGTATTGTAGAAACTGAGACCTCATGTTAATACATAAGAAAGACACAAAGTTTCAAACAGGGAGGCTTATATACACATCTGCTTGTATATAAGCCTTTGGCAGGTTTGAAAGCTAGTGAGCATATGCTTACCTGGAGTACATATGTTCCTGACTTGGAAGAGAATGTCAAGAGCTTTGGATGTCTAAATTGGCCTTTTATTCAAGCCCACCTGAAAACTGAAGATACTGTATTATTTGAAGAAAATGCGCTGAAAACCCACAATTATTAAAGTAGTAAAGTAACCCAGACCCTACAAAATAGAAAACACAGACATAAAAGACTTATCCAAACAGAATAGGAAGCCCGGGAGGAGAGATGAAGAGTAACGGGCCAGTACACAACAAGGTTCTTTATCCTATTTCCTCTCAGCTGTTCTCTTTCTTTTCTCATAAGCTCTTGTCAGTTTGTTCTGCATTGTGGCTGTAAGATTATAAATGGAAGCATGGTATTATTTGAGGAGAGGGAGCCAAGGGGTGAATAGAGGGCATCCAATAAATTGGAAATTCGGATAGATCTTGCTGAGTGCCAAATGGCATGTGCGTAAGTTAGCAACGCTGAAGCAATTCTGGCAGTAGAGGAGAAATTTGGCAGAGATGTTTCAGAGGAAGGGCAGTTTTGTATGGGAAGGCCAAGAGAGACCAGGTAGACTATGTGGCATTTAATGATGAGCTGCAGGATATAAAAGGTGGTGAAAGTGGAAATTTTGGGTTGGGATTAACTATAAAGATACCTATACTTACTTCCTGTGTAGCCTATGTTAAAAGAAAATATTTTATACTGAAAGCCAATGCTCTGAAACATATACTAGGATACTTTATACTGTTACAATCTGGATTTTAAAAGGGATACTAGAAAAATACAGATGATCAAGAAAACCTACCATAACCACAAAAATAGAATTGAACATTGAATGCCATGGTGGGTGAATATATTAAGGCAGATAGCTTACTGTAATGTCTGTTTTGATTTTATACTGTGAATGTTTAATGTAAATGCTTGAGCTCTACCTGAAACAGAAAACAGCCCCCTTTTCAAGGGGATGCTTCCATTACTGGTTAATATGATGTTACATGTTTTGTTTGTGTGGTCCCATAAATCTCAAAACCAATCCAAAGGAGGAATACAGAGCAAGTCTATGGCTCCACTTCAAGCATACCTTTTCCTACTGTCAGTGTTACATTACCTTTAAAGTGTAAAACAGAGGTACGGATACCTGATTGCTGGTCTCATTTCATGCCTCTGAATTTTAAGTCTAGTTTGTTTTACCAAAAGTGATGAATGTGGCATAGCCAAGATTGTGTCTTACTGGCAAAACAGTGTATTTCCTTGGGTGGGATTAAATTTACCATGGAGGTCTAAAGTTTACTGTCAAAATCACCATCATCTGCTGTTTTATAGGCAAAAAGAAGAAAGCAGTACCACCAGAGTGTCATTTGTCAGCCATGTTTCAGATTTTATTTTGGAGTGACAGGAACCACACCTTGGAAGGGCCTTGAATATCTTAAATGACTGAAGATTTACTGGTTGACTGAAGATCAAACGCCAGACATTTTTTCAATGGGTGAAGTGTTTTCTGTTTGTTTGGTTGTTTTTTTTCCCAAAAACATCCTTGGAAGTCTTAAAATTACAGAATCACAGAATCATTCAGGTTGGAAAAGACCTTTGAGATCATGAAGTCCAACCATTAACCTACACTGTCAAGTCCATCCCTAAACCATGTCCCTAAGCACCGCATCTACATGGTTTTTTAATACCTCCAGGGATGGTGATTCCACCACCTCCCTGAGCAGCCTGTTCCAATGCTTGACCACCATTTCAGTGAAGAAACGAAGATACTAATCTATAGTAATTGTTATTAAAAAAATTCAGAAGTATCTGAAACTGCAGCTTTTCGACACTGTGAGACATAGTTCAGAGTTCACATGTTGTTGGCTATTCATCCTGCAGATAAGAAATCTGTGCATTGGGTATTATTGTCTTAAAACTTTGGCTGTCATAGCAATTGGATGGGGAAGGTCTGGTATTCAGCCACACTGTGAATTAATTTGTAACATGTTTTAACGTGAGCAGGTAAATGAATTAACAAAAAATAACAGCAAGACTGTTGTCATGCCTGTAGAATGTAATGATAACTAGTTTATTTGGGGGGCAAAATTTAGTATATGGAACAAGCTGTGTGCTGCTTGCAGGCAAAATCTTTTCTGTATTTTATTTTGATGTGTTTTCAATTAAATTGTTTTCTGTGGCTCATTTAGCTTCAAATAGAAATTAATAGATTTCTTTTTAAAGAAGTTGGCATTATGGAACACCTGATGTGTCGTTTAATGACAGAGATCATGTAGGTTTGTGTTTCACTTGAAGCTTTTGGGTACAACTGTCCTTGCTTTGACTGTGAGAGAGAAAAGAGTTTTTTAAACATCTTGTTTCATCAAATGAAGATCAGGCAAAACATGAATGTTTGATTTTTCTTGAGCAAGACTTTTCTAAATTCCAATTATGCCCTGGAATTGTCACTGGTTTCTGCAAAATGCTAGCTCTGTAAAACCACCCTGCCTCTGTCAGCTTCCAAAGCTTGTTGGGTAAAGACTAAAATGATAATTTTCAGCAAATAGGGCATGATATCCACTCTACTCTTCAAAGTCACAGAAAGAATTATTCTTGCTTCAAGCACAATTACTCCCACAGTTTCTCTGGTGGAGTTTTGCTTCCTGTATTGATTCTGACACATGGTCTTCCTTGAAGATACAATAAGGAGCACAATACATGGATGGGGCTGCAGTCTTCTACTCTGCTCTGTTTTTTAAATTCACATTATCTAATGCCTCCAGGTAATAAAGAAGTAGATAAACCTATTAATCAATAGAAATAAATTGGAAAGTAGAGGTTCTGTGGGCACAAATATCCTTACCTCTACTGACAGACTTCCTTAATAAGTAGGCACTCAGCACAAATCTGTGAGCTATTTATACTCTATATTGGCGTGTTATTACGAGCAGTGTTTAACTATTTCAGTGTTGTGAATTTCATTTCTAGGTTGTCCATGTTTCTGCTGTGTTTCCACTGAAGTGTTAACCTTCCTTTGACAGCTTTGGCAGTACAAAGAATGCTTCTGAGTTCTGCCGAAGCATTAACAGGAACATGAATGTCAATGAATAAAGTGCTATGGAAAAAATAATAAAAGCAGCAACAACAACAGAAAAAAATAACTCTCCCAGTACTCACCATGTTGCCATTCTCAGAAAAAAAAAAAAATCTGCTACAGATGATGCTGTTAAGTACTCTGCCTCCATATTGAAGGTTTGAGTTGGAAGTTTAAAAAGATTTTCAGACAGCTGTATCAAGTGTATGTTCTTTTATTGAACTATTCCAGTCTGAGATGATGACATACATTTGGGAAAACACAAGCATAAGACAAAATCAGTGCAATGAAGATCCACCCCGAAACTTAGTTTAAGGTTCCTCTCCATGCCTGACATTGCATATTTGCTCTGTAAGTAAAACTTTCATTAATAAAAATTGTCAGGGCCCTGACTGAATGTTCTAATGGGCCTCACTAGTGCTGACTAGTCATGCCCTCCCGCCAGGCCTCCCATAAGCCTCTGCCCATTGGTCAAGAAGCCCCATTTCAGCTCAGCCCAGGTCCATGAGTCCCTTCCTCAGTGATGCTCTGTAGGCCTTCCAGTCTCCAGCTCTGCCACAGCCCTTTCCTGCCCAGCCGTGGGCCCCACTGGTTTGGGTCCAACCCACAGTCCAATCTCAACTCTGCATTCCCAAGAGCTGTTTGGAATTTCTTGTTGGAGTTGTATGGTTGTCTTTGTTCTAAATTCCCAATAGAGACATAGGAAGAGGAAAGCTCTGTGATGAGAGAAGAATCTTTTGCTATCTCTAGGTTATTGAAAGTAACTCTTTTTTGAAATAAAGAGGTTCATTGATATCAAGTTTTAGGTTCCTTCCACTTGCTTAATTTAGGCAATCAACTGAAGCATCTAAGCAAGGAATACTGTGATGGATTTGCCTTGTCTGACTTCAGGCAAATGACGGATGCCTAGTTCAAGCTATGTGATTCCAGATATTAGATTTGTTTGCGTAGTGCTTTGAGAGGTTTTTTTTCTGACATTTGCCTTTGTAAAGATCCCAGTTCAAGCTGGTGCTTATCTGAGAAAGTTCAATGCACTGGAATTAGTTTTGACCAAAGGGTGGAAGAGACTAAAATGGCCATTCAGCTTCACCAGCTCTTCAGACAAAGCAGTCATGTCATTAACATAATGATTTGGTTTTAACCTGCAACTAGAGCAAAAAATGTTATTAATGAGTGAAAGTGGAAAGTGGTAAGAGCTTTATGGCTATGCTTTGCTGCAGCATCACAAAGCACTGCTGACAGGAGGAGACACACACCCCTGCCACCTCTGTCACAGTTCAAGACCAAATGACAGTGTGGAGACTAAATAGACTTGGATACCAGAACATTTAATCATGGATGTATGCAGCTTTACAAATTACATAACTTCCCTGCACTGCACCAACCATGTGATCGCTCCCAGCTCTCACAATCCTGCTAGGGTGCAAGGGTGGGTGGTGACATGCCACTGTGGCCACTTGGGCTACATTGCAGCATCCTGAGCACCTTGTCCTGTTACCCTGGTCATATGCCTCAGCCAGCCCCTGGTGCAAACACATCTGACCCACTCCTATGTTTGCTGCTTAATGATTGTGATGGGGACTGCTCCATTCCTTGTCCTTGGAGGAGGAGGAGAAAACGGAAGACCATATGTCCACATCCCAGTGTTCCAGGTCCCAATCAAAAGCACATGGCTGAAGTGACCTTAGAGATTGAGAACACAGCCCTTTTTCCTTGGGATCCACTTCCATTTTGGGGCAAGCTGGCTCCACCACTGCTCTCTGTGTATTTTTCTCCTCTATATCACAGTCTTGGTGGGCAATTCTCAGAGTTTCTTTTCAACAAGTCATTAGCATTGTCTAATGTACTTGCTTTGTTTTCTGGATCATCCTTCTATTCCTACAGTTTCTGTACTTCTTAGATTAAAATCTTGTACACAAAGGTACAACCCCACACTAAGGTTACACAGTTTTACCTGCTCCCCTTATACAGGTTGAACTTTTCCTAAAGTTGGTTTCCCAGCAGCCCAGGATTTTCTACCCTCCTCTTCCAACAGAGGCATGTATTTGGATCAAATGTTATGTTAAGAGGTCCCATTCATCCTCCTACCCAGGGACAAGATGTTCCTCTTTCTTGCTCCCCTTCCCATATCTATCTGTGATTTATGTAATCATTATCTCTCTTCTGATGCCAATGGACAGTGCAAACACTTGGATATCAAGACATTTTAACCATAGATAAATGCACACTCAGGAGTTCTCTGTCCTGTGGGAGGTATGGCACAATCTGGAAGGAAGATTGAGCAGGTCAGCATTGAAGTCCGTGTGACGCAGTGTGTGGTCCTGTAGCTGAGACATGGGTCTCCAGGGCTCTTGCTCCA
Source organism: Ibycter americanus (assembly GCA_035590275.1). Taxonomy (NCBI): domain Eukaryota; kingdom Metazoa; phylum Chordata; class Aves; order Falconiformes; family Falconidae; genus Ibycter; species Ibycter americanus. The sequence goes on from JAVJGI010000014.1 coordinate 35,056,171, forward strand.
TTCTCTGCCTGGATATCATCACTGGTAGGATCAGGTAGAGAAAACATGATTCCTGATCAACCTGTTCACGTTCTTTTACTGCTTAACACCTGGCTGTTGCCATCACTCGTTCTCAAAATCCACCCCCCTAGAAGGTTCTCCATGTGCTTTCAGCTTTCTCAGTGGCTGATAGGTGGTGCATGCTAGAGGTGCTCCTCCATTCTTAAAACTAGGCTACTTCCTTTTCCTAAAGTTTTAACTAAAGTTAATTTGCTAACACTCCAGTCAACCAGACCCAAGCCATGCCAGCTGCTATGGCCTCATCCAGAGAAACTGAGGTTACAACATAAGCTTTTGAAAATACTACATTTCCAACAGAAAGTGTTTTCCCATATTCCTTTGCAAGTTAATGCAATGTTTTCTTTATGTTACCATTTAAAAAACTGGCACTGGAACTCGTGTGAATTTCTTAACTTCTGTTCTCTGTCTTTGAATTTATTGCATCTTTTGTTTCTGCTGAATTAATCTTCATCACTGCCATAGGTACCTTTGTCAGCTTCTAAAACCTGCTTCTGAATAAGTTGAATATTTTATTATATTTCTCATTAAAAGAAATTTTTTAGAAGACTAAAATCTCTTTTGTTCCTTTCTAGGCACTATCTAAGAAAACTGGACTGAAGCAAAACAGGTGTCTTCATTAGTGTCAAAGTTCTACCCTGACTAGTTTCAAGAAATGAGAAGAATCTCTGAATCATATGAAGAGATTTAATGGAGTGGAAATTACACTGAGGTAATTACAAGGTAACATACACAATTACTTTGGGATTTTTTTCTTCTTTTACACTATTTATTGAATGTGTTTTTCTGAAGTAGGACTATGAACAATTTAACAGTGGATTCATGGAAGACTGAGGAAGAAAAAAGGTGCCTGGTATCAGATTTGTCCTATTTACTTTAGTCACTTTGAGGCACGAAATTTAGAGGAAGAGCTGTTTTAGGAATTAAACAAACTTCGACTTCAATACTTGATTTAGCGCAGGTATGTGTACACTGCCCTGTCTGCATAAAGAAATAGGAAAAGAAGGTTTCCTTCTAACTTTAATACAGACAAAATAGATTTCTATATAAGTGCCCTAACAGACTTGTCAGCTCTGTCATGATCGAAACGTACATACGTCTAGACCTGCACAATTCAGCCTTGGTAGGTATTGCTGTGGGTAGTAATCTGACCCAAGTATTGTGAGCCAAGCAATTTGTGATTTTGAGATACTTCTGTAACAGTTAATCTAATAGGACATGGCATGGGCCTGAGCAGCGGCATGTAGTCATCTATACTGCAAAATTGCTAGCATAGTCCCTAGGATGTCATCGTTAAGACCAGCTAACTTTCTCCCAGACAAAGCCTGAGCCAAGGATCATTCTCAAGAGCAGTTCGAACACAGCTGGTTATTTAAGAGGGGAAGAGATCTTAGCTGTAAAGAAAACTGCTATGCTGGGCCAATTAGCCTGAGGTCCAAAGAGTCCCTAGACTATCTTATTTATTAACACAGCCAGTCTTAATGGAGGAGTTTGCGGTTGTATTTTTCTGCAGACTGTTTTCAGCGACAGATCTTTGTCTCTTTTTCTCTTCTGAAACAATTATAATTATTTACACCTTTTATTAAAACTATCATGAGACAGATCTTACACTTCTCACTGGGCCTTACCTGCTATTTGATTTCAGTAATATATATGGCTATGTCTTCTGAGAATTATGTCTTTATTAAGAAATTAGAAACTTAACTTCCCTGTCCTTGTTCAGTATAAGATTTCTACTCAAATAAGAATTACACTAAAGAAATATGGACAAATCCATGATCAGATAGCAAAAAAAGACCCAGATACACGAACTAAAAAAAGCACCCAGCCCTCAAAACTTCCTTGAATTGTCACAAACAAAATTCTGTTGTACTGAATTTCATCACACAGTCATGACAACTTTTTACAATTCACTGTAGAACATGTATTCAATTAATCAACAAAGTTTACTTGTGATGAACTTCACAAATAGAAATAAATTAAACAACAAAAAAAGCCTGTTTGTTTGAATCTGAATAACGTACTTAAATAATATGATATTTAAATTCTTCTTTCATGAGTATCAGCAAAAGGAAAACAATTCAACTTGTAATCTAAACACAAGACACTGTATAACCTGCTTTTCTTTATCTTTGTTCTTTCTCTTCCTCTTCTTCCTCTTCCTTGACTTCATCCTCAACCTCTTTCAATGTCTTTCTCTTTCTTTCACTTTTTCTTTCTGTCTTTCATCCTTTCTTTATCTGCCTTTTGTCCTTCCTCTTTCTTTCTCTCTTTCCTTTTTTCTTTCTTTCTCTCTTTTCCTCTTTCTCTTCCTTTCTTTCTTTAATTTTCACCCTTTTTCTCTTTCTTTCTTTCTCCTATTTTCTTCTTTCTTTTCTTGCCCTGCCCCTCTGCATCTCTGCCCTTCTGCAACTTGGTGGTTCTTTGCATTAGTTTGAAGCAAACAAAAACAACTCTCCTGGGAGTTTCTCCAATACAGTCATTTTCATTTCCTACCTCTACAAAAGAAATATTTGTGCTCTGTGACCAGATGAAAATGGTCTTGGGAGCCAGCCTTATGTATGCCAGTAGAGAGGTGAATGTTATTGCAAGGATGCATATACATTCACTTAAAACCCTCATAAGAAGTGGGTATTGTTCTACAGTGGCTGTCTCCTGACCTGCAGATACTGACGTAGATTGCTGGCGAGCTATACACTAATGAAGTTCAGAGTGCCAATTACTGACTTGTTAATTTCTCCTTTAATGATGAGAAAATGTGTCCCAGGTGAGGATTTTGCACCTTAACACATGACAAACCTAGTCATGTATTTTGTTACTGAACATTGTTTCCAGTAAAGTACTTACTCTCAAAATATGCTATTAATTTTTAAATTACCATCAAGCTGGTGTTTCTTATTTTAAAATTGCAGGATGGTTTTGTATTAAAAATACAAAAATATCTCTCTGGGGAAATGTGGATCATTTTCCTAAAGGAATTTTAATTAATTTTCTTAGATTTCATATCTATTCTTTTACTCTGGGAACCCTTGACATAACTTAAAATGTAAATATTAAAAATTCCCTTTATTGTGGTGGAAAGACAGACTTTTCAGTGTGTTACATTTCTATAATGCCAAAAGAGAAACCATAAAAATAAGAATGGAAACAGATCTCCTTTGAACAGATTACAGTCCTCTTCTTTCTTTAAAAACTGCAAAGATACGCGGAGTTTTAGAATTTCACCCTAAATACAGTTAAAAGGAACCATCTACTATGAAGAAGAAAAAGACAAATCACACAGGGAGAAATAATGCTTGAATTTTCTATGGTAGTATCACATGCAGAGATGGGATGATGTGTTTGTGTCCAGCAGTGTCCCACTGATGGAAACTCAAGTGTTTTTAGCCTGGTCTAGCTTTGACACTGGCCTAATGAACGTGTAGAAATGCAACACTTCTACAAGAGTTAAGAGAGGTACCTACAAGAGGTAAGATAATTTAATTTTGTCACACAAGAATGAATTGGTTAGGTTTTTGGAATCACAAATCTTAATTTCTTTCCTTTGAGTAGATTTCATTTCAACTGACTTACTGTATCTGAAAATCAGACTTCTAAGTCTGAGGCAATCACTTGTCCTTGTAATCAATAATGAGAAATAGGCACATCTGGAGAATGATTTATCTACCTTATCTCAAAAATCAATCAAAGTGGGAAGGATCAACTCTCCAGATAATTGTTTGCTTGCAGTGAGAAAAGAAAGTATTCGGACTTAGTTGTTTAGAGTTAAAAGCACCTATGGATAACAGCAGTGAACATGACACCCAAATGCATATAGTCCTGATTTCTGTATGAAAGGTACAAATGTTTCCAACCTTCGCCCATCAGTTCAAAAATAGTTTCCCTAAACTGTCAAATCAATTCACTGGATATAAAAATAAGTTACTGCCTGCTAATCTCAACCTTTCAGATGAAAGATTTTGGTTGTCCAGTTCAAAAAAATAATAGTTCAGGTGAAAATAAATTTTCTTTGATATTTCTGCATAAAAAGGGCATATTCTTACAGAAGCGGGCACTACCTGTGTGTTGTTAAGTCCCACATCTTTTTATCAGTTTCAATTGACTGACCAAATAGTCTTCAAGGATGACTGGTGGAAGTAACACCGCTGATTATCCCATCGAGCTTAAGTTTAACAAGTGGTTGGAATAGACTGTGAGGATGTGTTTGCTAGAGCTTTACTTAAAGATTTATAGAAAAGCTGATACACATGCAAGAGCAATATGCAGCCTTTTCAAAAAATTCAGCAGTACAGAAAGATGAATATATGTAAGGCAATACTTGTGTTCATAACTTAAAAAATATAATAACAGACTTCTTTAGAAGGTTTGAAGACATAAAGAATGATTTTGCACTGTATTACACTTTGTACGGTTTAACACTTTGCACATTTATATCATAGCAAAAAGGACTTAAAATAACACCAGTTACTGTAGTATTCATAGTGTAACCTGACATAAGCTGAAATTATTGGATAATGTTTCAGGTGCAGAGAATCAGCCAGATGGTTAATAACCTATAGAGTGTACCCTAAAAATCAGGGGGAACACATCTAAGTCACTGCAGTAGGCTATGAATCTGAATTTCATTAAGTGATCTTAATACCTTAAGAGACAATTTCTCTAAAAGGCAACCGTTCAGCTCATGTTTGGGCCAGCAGTTCAAGTTCTCATTTGATTTTATGAAGTTTATTACAGTAAAGTCAGTGAGAAACGTATAACAAACAACTCATTCAATGAATTCAGTATTTTCCCTTTTCATGGATTATATACTATCATCTCAATTGCTTTTAATTTACCTATAAATTATGCAATCCTCCACATCCACTGTCTTGCTACATCTTACATCTACTTTTCCTCCTCCTTTTGGTTTTTGTTTTTGTTTTTAGTTTTCAGTTTTAGAAAAAAAAATTAAAAAAAATAATAGAAAAGCAAAGCATACTTACTACACAGACATTTTAAATTCTGGCTGTTGTATGACTGTAGTTTTTCTGCTTAGTCCACTGGCCTTTTTATAATCTTACAAAGATTATTGTTACCAGTCAGAACATATTCTCCATTGCAGCATTTATCCTTGCAAACTTCTTGCATATAAAGCTGTCTCAACATCATCAGGCTAGACATGGCTCAGAGCAACAACCAGACTGTTTAATATGATTTTGTCCCATGGAAGTAATCGTCTAACTGGGGTAACTGGAACACAAGAGGTGCAAATACAGTAGGTTTCTACATGATGTTCAGCTCTACCACAGGAGGATTTCCTAAGGCTGGAGAAGTAATCATTAATCCACTATCTTTTCAGACCCTTAACTTATTGTAAAGAAGACTGTAGTGGGAAAGGTCAAAAATGTCCATTAAATTATAATGTTCTGGGACTAGTCCATGTATATTGCAAACATGTACAGTCAAAAGGACAATGGAAACTTTTTTTTTTTTTTTTTTTACAAACCCATTTCCAATGGATATCTGCCCATATTTTCTTTGGGTATTTTTGATTGGTCAGAAAAGGTTTTTTTTAGGAAGTGGGGGTTATAAATTTATATTTTGTAGAAGATATTGAAAATCTGAGATTTATGTTCTTACAGTTGCGTTGTAACTAATCTTTCCACCCACATTTTAGAAGAATTGCCAGATCCAAGGGACATATAAGTGAATACAAAAGCTTGTTTAGTAGAAAGGATTGTGCCAGTAGCACAAAAATACAGTATTATTTTTCGAAAAAGAATGCAGAGGAGAGATATAGCCAATTCTTTAATCTTGTCCTTCTTTGTTTAGGCTAATATGATCTTTGTATTATATTGTATTATGGCAAAAATAGTATAAGCAAAAAACATGCACTGTCAATGCCATAAGAAAAATGCCATAAGAAGAGAACATTATTTACAAAAGGAGCAGCTGATTTTTACATGGCTCAAACTTATGAAATCAAATACCACTATTTCATCACTAGATAAGTTTAAAAACTGGAAAATATTTCATGACCGCATGTGTTTCTATAGTATGAGGGCTTTTTTTGGCAACCAGTCACTTTTCAGGGAACTGGTATCTATGCATCATTTAGAACTCTACCCTACAAAAATGTGACTCTGGGTACTGAACTGTGAAAGCTCCATGTGTTACTATGACTTGACATTCATGGAGCTTAATGCTGGTTCAAGAACAGCAGCAATAATTATACCGTCCTATTCATACAGGATGTCTCATGGTACTTTATAATGGGAAATAAAGTAACAGAAGCAAGACGCTAAACAAACACTCTGCCAAAAGCCCGTCCAAAAGTATTGGATTTCAATCTATCCTTAGAAAGAGGCAGAGCCTTAGAATTTTTGATGATGAAATACTTTGATTCTGGAAGTTTGGAGGTGCTAAATGGGGAAGAAAAATTGCTTCCCCTCAAATGACTTTAAAAATGAGAAGTTGAACATTCCACAGATTCTGCCCTGCAAGGGCTGAGAAGGACAATGGGGAATTATGAATTCATGGATACTGAAACAATACAAGGCCCTTAGACAATGCAGGGGAAAAGATAAATAAACTGGAAATGTTTCAGGCAACCATTGTGGAAACTCCAGTTGTGGAGCAATATGCAGAACTTTTTCAGTCTTAGTAAAAAGCTTTGTGATACCAATTTGTATTCAGGGAAAATAAGGCATTGATTTTCTTAAAAGTTTAGAAAGAGAGAGAGAAAGACAAAGTTGTTCAGTGTCGCTGAGCCTGATGTTTTAAACCTGTAACCAGAGAGGAGAGAAGACGAGAGGGCAGGGGTGTGGAGGGAAGCCTATTTTTTGATGGTACCTAAAAGAGGATTTTTGTGTCAGTTTTCTCTAGCGTCTTTGAAAAAGCCAGAAAGATTTTGGCTGGAATCTGCTGGAATGAAAGTTGAGGAGAAAAAAACATCTTTACAGTGGTTTAAGATTTATGCCTGTGGCTGGTTTAAAAGTAAACCGGCAGGAGAAATGAACCCAACTCAAAAGAGTTTAGAAGTCAGAACTACAATCTAATTAAACAAAAACCAACCAACAAACAAATTACAATAGGTACACTGATACATAGGAAAATTGGGTTTAGCCCACAAAACCCAGTTGTAC
>JAVJGI010000014.1:35063451-35112290 GCA_035590275.1 Ibycter americanus
CAGAGAGGGTATAGAATACACAGTTCCCGTTACACCCACACAGTGATAAACTGGTCCCAGCCACTATAACTAGGACAATGCCATACTAACAGAAAAAAGAGAAATATTCTACAAACTCATCCTGAAATGTAGGCATCTGTTAGAGGGCTATCTTCTAATTCCTAGTGTGTCCACCTCCCAGTGACTTATTCTTATCCTACAATCCCGGCTCCTTATTCCATTTTGTTGGAATTCTCTCATGCATCATTGTCCCAATAAAACTGTCAAAAAGCTGGGTCAGGAACAATCTTAAATTATTTTAATTTCTAATGAAGCGGAGAATAAACAACACTCTAGGGACTGTGAAACACTGTGACAAAGAATTGAGGTCAATGAGTTCCTAAATTTCTCTGAACCTGGACAACAATACTAAGTAAGTGACAGCACTTCTGTTGTGCAGACTTTACATAGAGAGGATTTTCTTTTTTTCTTTTTTCTTTTTTCTTTTTCATAAGATGTTTTGTAAAGGTAGTAGTAGCTTCTGGGCAGTGAGTAACATTAGGAGAAAGAATTGATGTCCATGAAAAAATTTCTAGACACCACAGATTCGTGTGGGTCAACATATTGTGTACTTAAACGAAGCGTGAAACTGAGAAGACAATTTCTAGATGGATTTGTATATTTGGAATATTACACAGAAACAAACCCATAGTTCAATTTATTTTAAAAACTTGATCAACACAGTAAAGGTTAGGCTCTTTTGGTTGATACAGATTTTTGGTGAAGTTTGTTTATAGATAACATACAGCAGTGATCAAAACTCCAGCTGTGTCACTACTCCTGAGTGACAATTCTATGTCTAAATAGGTTACTCAGAGTCAGGTGAATAGGTAAAGGAACAAATAAGTTCTGTGGTTCTGATTCAAAATAGACGGAGAAATACTGTGAGATTGCCTGTTCACATCATGTTTGTTGAATGTTTAGAAAACTGCAGTACCTGCTTCTTAAACATGAGAATTCTGCTAGCTGAGACCACAGGTTGATGAGAACTTTCTGCTTGTCATGCAGGGTGCCTTCAGGCAGTGCTTTTCCAGTTCTGCAAGTCCAGTGGATGTCATCATGTAACCTATCAGGTATCAGCCTACTGAGAAGTCAGCAGCAACATGTTCTTCTTTATAACTTCAGACCGTTTCAGTTCATTTATGCTTGAGTTTTTATGCAACAAGACTTTATAAAATAAGTTTGACACTATGAAGTACATAATGTGGTGGGTTGACCCCAGCCAGCAGCTAAGCATCCACACAGATGCTCACTCCTTCCCTACCCCTTTCCCCCTAATGAGACAAGAGGGACAATGAGAGAAAGCGTACTAAAACTAATGGGTCAAGATAGTGATTGGTTAATAATAATAAGTGAAAGCAGGGGGTGGGTGGGGAGGGCAAAGGGAGTCATTCACCACCTCCCACAAGCAGACCAATGCCCAGCCAGTATCAGACCCACAGCCACCATGGAAGATAAAACCTTCACCACCTTCTTTGTCTACCCCAGTTTTTATTACTGAATGTGACTTTATATGGTATGGAATGTCCCTTTCACCAATGTAGGTCAGCTGTCCTGGCTATGTCCCCGTCCATTTTCTCGGGAGTGAAGTTGAGCCCAGGAAGAAGGGAGGGATGGAGGTAAGTTTTAGCATTTGGTTTTATTTCTCATTACCCTACACTGATTTGATTGGTAATAAATGAAATTAATTTCCCCTAGCTGAGTCTGTTTTGCCTCTGATGGTAATTGCTGAGTGATCCCCTAGTCCTTGTTCTTTGCCCTTAAGCTTTTTGTTGTATTTTTCTTCCCTGTGTTTTCAATGCAGAGGGACTGATAGAGCAGCTTGGTGGGCACCTGGCGGCCACTCAATGGCAGTCCAACACACCCTGACACTGCAAGCACTACTCAGCAACAGCCAAACCACTAGTCTGTTATCAACACTGGTTTAGTCACAAATCCAAGACACAGCATCAGATGGGCTGCTGTGAAAAAAGCTGACTTCACCTGAACCAAATCCGGTACAATAGTTCAGTGGAAAAGCAATTGCTTGCATTATGAAAATGTTATAGTTTCTAAGGAAATCATATCCATAGTAAGAAAAAGTTGGCATTTCAAACAGAGATGTTCTAACATAAAAATTCCTATATTATTTCCAAAAGGAACAGGACATGTTTTCCTACATTGTATCTTTATTGTTTAGTAGAGGAGACCAACTTCAATATTTTTGACTTAACATAACCAGACTTATTCCATATCTTCTGCTCTTTCTCTGTCAATAAAAGAAGGTAAATATCACATAGTACTAGCACTGGCATATTATACATGGGATGAAGCACTAGATCAGACGACTTTTTAACTCGGTGGATGATTTAATGTTTCCAAAGACACACCGATTATAAGGCAATATCAGTGACTCCTGAATTTCTTCACAATGACATTGTAACCTTTAAGAATGCTTGGCTCTCTGTGCTAATGATATAGGAAGCGAACAGATGCAGTTCTCTGGTGATGAGAGGTGCTGTTTTGGACAGTTGCTCTTTTTACGGTTTGATCCAAAATCCATTCGTGTCAGTGGAGCTTCTTTCGTACTCAAAGGTCAGCATACTCCAAAGGGTTTGCGGGACTGGGCTGAGTTACTAGGCCAGATGTACTTTTCAGGTTACTATGAAGAATTTTATGAGTTCCTAGTAAAAAATTCTATAAAATTTGATCAAAAGCCTTAGCTGGCAACTATAATCTACAAAAAACACTTCTAAGATTTCTGAGTATTTGCTTCAAAATAATATTACAGTGTTGTTAAAGAATGCTTAGGAAAAGTGACTTTTAAAAGTCTTTTATGTAAAAAAATAAACCAATAGAAAAATATTTTTTAAATTAATAAAAATACAGTAATTTCCTTGTCAAAATGCATGGTTTGCAATAAATGTGTCAACCAACCTAAACAAAATATCATGTTATATGTCTTTTTTTGTAATTTATCAATTTTACTTGCTTCAATTTATGCTGTAGATTTGTTCCTATGAGCAGTAAAACCAGACCCAAGTTAATAAAGGCAAATATAATGAGTGCCAGTTACTGAAAAGGATATTTTCAGTATCCTGAATTAATTACCCCGAACAACATATAGGTGGTTGATTTCTTTAGTTATTTAAGTATGCACTTACTTACTCAGTTAGTTGAAATTTTGAGGCTCTGAGATCCAAATACTCAAACTAATTTATATAGTTTTCCATTGGAATGGCAAGGAGCATATGCATTATCTGTTTGTATATGCCAAATGAATAGGAATACACAAAAATATCTATCTAAATTGCACATTTTAGTAGCCAGCACTGACTTTTTAAATGGCTTTGATTAGGTTTGATTGGACACACAAGTCACGTGTTGTATGATTTGATGTTTTATTTCATGACTGGCTGACTGCAGCTCTTTATAATTAGGTTTTCAGTGTACACACTTTTTAAAATGAGCTTGTCATGACTATGCTTAATAGTCAATTAAATATGAGTTTTTTCTAGGAAAGCTCCCACTGATAAACTTATTCATTAGAACAAGCATTGGAAGAATGGGAGTTGGGGGTCTTAATCAAGAGAATAAAATTTTGCAGTTTTATCGTTTTCCATAGAATATTCACAGTCTGCATTTTTAAGATATTTGTCTATCACTACTGCAAACTATCACTCATTTGAGCTAGCCAAGAAAGAGAACAGAGCATGATACTGAACATCCATGAAAGCACAGGAAATATACACAATTCATCAGAATCTGTTTGGGACTAGCAAGCTTCTCAGGCTGTACTATAATAGAAAAACTTGCAAAAAGAGGACAGAAATTAATCTGAAGTCCTTTTTGGTTTTAACAGACCAAATATCCTTATTTGTGTCATTTCAGTGTTGAAAAGGAGCACAGTTTCAGGAAAAGTGTGCTGTTTCTTAAAGATCCTTTAAGATCTTTTCAGTGCACTTTCTGGCTTAGTAAAAATGTCTAGAAACTAAATGTGTTAATGATCTTCCTTAAATTGCTATAAATACATAAATCAAAGTAAAACTGTTGTTCATGCTTTATGATGAAATATTTTTTTCAGCAAAAGCCAATTATATTTGCTGTGGCTTATCACAGCAATTATATGAAGCAGCAGGCCAGTCAGTAATGACTTTTTTGTTAGGGGAGTGCTAAGAACACTTCCAGCAGAGCTCCATTACCTGGATTACAATCACAGTTTTAAATTAGGTACCAATGCAAGTAATTTAGTTTTGTTTTTGTACTTAATTGGTCATTAACTTGTTCATGCCAATAATTTTATTTCTATGCCACTCATTAAATACTCCCTGAAACATCTATCTAGAAGCATTCCCTGCTTCAAAAGAAGCAGGAATTCCTTATAAAACATTTCTATGTCTGTGTGCCACCTTTATCTCCTCATGAACAAATCTGAATGGCAAAACATTTCTTTTTCCACTGTAGTAACTGTGCGGTCATTAACATAAGTCAATAGGAGCCTGGTAATTGCTGTTCTTGATCGAGCAATATTTGTGTGTAGTCCAGCATCTTGCTGCTGACTAGAGCCACATGCTTATAAAGAAGCTGGAATGAACAATTATGCAATAACTTTCCTGAGAGGGGAAATTTCTTCCTATTCCTGATGGTTACCTTTAGTTTTAAGTCCTGAAATAAACAGTTTGTAACTTCTTCCTCTTCTTCTTCTTCTTCTTCTTCTTTTTTTAAGGAATAAATCTAATGTCATGTAAATGTGAATGCTCTCATTATCCATATAAATGTTTAATCCTTTTAAAAATTCTGGTAATCTTTAAGGCCTCAGTGATATTTCTGTGGCAATGAGCTCTCTAGGTTATTATGCATGTGCAACAAAGTATATCCTTTTATCAGTTTTAAATTTAAATCCTGCTTATTTACTGTTACACACAGGAACTTTATAAATCTATATTGGGCAATATTCTGCTCCAGACCTTTTCCTCAAGTGAGCGTATGCTTGAATGTAATGGCTGGAGGATGTCCTAATAGGCTCTTCCCATCTTTGACTCCTCTCCTCAGTGTGTTTCTCCATAAAACTGATTTTTGGATCAGTGGATTTGGTTTGGAGCTTTGTCTAAGGTAGGAAGTGCAGACTCCTCCAAATAGCTTAGGAAGAAGGTTGAAATGAATGGTCTTTCTAGAGTAAAAACTAAACAGATATTTTAATCCATACTTAGACCAGCCTACTCATACCAGGAAGTAACCAAGAATAAATAATAAAGGAAAACATTATGTGAATATGGATGTAGCCCACAATTAGTGTGGTTTTAAGTCCTTCCACAGTGACTGGACTACAAATCATTTTTTAATCTAATCTAGCCTTCGAGCTAGGAATGCTAAGTCCTTTAGTTCTGTCAATAAGGACTCACAGCTTTTACATGCAGAGGTCCAGCTGCTCCTTCCCAAGAGATATCTATCACATTTGTTAAAGTTTAGATACAATTTCAGTTATATTCAGACATATGCTGTGTCTGAACATCAAGGGGATTTGTGCACACAGGTTTTATATAAAAGGCATTATTTTGAAGAATTCTTCACCAATTAAAATTAATGTTGTGATTTCCTCCTGATGACTTTTTAACATCAGCCAAATAACATTTGGATGATTAAGTAATTCTCTGTTCCTGCAGAATTCTTATTGATTTGAGAGTTTCTTACAAAGAGACTTTATAAGGTTATTTCCACTCATGCTAGTTCAAAGGAAAAGATGAGGGAGAATAAAAAGATAAAGGAAGGTTATTAATCAGAATAGAGGAGCCAACTCTTGAGATAACAGGAGTGTGAAAGGTACTGGAGTCTGAGAAGGAAGAAGAATGACAGCATGACAGGTAACAGGCCCATTCCATTAATGGATCATGCAAAAGCAGTTGGCCCAGTTTCTTGGAAGATAGTGTCAGTGGCACATGTCTGGAATCAACTAAATATCTTACTTGCGAACAAGTTCTGAGAAGCAAATGAACTCCTGCACAACTGTGGTGGGTTGACCCTGACTGGTCACCAGGTACCCACCAAGCTGCTCTATCACTTCCCTTCTCAGCAGGATGGGGATGGGAAAATAAGATGGAAAAAACCCCTCATGGGTCAATATAAAGGCAGTTTAGTGAAAGAAATAGTAAAAGTGCAGGAAAGCAAAGGGAAACAAAAGACATTATTCTCTACTTCCCATCAGCAGGCAATGTCCAGCCACTTCCCAGGAAGTACGGCTTCTGTATGCGTAGCAGTTGCTCCAGAAGACAAATGCTGTAATAACTTTTTCTCCTTTCTTTTATTTTTTATTGCTGAGCAGATGTCATATTGTATGGAATATTGCTTTTGGTCACTTTGGGTCAGCTGTCCTGGCTATGTCCCCTCCCAAGATCTTTCCCACCCCCAGCCTACTGGTGAGGAGGAAATGGAAACACAGCCCTGATGCTGTGCAAGCACGGCTTAGCAGTAGCCAAAACACTGATGTGTTATCAACATCTTTCTAGCTACCAGTATAAAGCATAGAACTGTGGAAGCTGCTCTGGGGACAACTAACTCCATCTCAGTCAGACCCAATATAACAATATTTCAAGATCAATCTAATGGGAAGAGTAGGTCTTTAGCCAAATGAAGATGTGCTTTTGCTCTGCAGCAGAAGTACTTGAATTGTTCATTTAAATCGGACTAAGAGAAATGGAAGTTTAAAGTTTTCCTTTTATTTGTTTCAGCAACGTAAAAAAAAGGTTTAGAGACTTTTAATCAGTATGACTGTGGCAATTGTTTGGTGAAGCCAAAGGATATTGGTGCTAATTGTGGAATACACAAAAGACTGTCTTAGATAAGGTGGTCTTGAGGTTGATGGAACAAGGAAGGCTGCAGTTCACAGGTACCAGTCAGAACTGCATAGTTGCTGACTGTTTATTAAGAAAAATGAACAGTCCTGTAACTACAGTGAATCTGGAGACTGAAAAAAATGCGCCACATGACAAAGGACTGCTGGAAAGACCAGAGAAATCATGAATAAACTTTTCAGCTGGAAAACATTACACGGAGAAAATGTCTCAAGAATTAATTAGGAGTCTGTCAAGACTGAAAATATGCTGAAGAACACTGAGATTTGTACAATAGAATCATAGAAATGTAGAGGCTGAAAAAGACCATTGGACTGTCTTAAACTGTTTGGATGTTAGGACAGGATAATAGAGATTAGCAAATGAGAGAAGAATTGGTGATGAGAAAGTAGTGAAGGCAAATTCCAATGCTGGTATTAATAGTCACGATGAGCAAAAAGCTGTTGCGTAAGGGAACAGAAGCAGAGAGTATCAGTAACAGAAAATGGAAAAGGTGGGAAAGGACTTGGGGTTGTTGGTTGACAGATGCTGAACATGAGCCAGCAGTGTGCCCAGGTGGCCAAGAAGGCCAAGAGCAACCTGGTTTGTATCCAAAACAGTGTGGCCAGCAGGACTAGGGAAGATATTTCCCCTTTGTACACATCACTGGTGAGGCCTCACCTCGAATACTGTGTTCAGTTTTGGGCCCCTCACTACAAGAAAGACATTGAGGTGCTGGAGAATGTACAGAAAAGGGCAGCAAAGCTGGTGAAGAGTCTAGAGCACAAATCTTATGAGGAGCAGCTGAGGGAACTGGCATTGTTAGCCAGAGAAAGAGAGGCTCAGGGGAGACCTCATCAGTCTCTACAGCTGCCTGAAAGGAGGCTGTAGCGAGGTGGTGTTGGTCTCTTCTCCCAAGTAACAAGCAATAGGATAAGAGGAAATGGCCTCAAGTTGTGCCAGGGGACATTTAGATTGGATACTAGGAAAAATTCCTTCATTGAAAGGGTTATTTAAGCATTGGAACAGGCTTCCCAGGGAAGTGGCTGAGTCCCCATCCCTGGATGTATTTTGAAGACATGTAGATGTGGCACTTAGGGACATGGTTTAGTGGTGGGCTTGTCAGTGTTAGGTTTATGGTTGGACTCAATGATCTTAAAGGTCTTTTCCAACCTAAAGTAATCTATGATTCTATGCTTTTATAAAGTGGTCACCAGGAAGAAAGAAAACATCACTGTCACTGATATCCTCAGGAATGATAAGAGACAAGGTGGTCAGCAAGAAATTATCATATCTCTGTTAATATAAGCTAAGAAAACTGAAAGGAAGAACTTGCAATACTAACACATACTCTGTAAAGGGGTAGTGGAATGGCAGCAGAAACCTAGAAGAACAGCAGTCAGGACCGGAACGTGTTTGAAATGCATTATCTCATCAGACAGACAGAAATAAAAGAAAAATAGTGAGAAATATCACCCTATTAATAAGATCACAAAAAGTTTATACAAACAAAGCAAAGATATCAGTAAAACTAAGAGTCAAAGACTACTTTGGAGAAATACCATGAAAGCTCTTCTCGGGGGGGGGCGGGGAAGAAAAGTTAGGTGTCTGTAAATGGTTGTTATGACTCCCTTGTCAAAGTATTTTAAAAAGGGGGAAAAAAAATCAGGAGAAAAAAATTCATTAAAAGGCAGTGATAAGACCCAGGCCACAATACTGTGCATGTTTCCAGCAAGGAAAAATCATTCAAAACTGAGCATCTATAAAGAAAAACTAATGAAGTATTGAAGGAATGAACAGTATATCATATCTGGAAGAGATAGAAAACTTGAGTTTTGTTCAACCAAAATTTGATGAGGAAACACAACAGTTGTCTGAAAGTATATAGAGAAAAAAATGAGGAAAGTATCAAATAGTCTACAAGGCGTCATTAGAATAGAATGAAATGGGATGGATTGTCAATTGATATAGTTGGCATGAAAATCAGTGTATGTCATATGGTCGTCTCATAGGTGCCACCCTACAATAAATAATTATTGTTATTATTATTATTGATATTGTTATGCAAAAGAAACCACTCTGATTCTCTTTTATTTTAAAGATATGGGAGTTGTATTGTATGAGGTGATTTGTCCCTAAGAAAGGGTGGAAGGTTAATGAGCTGGGAGGTCTTTAGAAATCTAGTTTCTTCAGAATCCAAGTGAGTGAGAAAACAGAAGGATTAAATGGCCAAGCTGATTCTGAACAAAATCACTAGCTAAAAAACCTGTTGTCAATCAACTGAAAGGATATTCAAAGTAATAGAAGAAAGGTCAAGAATAAAGAAGCAATTGTGCTTTTAAGCAGGAAACATGTAAAATAGTTTTACAAAGTAATTTAGATGATAATTGTGTGCAGGCAATTGACTCCAGTCAATGACTGCATTCCAATTCACCAACTGCACTTGGCTTACTGAATGCCTAAAGGTACTTCAGAGAAAAGTCAATCACAATAAAGGAGGGCAATTGTACAAGTAAGGGGGGGAAAAAAAAAGAAACCTTTCTAAATCATTGATCCAAATATTGGAAGACAGTTCAAAATTCATGTGTTGGAGTAGGGCGCAATTTCATCTGAATAACTCCAGGTGTCTGAAGAAAAACATACAAGATTCTTTTTTATAGGTTTTAGTTCTTACTTGAGTTAACATTTTGCTATTTTTAACTTGTCATGCATAATATAACTTGAAAAGGGATGAATTTAAGGACAGATGTTTCAGAAAGAAAAATGCAAGGTAAAAACCAAGCAACGTTGCCCCTGCCCTTGGGATTACCTGGAGATAAGACTTTGTATGTAATGGGGCATACATATTGATTGTGTTGAATGTGTGCTGCTTGCTACTCCAAATTAACGGTGGTGCTTTTGTCCCACCAAAAGAGGGGA
Source organism: Ibycter americanus (assembly GCA_035590275.1). Lineage (NCBI taxonomy): Eukaryota > Metazoa > Chordata > Aves > Falconiformes > Falconidae > Ibycter > Ibycter americanus. The sequence continues at coordinate 35,073,216 of JAVJGI010000014.1, forward strand.
CTCCAAGTAAGGAGAGAGCAGATTTCTAGTAGAGAGATACTGAGTTGCCTCAGAGGTACAGTTCTGGGTACCAGAAACACACCAGCTATTTCAGGACAGAGATCACTGTGTAATGGTTTCCCTTACCCAAATGCATAGAACATGTGAGGCTACATACATAGCAAAATGAATGTACACTTTTAGGGTTAAAGTGAGGAGATGACCAACAGTGGCCTTGCTCCAGAACATCTATGAAAGAGGAGGTTTGATAAGTATCTTAATTTCTTGTAGTTGTTAAGGCAACAGGGGATGAGGACATGGAGAAGGAGGAGGCTGAGAAGCTAAACTGCAATATGATGAGCTGTCACTATCTTTCCACCATTGTCAAGAACTAACTGCAAGTCATTAGGTTATCATTCTTTTTTGGGTGCAGGTTCATCTTAGGTGACGTAATGCCCAATCTTTTCCTATCTTAAAATAATGTTGTTATTATTTTTTTGTTGGTTTTTTTTTAAACAAGATCATCAAAGGTGACCCAGACATAGCATATTCTATTTATTGAATGCTCTCACATCGGAAGAAATTTGTTATGGCAACCACTGTCCTTATATTTGTAGTATTTGTGACTTCACTGAGAAAAGGCTGAAGAGCTATGTCAAATAACTGATGTCCATGAATATTTTTTCTAATTGAAAAACTGAATAATAGATGCTGTTCTGGGGTCCATTGTTCATAGACAGCAGCAGGCTTATAAGAAAAGGCATGATTTTCAAGCAACCTTCAATGCAAAGCTGAACTCTGTGGGTATACTTGTATATTTTGGGAAAGATAGAGATCATCCATTAGTTTTTGAAAATTTCTGTAAGCTTTGTGCACTTCTGAAATATTAAATAGTATTCGTGACTAGCAATCAAAGAATAGTACCTAACTGTCAGAGAAACATGTGAAAAGAGTAGATTAAAGTAAAAGACTCAAAAATGTGCAATGGCTCGAGAGAGAGGTTTTACGATTCTTTGCAAGATGTGTGACTCCTAGGCAAGCATTTGATACTGCTTCCTGGAATTCCTGTTCTGACAGTCAGAGCTGTATCCAGGAGGGTGACAGAACTGCAGCGTAAAGTCTTTAAAGATGTTTGTGTACACGTGAGAAGACTGCGGCGAGGAGAAAATGCTTCACCTCAGTCTCCTCAACACATTGAACCTATTTGCATACGTGTAAACATGAAGAAATTGATGATGTTTAAGAGTGCCTACTTTTTTTTTCTTTTTCTTTTTTTCTTATGTCATTGTACTGTTTCCATAAAAACCTTAAGACAATTTTGAAATGTGTGGTTTTGCTTTTGTTGGCAGCTATCACTATATTAATTATTTGGGAACACAGCATCACAATTTCAGCTGGTATGGCTCCACTGAAGCCAGTAGAGCTTTTGTTATTGTTTATCATTGTCAGTGCAGAATAGCTGAGGCTATGTAAGACATAAACTAATTGCCACTTAGGGGTATGTCAGGAGAGAACTGGGACCATGCAGCCAATCTATCTGTCACAGAGCACTTGAGTAAAGATCAGACTCATGGTTCTACAACCTCTAGTTCATATTAACAGAAATCTGTACCGGAATAAATGTTAAATATTTTTTGTATGTGTGTCTAAAACCAATAATCCAGATTCAACGTACACCTCAGGCTGGTTGCACAGTCCATGTATAAGGTCTCAAAAGGAAGCAAAGATCTTCATATGAACAATGAAAATATTTAAATCAATGAAAAATCAGATCGAGCTCTTGAAACTAAGCTATACACTTATTAGTACTTTGAGGTCATTTGCCACACCCTAGCTTAAGGAATATAGTGAAAAATGTGTGTTGTAACCTAGACTATTAAGGAAAATAGTGGCGGATTGCCTTGATGCCATTGTTTTTCCTTTTTCTTCATTTTCCATCACTATATGCTATTCTAACTTATTCTCTCCAAGGTTTCACCCCAACTGGATTAAATTTCTAGATAAAATGTTTGATTCCTTACCGAAAAATTACTTGAGAATATTTATATTTAAGTTTCTTTACTATGTATATTGTATCTTCCATATGATCTATACCCATAACTAGAGTTTTGAAAAACTAACCTTTTCAATAATAAATACAGTATGTCAAAGAAATGACATATGATTCAACTTAAATGTAATGAATAATTATGAATGATACTAATGGTCCCTTAATGTTAATGTAATTCTGCTAATTTAATATGGCAATTAATTTTACACATGAAACACATGTAGGTGCTTTGAATCATTTTTTAAAAATCATCATTTTCTAACTCTCTTGATAGTTTTGCAAATTTAGAATTAATATTGAGTAACTTCCACAGTAATTTTTTGTTTAATATGTTAACACTTGGAGAACAGATTCACATTAATACTATTTATGGTTATATACATTAATTATATTTAGGATTATTTCTGTGGGTAAGCTTACTCCATTGATGGTCTTAAATTAACAAAATCATGACTCAGCTCATTTCCTAAATAAATTATATGTCATGATGTGTTATCTTTGTGAGAAACTTGACTTTGAGGGCCTGGCAAACATCCTGAGGACCCATCATCAGTGTTGTTTTCAAATTGAGTGGGAAGTGACAGACAGAACCACTTTATGTGGGAATGCATGCCATGTTGCCATTTAATGAGCAGTGTTATGTTCTTCAAAATGAGATGAAATAGGCTGTTCTCTGTAGTTAAGATTCATAACTGTTGCTTACAACAGTAACACCCTTTAGGCCACCTAAAGACGAAGACCTATACAACTCTATTTTAATTGAGGTTAGAAAAAGTAATTGTTGCATGCATTGGTAGAACAGTGCCTTCTGTTTTTTCTAGAACCATCTTATCCACTATATCCATAGGAACATTAGACAGTTTAAATTAGATAGTTATCTAGACTGAGATAGAAAAAAAAACTTTATCCACTCATGGTGGATAAAGTTTCTGTCTCCCATTCATTGTATATATTTTGTAGTTGTTTGGGAGCCACCAAGCTGCTCACCTGGCTTTGTGGGTACACTTTGTCCAAAACCTGTTGTGACTTATTTCGTTTGTGCCAATCTTCTAAATCCTTTCTACATCACCCCAACAAACCTTTTAGTACAGTTGAACTGAGACTAATAAGATTTGTATAGTGCTATACTAAGGCTCTTAAAACAGGAATGGATTTCTCTTTCCATTAGAAAATACCACCTCCTCTCACCCCCTGCTTTATAGCTCATCTTAACATTCTTTTTAGGTAAGAGAGAAAGACTAGGTTTATTTTGTTTGTTTTGCCAGAAATCATTGAGATTGACTTGTAAAATTGTTAGGACAAATTATACAGGAATAAGAATATAGCTGAAGACTGTTTGCAAAGACTTTGAGAGAAAACAGTGTTTCAAACAGGGATAAATAGGGAAGGAAGGAAGGAAGGAAGGAAGGGAGAGAGGGAAGGAGAAAGGGAGGGAGGGAGACAGGGAGCAGCGAGCATTTTTTGCAATGAAAGTTTAGCTATCAAAGGTATAGCCTGCTAAGTATAAAGAGGAATTTTTTTCTATCCAGGGCAGCATAATGTTTGCTGAAAGGCAGCTAACTTAGTTCCCAAGACATATAACTATTGTTAGATTGTTCTGTAGCCTTATATATAGCATTTGCTCATGTCTGCTTTCTCTGTATTCTAATGGCAATGTTGTTAAGCAAGAATTTCTGCACCTCACAGAAATATTGTCAAGATACACTTCATAATACAAAACTTCTATGATTCATATAAGAACACCATTTTAAAAAGGTAAAATAAAAAAGTTTTGTTTGTTTAACACTCTTTTGATTGAAAGAAAACAAAGCGATAGCTTTCAAGCAGGCTGGAAAATATCTGCAGAATTTATTTCTCCCTACAATCAGAAACACTGTTGGGTTTGGGGTTTTTTTGGCAGGGTTGGTTGGGTTTTTGTTGGGGGGGGGTGGGGGGCAGTGTCATGGGTTTTGTTTTTTATTGCTTTGTAATGATGTTCTCACAGTTATTCAGGTCTATCTGGTCAAATCACTGTCCTCTCTGTACTAACATCCCCTCCTATGATACACTTGGCCGTGACTGCAGTGCTCAGTGGAGCACCTCATCTGAACGCTGTTGACCTGAGCAATAGATTCAGACAGTATAGCAACAGTTTAGCTGCGTACAGCAGAGCTTATGAGCTTGAAAATAGCACTCAGTACTACTTGTGCACCACAGCCTAGGCAGTCCTGCAGTCAGAGGGTGCCAGCTCATTTGTCCAAATTGCAACCATCAAAAACATTGCTATAAGGTTTAAGCTAACTGACTGAGTTTTTTACAGTTAACAGTCCAAAATATTATACAGAAAGAAGTTATTCATTGTCCCCCACCCTATACAGGTGCCTATAACACATGGTATTAATTTTTCTTTCAAGTACATATCCTTTATCTTCACTGACTGTAGGGGACGGACATGATTTACCTAGATGACTTTTGAGATCTAAAGTTAGATAAGAAAATTTCAGTGATGTTATTGATCTGTCCACTATGTTGTTTCTATCTGAGAATTCATAAGATATTTTCTATTAATATATTTATTGATTTTAATATAGTAATATTATTTATTATAACATTTATTAAATGTCATAGCATTGATTGCAACTTTATACTGTGAAGGATCTGGCTATGTTTTAGAACCTTTAATAGATAAACTGATGCTAAAAAAAGCAACATTCTTAGTCATCCTTGTACCTTGGATATCTTTATAAAGAGATTCCTTAACTGACAGAAGGAAACTGAAGAATTGAATTCTGTTCTACCTCATTTATGATCAACAACTTGATTATAGGTTTAAAATCAACTTGAATGTGATTTTCATATTAATGTTTGTGCTTTACTTTGAAATTTGTTATAGGAGTCACGGTGAAAGAAGAAATAGGGAGTGTCACAAGGAAAGGTTAAAGTCACTCTTCTGACTCTAAAATATTCAAGCAGCCTAAGGTTAACCTGAATGAAAAAAAAATATGCAATACTGTAACAACATAGGCTTTAACAAAAATGCGTTAAAAATGAAATATCTGAACGGTGTCCTTAAGTACTAAATACCGCTTAAAATCTTTGCAGATTTGGGGCTATGCCAGGTGATTATTTTTCATATCATTGAACAGTGTGTTTGTAAAATAACTTAATTGGTGATCTTGCATTTTCATGGTAATTCTTTCATTTAACATAGAAATGGAAAATCTCATACACATGGAGGCATGACATGATTTGCCATAGTATGGAGACTTATCATTTAACTTAAAGAACTGCAGGTAACTGGCTTAAATTAAAAAAAAAATAAAATCCAACAGGGTTTACACCGTTTAGTCTTTAGAGCCATTAGTGGCCTATCATATATTAAGACCAACCTGTTATGAGTTGCAGCCCATGCGCTCCTATCACAGTCTCTAACACTGAGACATTATCTGGATTGCATGGGATCCCACCCATTCACCTTTGTATTGTATCTAAGCTGCAGGAGAAGAAAAATGGAAAAAGCAAAGAAAATCTACATCTCTGGATTTAGAGCAGTACTTTTTTATCATGCTATACACAAACCATCAAGTGATCGGTATGGCAGATGAACAGAAAATCATGAAAGACCCCATTCTCCATCAGAGTTTCATTTTAATATGGATTTACTGTTCTTTTAATGAAAATGATAATTTAAAAATATCAAGGGATTTAGTGTTTATTTGTAAAAAAGATTCCGGGCATATTTGTAAGTAAAAGGAGAGAGAGAGGAGGAGGTGGTGGGACATGTTACAAAAATTGTTTTAGAGGGAGGTGTTCATCATTTACTCAAAGGGGAGATTTTTACACTAACAAGGATATTAATCTAAGGATGTTATCTAAGAGCAGGAAAATAACAGAAAATTGGCAACAAGGATTGTAAACATGTTCAAGTGACTTGAAGCTGAGGTGTTGAAAAAAACATATCATACTAATTGTTGCTTAGTTTTGTGTGTTTGACAAGCAGAACATCTGTGTTTAGATAACATAGGCCTGCAATAGATTTAAAGGCACCCTATCAAACATGCTTGAGATTTCTGCCCTGCTGTGGCAAAGGTCAAAGCACAGTGGTAAACTACACCTGCGTGAATCCCTGAGATACAAGTGAAAATAGTACGTTTGGTGACCTCCTAGCATGGACTGAGCTCTGCTGTTCCTACCCACTTATGTGTCTCTGCCCAGGTGCTGTTTCGGGGATCCCCTGGTTGGCAAGGTAATGAAAATAAATTCACTCTTTGTTTGCATTTTATCTGTGGTGTTGTGGTTGTTCCTGCATCCTGCCTGTGCCAGCTAACACGTCGGGGACTGTCTCAAACCACATCTCCTGGACTATGGCCCTTGCAGACTTATTCAGGAATGAGAAATCCTCAGAGTGACACGCTTTGATTTGTTGTTAATAAAGACACTTTACTTTGGAGATACTTCTCTTTAGGTAGGTTTTAGTCCAATTAACTCAGATATCTGAAATTAACGTCTGTATTGCATTTAACAGAACTCCCTTCACATTAGTGGAAAGAAACAGACCCTTTAGAGGTTGTGACATCCCATTTTAAGAAAGACATTTCAGGTAACATGAGTCATCTTCAAATAGTGCCTGTATTGAAATTGTGTATTGTAGACCTCACAATTACCTTTTAGATATTTATGGTTAGTTGAGGTAAAACCTATGTTAGATGTTTAGCCATCTGAATAAGCGTCCTAATGTTTGCCTTACTGTTTATCTCTGTATCAATAACAACATAATTATTTTTGATGAGGCAGAACAGATGCAGAGAAATCTGTACAGAAGAAAGGAGCAGTTCAGAACAAAACCCCTTGCACTGTCTTCTTGTATGTTAGAACTCTCTTGTGAAAAAAAGTGATTTTAGGTCTTCTTCAGATGGTATCTATCTGTCATCTTGACATATCTTGAGAGAAAACCTGAACTTGGAAATCTGCGTAACATAGCAAACCTGAGATTTTTTTTCTAGTTTCCCAGAAAACTTTAAATAAGTTATTCTGCAGGTGCTACGTGAATAGATTGAAAACTCTTCTGGGCAGAGGCTATGGGACCTTAGTATGGTTGAGCTACACAAGGGATATAGGTACTGCCAGAGACTAAATAGATAATTCTTATTTGTTTCTATTTGTTATAATTTCCTTTCTGATTTGACAGTTAATGGGGGAAAGGAGGGGAGAAACATATGATGTCACATTCAACATAGTACTTCAAATGTGGCAAGTGACAGCAGATTGTCAGCATGTTCTCAGACTAAATTTTTGCTAACTGTTCTTGCTGTTATTTTCCCATAATATTAATGGTAACATTTCAGCCAAAAATAATACCAGCAAAATAAAACCTTTTTTTTTTTCTTTTTAAATGTTATTTCTTGCAATAATGCAAAGTGTTGCCTGGCATAGAATGTTATTGGGCACTGGGGCCAGTTTTGGGAAAGTAAACAAAACTAATCTTGGAAACAGTAGACAAGTCACTCTGAAACAGAAGGCTGGTATCAGAGGTAAATGATAATTTGCTTAGGTTTGGGGTTTTCTTTCCCCAGAAAGTAATTCCTGCCTTATGTTTTACTTACATATTCATTCTTATTTCATAATAGAATAATAAAAGTGGATTTTTTTAATCAGAAAATATTAAATATTTAATGATGTAATCAAAGCATCAATTTCAGGAGGAAAAGCAAGCCAGTGGAACAACAGTAGACTTTTTAGTGTGTTTTGAATCTTCAGTTTTGTTTAGTGCTTCCAACTCACATGATTTTTAGAAAAAAGATTGTTCATTCAGCTGTTTTCAGCTGAACATGAAATATTTTTCTAACACAGAAAGAAGGAAAGAGGGGTTTTTTTGTTATGAAGTTACGTACCCTGATTTCCCTGTATCACACTTTCAAGGAATATTATTTCAAGATTTTCAATTGTTGTCCCTATCAGCTTTACTTTTCCTATGCTAAGAAATCCATAAATTGTAAGGTTTTAACACATTTTTATACTGAAATACATTCGGCAGATAATTAGATACTATTTGGCAAGAACTTCTGCTCTGAAGCCACTATTAGGACTGCAAGCTTTCATTTGGTTCAACCACATCACTGCTAATATAAAAGGTCAGAGCAGAGCAAAACATCTCTTCTATTGCTCCACATTCCTGCCACATCATTCCATTAAAGAAAACGGCATGCAGGAGAATGCTGTTTTTTCCATTACAGAGCAGACCTGTTAAATGACAGAGATTACATGTAGCCAAAACAGAGTTGTTCCTCCAGTACATCTAGCTGTCCATGGACTACTTTTCCTTAAAGTATAAATTAATAAAGGAAAGTAGTGAAGGAGTTAAGGGTCTTAATGAGGGGTATTTTTCTTTCTTTCTTTTTCTTTCTTGTGATACAGCAGCAGCTATTGTCTAGATAATTTGCTGTTTGGATTGTATTTTCAAACTTCATTAAAAATGTAAAACTCAGTTTTCATAATTAGTCATATCAAAAATATGTTTAATAGACACCTGACCATCAATAGCTGTTGTGAAAAACACAATAATGGGAGACAGTCCTAAAGGGCCAAGGGGTCCAGGAAGGCTGGACATTCTTCAAGAAGGATGTTGTAAAGGGCAGGAGCAGGCTGTCCCCATGTGCTGGAAGATGAGCCAGTGGGGAAGAATACTGGCCTGGCTGAGCAGAGAGCTTTGGCTGGAACTCAGGGAAAAATGGAGAGTTTACCACGTTTGGAAGAAGGGGCAGGCAACTCAAGAGGACCATAAGGATGTTGTGAGGTTATGCAGGGAGGAGACTAAAAAGGTGAAAGCCCAGCTAGAACTCTGGCTGGCCACTTCTGTAAGAGATAACAAATAATGTTTTTACAAACACATTAGAAATAAAAGGAGCGCCAAGGACCTGCTGCTTCACTTAGACACATACAAGTCTATGGGGCCAAATGAGATCCACCCAAGGGTACCGAGGGAGCTGGTGGAAGAGTTCGCCAAGCCACTCTCCTTCATTTACCAACAATCCTGGCTAACTGGGGACGTCTCAGAAGACTGGAGGTTACCCAGTGTTACACCCATCTACAAGCAGGGTAGGAAGGAGGATCTGGGGAACTACAGGCCTGTCAGCCTGACCTCAGTGCCAGGAAAAGTTATGAAGCAGATCATCCCAAGTGCCATCATGTGGCACATAAAGGACAACTTGGGGATGAGACCCAGCCAGCATGGGGTTATGAAAGGCAGGTTCTGCTTGACAAACCTGATCTCCTTCTGTGGCAAGGTAACCCACTTAGTGAAAGAGGGAAAGGCTGTGGATGTTGTCTACCCGGAGCTTAGTAAAAAGCCTTTGACATCATCTTGCACAGCATTCTCCTGAAGAAACTGGCTGCTCATGGCTTTAATGGGCATGCGTTTCACCGGGTAAAATCCTGACTGTATGGCTGAGCCCAAAGAGTGGTAGTGAATGGAGTTAAATCTGGCTGGTCACAAATGGTGTTCCCCAGGGCTCAGTACTGGGGCCAGTTCTTTCCAATATCTTTATCAATGATCTGGATGAGGGGATTGAGTGCACCCTCAGTAAATTTGCACATGACACCAAGTTGGGCGGGACTGTTGATCTGCTTGAGAGTAGGAAGGCTCTGCAGAGGGATCTGGACAGGCTGGATTGATGGGCTGAGGCCAACTGTATGAGGTTCAAGAGGGTCAAGTGCCAGGTCCTGCACTTGGGTCACAACAACCCCACGCAAGGCTACAGGCTTGGGGAAGAGTGGCTGGAAAGCTGCCTGGCAGAAAAGGACCTGGGGGTGCTGGTCAACAGCTGGCTGAACATGAACGGCAGTGCCCAGGTGGCCAGGAAGGCCAAGAGCATCCTGGCTTGTATCAGAAACAGTGTGGCCAGCAGGACTAGGGAAGTGATTGTCCCTCTCCATTCTGCACTGCTGAGGCTGCACCTCGAATACTGTGTTCAGTTTTGGGCCCCTCACTGCAAGAAAGACATTGAGGTGCTGGAGCACATTCAGAGAAGGGCAATAAAGCTGGTGAAGGGTCTGGAGCACAAGTCTTATGAGGAGCTGCTGAGGGAACCGGGGTTGTTTAGTCTGGAGAAAGAGAGGCTCAAGGGGGTTCTTACTATTCTCTACAGCTACCTGAAAGGAGGTTGTAAGCAAGTAGGCATAGGTCTCTTCTCCCAGATAACAAGAGACAGAACAAGAGGAAATGGCCTCAAGTTGTGCCAGGGGAGGGTTAGATTGGATATTAGGAAAAAATTCTTCACTGAAACGGTAGTCAAGCGTTGGAACGAGCTGCCCAGGGAGGTGGTGGAATCACCATCCCTGGATGTATTTAAAAGATATGTAGATGTGGTGCTTAGGGACACAGTTCAGTGGTGGACTTGGCAGTCCTGGGTTAACAGTTGGACTTGATGACTTTAAAGGTCTTTTCCAGCTTAAAAGAATCTATAATTCTATGATTGTATTCTATGATAAAATGGGAAAGTACTATAAAATCAAAGAAACTAATGCCCATAACGAAGGCTTGAACAACCTTTTACTTCAAGAGAATAGTAAATCCAGGATTTTAGTACTAATTATATTTTTCTGTCCACAAGAATGCTTCACATTTCACAGCTTAGCAGTATATATAGAGAGACAGCAGTTCTGGAAGTTTTATGACCTGTTAGAACCTTGTGTGATGTCTCTTTCTTTTGCAGTATTTGTCTTGGAATAACTTAATGAAAAACTTACAGATGATACAGCTCCAGTCAGTTTATCAAATTGCATTCAGAATCAGGTCAAGATGTCCTGGAATGCAAACCCCACCACATTTATAAGGTAATATATATATGTCTGCCTCTCATCTAGCGTATGCTATGATTTTCATATGCTTGATGACATTGGAGACTTTTGCATAGTAATGGCTGATACAGCAGGGTTTAAATGAGTTACACCCTTCTGGAGCCACAGCTGGAGGCTAGTCAGGAGAACCTGTGGCACTGTAAATCTATTTTTGCATCCCAGTCTCACCCCTTGAGCGCTCTGAGCTGGGTCTTCACCTGGTGTAGATGAATATTATTCCACTTAAGCCTCTTTATTTCAGATGAGATATTGGCTGTATCTAAGAAAACTTCTGTTTCACCTACTCAGTGATACGTATATCTCTAACCTTTCTCTCAAAACTCAGAGGAAACAAATAACGTACATGAACATTCTGCAACCATAATAGGAGGAAGAAACTGGGACTGCTGGTGGGCAATGACTGCCCTACAAAAAGAACTTTCAATTTCAGAGTTCTGTTTGCACAAGGAGAGGGCTTAATTTCTTTTGGAAATCCCTGTAACTTTGGATGATGTGGATAAGGATACGTGGTTTAAATTTCTGCTCTTCTCTTACTAGATTTTGAATATACTTTGAATAATATTGGACCTTTATGCCTGGTTTGGTTGTCTTTTGACTCTGAAGTTACTAGCTTCTGCATATTTTAAACTTTATTTTCAGGTTAGCATAGAAACATCAGAGAAGACATTTGATGATTTATTTACATAAAGGTTCTTTCACTATTTGAGTAGTTAGAATTTACAGATGAACTTGAAATACAATTTTAATAAAGAATTTTTATTGCTTTTACCTTTGCCCAATGGCTACAGCTGAATGAAATACATGTATCATATGAAATAAAGTCCTCATTGATATTACACTCTACTCATGATTTGGAGAGCAAATCTCAGTGCATAGCTGCTTCATTGAAGGAAAACCAGATCTTTCTTTGGATATTTTAACAATCATATATTGAAAATATACTCCTCATACTTTAGCAATGAATCATTCTGGGGGTTATAGTGAAGATGAAAAGAAAGGAGTTTAAACATAGTTAAAGAGTTAACGTAATGCACATAGCTTGCCTTGCATAAATGTTTTGAGAGAGAATACAATGCTGTAATAGTAGCATCTCTTGTAAAGTGGCTTCTAAAATTATCTAGGTCTTCATTAGTGATCATTTCCTTCAAGCAGATGCACTTTAAGTAGTTTTACTTTGTTAGACAAAGTTGTTTACATCAGCTTAAATGTAGTCTTTAGTTAATGGCAAGATCCTTCTGTGCACTAATCAAAGAGATGCAACTAACTTGGCCCTGTGACACGTAAATGTGACTCAATGAAGAGTCAATAAACTTTGTGATTTCTGTAGGATATACATAGAAGGCAATTACATAAGGTCATTTCAAAGGGAAATATCAGTAATATGTAGGTATACTACTAGGAGGTAGCCTTTGTCACTCCTTATATCTCTGATAATTCCTATAATAAAGAATAAAGAACTCACAACTCCATTGGGGCCAAATCCAGCCTTGCAGCTGCTACATCTCCTGTGACTGTTCTGCCTCACAGGCACAATTCAAAGAACACATAAAGCTGGTTTAAATGAGTCCTTAAGCTCATGGTCACTCTTCTTCACCAGAGAAGTTGGAATTCTTTGACAATCTGGTCCACAAATTCTGTATCTCATTTTTCAGAATACGTCCTCAAATATTCTCTTTCCCTTTCCTCATTATGTTAGAAATTCATCCCACTTTCTTTTCTCTGTATTTTGTCCTTTGTAACTGAATGCACAGCAAATGTGAAATTATGCTGTATGAAAATTATCTCCTACAGTTATCACGGTAGACATGAAAACCCTTTGTCTTTTCTGATTTAACATTTTTATGCCCAATTGCATTATATGTATAGTAACAGTAGTTGTTATTGTTGCTATGCTTTCCATGATTTAACAGTATGATATTACAACCTCCTAAATAGGACTTTCAAGAATCATTTACTGTCTGAATGAGAGTATTCCTCTAGAAAAACAGAACAAAAAAACCCCCCAAAACCACAAAAAACCCCACCAAAAACAACAACAACAACAACAAACCCAAACAAAATAAAGCATAAAGAAAAAGAAATAAAAGGTTTTGGTCTACTTTGAACTACAGTTCTTTCTGTAGTTTTCTTCTTCGATAAAATTAGAGCACTACAGGTCTGTTGATGTGTGGTGCCACTTTGATTCCTCATATACCGGCGAAATATACTTATATACTCATAGACTGACTCTTTAGCATATTCGAACACTTTTTGGATTAGGGAATGAACAGAAATTTCTGAGACATCCACACTAGTACAAAGCCATGTGAAATCCCACCCACCCTTCATTTCCCTCTTATTAGCAGTGCCAAATAATATGCCAAATAATCAGATGACAAAAACACAGCATCAAGTCAAGATTTATGGGCTGGCTAGTTCTTCATCTGTTTAAAATGTCACATGGTATTAAGACCATAGTTATCATATTTGCTAGGCAATGAGTAAGATTCTTTACAGAATCCGAAATATATGACAGTTTATATACCACATTTGTAGCCTTATCAAAGAAAGATAGCAAATTAGTTGCCAATATTCAGCAGAAGAAATTACATGGCTTTAATTCTTTACTAATTAATTAATATATAATGTAGTGTATTGCTTTGCCCAGGGCTGATATCTTATTGGCAGACACAGATTATCCTGTTTCTGTTTTAAAGTGTTAATCCAACACTAGCTTTCTTCTTATTCTATGTTTTCCCCAGTGTTATAACACTAACAGAAAATCAGTGTTAGTGTAGTGAGTCAGTGTGATTTTCAGCCAGCATTTTCAGAATCCTTTTAGGTAGGTTACACAAATTGCTGGTTTTGGAAGTACTGTTAGAAGCTGCTCGTTAAATGTCCCTTAGATACTATTAGGTTATAAATTATTTCAGCATTGTCACTGCTAGAAGTTTATTTTATATAAATATTTTTCCTATTTACAGAAAGTGTAGTGTAGGGGAAAAAAAAACCCCACACAAACAAAACCCAATCAGTTATTGTCTCTTAATACTGATATTTCATTAATGTTATTAATATAATAGATTTTTTGATCCATTTTACTTTTAAAGAAAACACAAACGGAAAACCAGCATGCAATATAAATTTATGTACATAAAAATATATGTGTCTGTATACATATATCTATCTATAGATATGTTGAAAAATAGATGTAATAAACATACATATAATCTACATACGTACATGTAAATGTGCATATAAAGTTAATGTATTATATACAAATATATAGATGCCCTCATATTATCCTTGAATTTTGTATAGTGTCTCTTTCATATCTTATTACTCGTCAATAAATTTCTGATCTTGATTTTTTCATTATTATACACATTTTCTTTATTTAATGAAAATTTTTGCATCAAAAACTGCTTTATCAATTTTTTATAAAACAAAATTTACAAAATGTTTTAGCATTTAAGATATCAAACGCACATATTAAAAATCATAGCCAGAGTAGTGAAGGCCCTCAAATCAAACGCCTTCAACAATTTTAAAACAATATTTGAAAATTGATCTTTTATACTCCTACTCCTATTTTAACTGAGGGTTTTTTTAAAATTATTTTGACAACAGGTTTTCTTGATTGTATATATTGATGCATTGTTATAAAACAAATGCATATATGCTATAAAAATATGAAAGTCCAAGTGTGACAGCTTTTGGGGTTAAGATAAAGCAATTTAGTTTTAATAAATATGTAGTGCAAGGTTTTGAAACTCATCTAGCCATGTCTAGACACAGAAGACAGTTTGGATCTCCAAAACACTGAATTCCCTAATGCAAACTGTGAGAACTCAGTGAAGTTATATAAATATTAGTCCTCTTTAGAGTATATTTTTGATAGATCCAAACCATAAGAAGGTTCATTTTATGCATAAAGGCAGAATTTGAGCTAATTCTTTTTCAAATAAAAGTTTTTTGTGTTATTCCTTAAGTTTATGTTCATTTCTACACCCTTTTTTAAGAAGAATGGGTTAACACTAGCACATCCTTCAAGAAGGTATTTTGCTTTGGAATATTCCTTCCTCTTTTAAAGTGTTCTTATTTTTTCAACCTTGGAAAATCCCATATATGATATTATAATAGGAAAATCCTTCCTTCTTTTGCTGATAATGTCTTGGTAGGAATTAATACCCTTGCATTGCAAAAGAGAGTTGTCAGCTATAGCCTGATGTCCTAGACACCTAAAGCAACTTGGCAAAGTTTTACATTCAGGAAATGATTGCAGAAGCCATAAGCTATGTCACCTCCTTCACACTAGGTAAGATCAATGATGCTGTGTAATGCCAGCCAAGCATTTTTACTGAGTGACAGGTGACAACACCTGAATAACAAAGAATATCTTGGCAAATACACAGTAACGAACTACATGGCAAAACTCCAAATTACTACCTTTGTATGCAATGTGATTAGTTAGGTACGTATTGTGAATATTTTGTGTCAGGATGGTGTGCCTAAGGGATAATTAAAAGATTAAATTGTGTCTCAGTTGATTTTGCTGAGTGATAAGCAATTAAGCTGGTTATCAATAAATACCTTGGCCCTATTTGGCATGTGATATGGTAAGTAATGTGAATAAGTTTGGCGCAACATGTCAGATATTACAGATTGTACATATGGTACTTGTTTTCTTCTCTACATAAACCCTCTGGTATAATGAAATTGAAAGTATTAATTCTCAAGCATTATTAATCCTTTCCTTTTCAAATAAGTAAAGAGGGGGGAAAAAAAGGGAAGGGGGGCGGGGAGGGGGGAAGAAAAAGACTATTTCCCCCTTCCAAACCTGATGTAGCACGCTCTGTAACAATGTTAAGGGTTAAAGATGTGGCAAGTGGAATCTGATTTGAAAAATAAGATGGCAGATAAAACAGTGTAAACATAATCACTGAGAGAGTTAAAGTATCTCAGTATTTCACAAAACAGCACCTAAAGAACTAATCCTAAAAGGAACTCTGGTGCAGTTATTTTAATTAATACAGGAAAAGTTAGTTACCTCTGCATCTACTTTAACAAATGGCTCCCAAATTATAACTCAGTTTGGGTAAAGTTAGATTCACTGACAAATTTATTCTGAATTGACTAATTGGTTTAGCTTAGTAAAAAGGAAAAAGTCCCACTGTAACTAGTTAGAGAAGTACTTAAAAAAACAGTTTCTAGGAAATAAGAAACAGATTGAGGCCTTTGTTCCAGTCTGCTTCAGAAAGTGGATTTGACTTGAGGTTCCTTGTATCTTAATTGAAAAGATTTTACATTTTTTTCAGGTACATCCCTACTCTAAAGTAGATTCTGCATGCTTTTATTAATTTTTCTATTGATGCGATTCTATTTTAGAGTAATTATTATTAATCTATAAAAATATGTTGAAAATTTCCTGTATGTGTCTACAGATGTGCTTCAGCTTCTGCTACAGTCCATGGATATATAACTCTATTTGAGTGCGCTCTGAGACTCTATAGGGTATACAAGACATCTACACGAGGTTAGTAGTTAACGACTCAGGATTTATGATGACCTATGCAGTGGATGATGATCCTCACTTTGCAGTGGATGATGAAGTTGAGGAACACACTCCATTTAGATGTCTACAAAGCCTAAAATGATTCTGTGACAATATATGGTTGCCTGAAAATAGCATTCTTGTATCACCTGAAATGACCAATGCTAACTAAGGCATGCGTATACTCAGAATGTGATACCAGGACTTGTAGAAAATCTGTGACTTCTGGACCAACACTTGAAAGCAGGGGAAGAGTGATCCAGGAAAAGGGGTAGAAACTAAGGAGTGTGGTATAACGCTTGCAACTGTATTATTATTCATACAGAAACTTTTTCTGCACATACATCTTTTTAATTTCTCTGTAATGATTACATTTCCACTAAAAATTATTCTTGATCAAGACAAGTTCAGACAGAGCAGGTCTGACAAGCTGTAGTTCTGAGGCCTTACAAACTCAGAAAAGAGCCTGTTACCAGACTGGCAATACCACATTACATGGCTACAGAATTATAGGTCAGGATTTTACCCATGACCTGCCTGTTTCCAACTTCTTGTGCAGAGACTGTAAGTTAAGCCTAATTCACCGATACTTCTAAAGTGTTCTGATAATGCAAAATAAAACAGAACTGATCATCTACCCTTCCATGAAGGACCTGTAGCTGCGTTAAATTACCTATATCAAACCTATGAACATTGTCAAATAACCTTAATGCACATAGCTAAATATTTCAGGTGTTGACTCAACACCAGATTTGTCAGTGAAAAGTCAACCTTCTTCAAGACCACATATCTAAAAGAATATATTATTTTACCCCAGTTTCGCAAACCACAGAACTGAAGGGTTATTTAGTCTGCGGTTGCCTAGATATGGGTGTTGAGTAGTTTTTGGAAGGTTTTTTTCCTTAGTAGTCCCAGCACACTTTACTGAGGCAGACAAGCACAATCACATTTGTGCAACATTATATGGCTGAAGGCACCGGATATATTACAATGAGACTCCCACTATAAAATACAGGGGAAAATTACCTCATGTTCTGTTTTTTCTATGAAGAAATGAGAACACCTATAAACATCTTGAAATAAATTAAGAAGAATAGATTGCTTTATAAAATATTCATGCTGTCCTTTCATGGGAAGACAAGTCAGTGATTTACAGAAATTAAAAGGAATTCATACTTCTGAATAAAAAAGATAAACATACACATTAAGTCTTAAAATTCTTCAACCTAGAAAACTGCATCACTTTCATTTTAAAAGAGTTTAAGAAATAAGTAAAATAACTATATACTATAAGAAAAAGCCAGACCTAAAAAAGTTACTCCAAGCAACATGGTAATGAACTGAAATCTGAAGGCCAGAAGTCATAGTTCTTGACTCATGGTGTTACAGGGAACTATGAGAATTTAGGCTACACTTGAATGGCTGTGTCTTTCATGTTGGAAATCCACTAGCTTATTACACTAATACTTGAATGTGACATTGGAAAATCTGTTACAAATATAGATAAGAAAAAGGAAAAATTTGAAATGAAATTATGCCTAGCTTCTAAATAAAAACTTCTTATTATAAGAATACCAAAAAATTTAAAAATAGCAATTTTCAGGAATGACAATTTCTAGTAAATTTAGCTAGCATAGTAATAAACAGAAGATCTTTTAACTCTTTTTTATTATTTTATTTTTGTTAGTGTCAATAAGAAGTTCTGTTATTTTTTTCAGAATCAGTTCACAGTGACTTCTAGTACTGGAGACAGAAAGGAGCTGAGTGCAAAGAAAGGCACCTAACTGCAGTAAAAGAAAGGCCAGATTGTTCAGTCCTACAGTCTCTATGAAAATAATCTGTAAAGTCTTTATATTTTAGTTCTGTCTGTCTGACCATTAAAGAAAATAAGGTCACAATAGTCTTTCTAAGTATCAGATCCTGTATCAGATGAATAGCTTCAATTTTGCCAGTTCTAGGATTAAGGGAACAATTACAGAAGTTCTTTGGAGATCCATAAGAAGTTGACCCTGGCTGAATGAAAATGTTATTTGCAGCTATTGTGACAAAGCACATTTTTAAAGTATCAAAGTCTTTTAGATTTTCTGTTAGATGTTGGTTTGGTCCTTTAGATTGATATGGATGGTTGGAATGGTCAATGGAAAAGCCCAAGGAGCCACGGAAATATCTTCTACTATAACATTATAAGCAGTTCATAAATGAATACTCATGTTTGGGGCTTTATGTCTGTGTTTGTACATATCCATACATTTAATGGTCTCCACAGTTCTATTAATACTCTTCAGTTTTTGAATAGCCTTTTTAATAAACAATAACAACAAAATGATGCAATGAATTTACCAACTTGTTTCATAATAATTTGTAATGTTCTTCTATGAATTAATCATCTAGCCAGCCTACCTCAAGGTGTTGACTTTTTTTTCCAAAATTTTTATTTTTTTTTTTTAAGAATCAGGGAGATGAAATATAAAAAGTTGTGGTCATTGCTTAAATATTGGGTGTTTTCTTGGCTTTAGCAAAGAAAATTTCAGAAGGTTAGCTGTACCACTCCAGCATAAAAAATAATTTGATTTATACTTTTGTACATTTATATATGTATTGGATGAATTATAAAAGATGCCTGAGCATGTGTTTGAGGAAAGACCATTTTTGTTCCGTGATAGTTTCTCTACTGTGCAGATAACTTGTTACACAAATTTCCCTCCTCATGAAAGGAAAGAAGAAATTTGAACGTGATAGGGAAGCAGGAAATGTCATTCTACAGTACAAGAAACACTGGCTATCCTCATAAACTGTAATTCTCTCATTTTATCTGGTGACATGCGCTCAAGTAAAGCAACGTGTAAAATCTAAAACATGTTTTAAAACCTTCTCTTTTAACAGCCTGCTGTGTAAGCCAGAACACCCTGGTGTTGCTGCGGATTTCAGAATTTACTTGCCTTAGAATTGAGAAAATGTGTGGAAAAATTCTGTAGGTCATTTTGTTAATATCATTAAAACTGTATTAGACTAAAAAAAAGACCATTCTGGTGTCTGACACACAGAAACCACCAGTGAAGAATCCCAGAGAACCCACTACAAGAACATAATAAATATTTTCTAAGAGCTTTTAGTGGTTTATGCTCCAGAGACTTCCTAGACCAGAGGAAGTGTCCTTGGATATATCTTTCAGCAGATTATGCTGGTATAAAATTATTTAAATTAAACCCACTAGCATCTCACCATTTAATAAATAAAAGGTAAAAGAAGGTAATGTAGTGTATCTGTATGGTGAGGGTAGAATTTTTCTATCTGTATATCTATCTAAAAGTGTGAAAGAGAGATGATTTTTGTGTTTGAAGCATTACAGAAGGATAAAAGAATAAAAAGATAAAATCAACACCCATTTGATCAAATCTGCTTTTATCAACACAACATAATGGACAACTACCAATCATTCAGGTTTAGTGTCCAGCACATTCACAAATAAGTTTAGGTTTAAAGAATAGTGTTTCTGGGAAGTATGGAGAAAAAGATTTCTTGTAAACAGTTAGAAGTAAGTCAATAAGGCAAAAACTAGAGAGTAATTCACAGTTCTCTGCACATCTCAGAGGAACAGTGTTAAAGCCCCACACAAATAACTTCACAAAAACTGAGAATTCTGTATTCATGTCATTCTTCAGTGGTAGAGAAGCTATTGAGATGAAAGACTATTATCTTGTATCATATGCATGATTTACCTATACGCTAAAGTTCTGTGGGTTTTGTTGGGTTTATTCATTTTTCTAAACAATTACTTTAATAGAAATATTTACAATTCAAATTTCTTTTTTCATCATTTTTTCACTTTAGGGGGAATTTTATCAACATGCAAATCAATAATTCAGAACTTGCTATAGACTGAAACAAGGATTTGATAAACAAGACAAAATAAGGTAGCTTCTGGATACAGGCAGCTTTTTCTAAGCTTCTGGCTCCCATGAATATCCCATTAATTCAAAATAATATTTTAAAAGTTTAATTTTATTTGCTACAGATTTTACACCTTATGCTTTTTGTCTATGAATCTAAATTTATTTTTGAGATCTTATTTCTGTTTAGGACCGTGCATTCATCCTGACTAAGACTATTAAAAATAGAATCAAACAGCTAATTGCCAGAGATTTCAAAGTGGATGGATGATTGCAGAAGCATATGAATGTGTCATGAACTTTCCAAAAGGGTCTGTCCACTTAGCCATCAATGGAATGAATGAAAGGTGATCAGAAATAAGCCTATAGCTGGACTAATCATATGTAAGTGTGACCTCCTAAAGGAAGGGTGTTTGTAGTCATTGATAAAACACAAGTGTCTAGCATTGGTGGGAAGATTTATCATTATGAAAAGGCTCTTACGGAGTTATGGGGTAAGTCACTCTAAAATCTCTTTCCTGTAGTCTTGATCCTGTACTCTTGACTCCCTTTGCCCTTGACTGTGTAACCACGGTGGAGTTCAGTTGCCTAAACATAAGTGTCAGGTGCCACATCAAATCTTCTGGACTTCCCAGAATACCCACAGAGGGACAGAAGGAGAGCTCTGAGAGATATATTTCTGGAGACGTAGCTGGAGCCAACTGAAATATGTTACATCAACTCAAAGGACTCTAGGCACTTCAAGTAGCGGAATATTCACTTTTAGAGAGAGATTAAACTCCAGATTACAGGCAGATTTGAGTACTATTTCTGAGCTCCTACTGCAGTCAGTGGATTTACAATCAAAATTTAGGATGTGATTCAGTTGCTTTCACATGGGCATCTGTTGTCATTTGAAATGCCTAGTGGTATTTTGACTGCGCTTTAGATGCCTGGATGTTTCATGTCTCATTTCCAGCCTTCTCTGGGTATCTTGGATATGGCACCAACAGTTTAAGTTCAGTCAGTTCAGTAGAGTCTCTCATTAAAAAAAGCAGTCTAAGATACCTTTAAATATGACCTTAGACTTAAACTCTGTGTTTAGGTCTACCAATATGTGGATATATTTCAAAAGGTATTGACCATTAAAAGACTCCCATAGCTTCAACTGAAGCAATGCAGTGTTCAGTATTTTTGAAAATTGGCAAAAACCTAACACATTGCACAATGATGAGGATAAATTCTGTTAATTATTATCTTGTAAAACACTCAGACACATTTTGGTAGTGTATAAAAAGGAGTAGTTTAATTTCCTAAGGGCAAATCAGCAAAGCTTGTCTTAAATACCTTCATAACTAACCCTTGAAAATTCTTCATTTTCTCCATGTTCTGCTAATTCTTCCTGAATGTTGGCATTTCTTTAGGAAAATCTACATGTCAGTTTGCAGACAAATGCAGGCTTTTCTCTCTGAGCCTTAAGGCAGACAGGTTCTAGTCTAGTTCCCACACTGGGTAACTGCAGTTGGTTGGTCTATAGAATGATGTAGAAAGCTGTTGGGTCAGCAACAGGAGGCTCATAACATTTCCTTTAGAGGTGGAAGAGACCCCAATGATTATCATGGCTTGGTCCAGCAATGAAGTCTATTTGACACTGTTATTTCGATAGTTTTAGTCTGACCAAAATTTCCATCCCTGCATAACTGCTTGACATTCTACATATATGCAATCAAAATTTTGATATATCTACTCCCAGCCAGGAAAACCGAAAGAAATCTTGCCTTTTTTTTTCTTTTTTTTGGTTTTTTTTTTCTGTCTGCAGAATAGTTTTTCAACAGAACACTACATCACAGTGATTGGAAGCTTTAAATATTTGGGGTTTTTAATAAAAAAACTCAAAAAACATTTTTAAAGACAATTTTATTTTTTCTCTGTTAATGTTTTAAGAAACTTTATGCACTGATGATGTCACCATGCAAAATGAATTATTTGAAAAATATCAAAACACTTGTAGTTATTTTGTAAGAAGGGGGAAAAAAAGGTGAAACAAACCTTTATTCACAATTTCTTTCTCTTGAGCAGTTATTCCACAGAACAACATGGAAAAAAACTCAGATATACATTATTCTTTATCATCTCCATGCAATTCATTGGGTTAGCGGGAAGTTTTTTCTATATTAATGTCATGTGGCGGAGTGGTAGGCCTCAGGACTTTTCCCTGTGACATTAGCTGAATAGCTGAGAGGAATAAGCTTGCTCAAATGAAAAAGGGAAAAAAACATTAAGACTTATCCTTTGTTCTCTCAGCCTTTCACAATGTTCTGACTGAAGACAAAGTGTGAAGAACAGAGACAATGAGCATCTGAAGGAGGAACAATTCTAAAAGAAAAAAATACAAAGGATTTTTGAGCCATATTTCATTTCCATGTAACTTTGTTCTCCCCATGTTCCATCTTTTCATCTGTATGAAAAATAAGAAGAGAATTCAGCCACGCCAAAGGGAAAACAAAACAAAACAAAATAAAAACCTCGAAAGCTGTCCGTAAAAATAACTGCTGTAATCCAAACTTTTGGTTAGTGCTTGTGTAAGTACATTATGCAGCTTATATCAAGCATGCACAGTTCTAGAAAAGACCCTATCAACGTTAAAGTATCCTTTTATGTCTCACACAGATGTTAAGAGAATGCTTATGAGATGGGGTACTTTCCTGGAAACAGTTGTATCCCTTAATATTTCCATTTGATTTTTTTTACAAGGAGACACTCCACAGATGTGAAAGATTGTGTCTATGGAATTAGTTCATATAACGTGCAAAGAGAAAGGACAGGATTGCAGCATTATCCAAATAGTGACATACAGTAACCCATTGAACAGTAGTGGAGTATGCATGTTGCAGAACAGTTTTCACCATTGTGAAGTCCTACTCATACTGAAAAACTAAAAAAGTATAATTCATAAATGTACACATACAATATATTTGTTTATTTAGCACCTGTCAAAGGCTAACTTTATTAGGAGAGAATCCAAATGACTTCATTATACGTTCTAAAATTTTCTGCAAACAAATCCTTTCTATGGTGGTGTATATGTATATAAGAAGGTAAATCAACACATTTGGTGTTAAGATTCAAGTGTTAAAAAGTGGTAAGACTGGACTGTTCAAGCTAAAAATGGGTAAATTTCATTTTCTTGCTTTTATTCTTATCTAATATATGGTCTCTTTACCTTACTGTAAAGAGCTAACACCATTGATTTTATAACTACTCCTAAATTGACAGAAGCATAATGCCAGTCACGAACATCTGATGCAGACACAAAGTGGATATACAACACTTCCAAGAATCAGACCAAAGATTGGTTAAATGTGTACACTCCTTGCAAAGGATGAAACATTAGAGGGTACTTTCTGAAATTGTTGTCTGCATGAAAGGGGATAAATTTAGCTTTAACCTGCTGAGACTTATAAAATAGAGAAACTAATATTGACTCTAATAATGTTATGCATAACAGTGGAATTAAAAACTGAACCCTTGATGCGCCAAACAGAACCGTTAATTGTGCCACAGGAGAGTTCACCAACTAAGAACATCTATTTTAACAACTAGAACTTAAAATGACTGTAAATGACAAAAGTCCTGTTCTTAATTCTGGAATTTAGTTTACAGTGAAGTATAATTTACTACTCTATTGCTCGTGTCTAGAGATGGAGAAATTTAATACAGATTTGATAGGTATTTTGGAAAGACTGACAGTGTGCTTCCCACAGCAATGAAAAGAACTGTGGACATTTGGCTGATGTTATTACTTCACTGGTGTTTGGATTTTATTGTACATATTTACCATGCATAATATGTTCATGCAGCTACAGTCATCCCTAAGTGTCATTTTATTATTTAAAATGGAAGTAAAAAAAAAAAGAGTCTCCTTCTAAATTAGAAATGCATTGTTTTCTAAAAGTAAGGGATTAACCAAATTTAAAAATTACATGGAAGATGAAAGCTGGGTAAAGGAGTCTAGATATAGCCCCTTGCTGGAGGAAATTCTGTTGCTAAGCAACAAAACCCACAAAGTGTTACATTCATAAAATGCCGATTAATTAATATACTTAGTATACAGTGAACAAAGCCATAAATTGTACTTGAAAGGTTATATTAAAAAAGCAAGTGAAGCATTTCAGGTAGCAGTTTCAACATTCACTCAAAAATGGAGCCCATGATGAACTTCCATTTCTTCCAGTGAAGAAATGAAGTTTGGAAGAAATGAAACTTCCATTTCTTCCAGTGGGGAGCTAAAAGCTGGACACCGCTGCAAATTTCAGTCTAAATGTATCTATGTTGAATATCTAATACTGTGAAGGCTTACTATCTTACTATGAAAGATAAATCTAGCTGAAATGAGTTATGAGAAATGAACGGTCACAAGAATTGCTAAGAAACTAATTAGAAATATACTACCTGGTTTCTGATTATAAATCAAATAAGAGAACAAAACAAAGGTTGCATTTTTATATGTATGTTTCATATTCTGGTGCTGAACAAAGCTGAGACTGCTGGAGAATAGGAGATGAATGACTTATATTGTAATTCAACTGACTAATTACAGAAACATCATAAAAACTTCAACCATGTAGGAGAAACTTAAATTGAGAGATCTTAAAAGATGGAAAAAAAATAATTTGGAAAAGAGAAGCTTTGCAGTATCAAAAGGCATACAGGATCATGCAAAAATAATCAAGGAAGCCTTATTAGAAATCCTGTACAGAAGTGTGATTCTGCTAAAGCTCTGCAACATTGCAAGGCCCATAATGTCAGCAGGAAGAACACAGAAACAAAAAAAACCCCAAACCAACCCATAACAAACATAATTGTTAGTAAGCAGAGTAATTCAAAGAACAAAATGTGGGTAGCCCAGAGCATTATGAACATCAAAATAACTGGGCACCAAGGAACCTTTCCTTGACTGAGATATGGCTGCCTCAGGTATTTGTATCTGAAAAAATAAAAAAAACCTCCGCCCCCCCGCCCCGCCAACCCCTATGCACAAAACAACGTTCTTGCTGCAGGTAGATGATATGAGTTTCTGAAAAGGAATCAGGCCATCAGCACTGAAAAAAACCAAAATGGGTGACTTCCACATAGGCTTTTCCTGTAGAAGACACAAATGTCCACTTTGGATGAGAGATCTAGAACTAGCTTTTGTGATTAATCACCAAAATTGGTATTAAATATTCACAGCTCCTTATTACAAAAACAATGTTAAAAGAAAAACATGAACAAGTACACTAGCAGTTTTTACGGTCTGCGCAACGCGAGTTTAGAAAACACTGGCAGTTCATAATCTCTTGGGGAATTTCAGAAACTGAACCAAACACCTGTTGAACGAAGGGGTTTGAGTTATGATATTTTGAGGTTAAGAATCAGATCCTGAATGGTATTGGACAATTATTCTCTGATCTGATTTCAATGATGGAAGCATAAAATATGCCTAAACATTTTCAGAGAGCTAGTTAATAAATTATCATTATTATTATTATTATTATTAGTAGTAGTAGTAGTAGTATTGGTATACCGAAGATATAATGTATCTTCACAACAACCACTACATCTTACCATTGATTTCAGTAGGCATAGCTCAGACATTTTTTACTTTTATTGTCTTCAAAACAAAGCAGAATTAAAATGAGCTTATGACTGTATATGTCTACGAGTATTTACTATATTTTGTTACTTCGTGTAATATTACCATGCTGAGTGCTAAACCTTATCAGATGGATTATTTTATTTTGTCATTTATACTGTTAATGTAAGTGTAAAGTCTCTTCTGATAAAAGAAACAGTATTTTTAGGATTTGATTTTAGCTAAGCAATCTGAAATTCACTGGAAAATGATGGACTGTGTGTGAAATATACTTTTGGTTAACTAGTCACTTAATAAAGCAGTGTTTCTATCATTCAGTTCTTTTTCTTGATGTTAAGATGTTCTTGACATTGCAATTTAGGGAAAAGTTCTGGACATCAGGACATGGATTTGTGAATCTCTCAGTGTATGAAGCTGACAAAGTGCAGTGGCTGTGGAGATAAGTGAGCTTATGATGAGAGGGGAAGCCATACAGTTCTGCTAGGGAAGTACTTCTTCTACACTGAAATACCTTTATTTTCCTGTGACCTGAAAAAGAATCCGCTCACACTGCTGTGGTGCACCTGGTATGTGAGTGCGAGTCTGTATCATGCTGCTTTCTCACCTTTATCTGCTTCTATTACAGATTATGTTTCCTAATAGAGATTACATTATTTATTGGAGGAACCATTCTCAGCAATTTTCTGATTTATATAATGGTCTTTAACATTTATGGAAAAGAACCATTGCCACCTTTGTGTTAAATGTATGTGAATATATTCCTTTAGGTGCTTGGTGCTATTAGAATTAGGTACCTAATTCTACTAAAATTTGAAGGGGAGCTGGAAGACTGACTTAAATCCTTCTGAAAATCAAATACTATGTATAAAATAATAAGAAAATGTTATTTTCATTCTTTATAAATTATTTTCACTTGTTTGTCTAAATTAATAACTTTAATGGAGACTGCCTTAACAAAACTATCTTAAGAGAGCAAACCAGAATCCCTGTGGCCACTTCAAGTTGTACTTTTTCCACTCTGTAGAAACATTCTGAATAACGTGCATTGGCTTAAAAATTAACCTCTGTTTATTATGTGCTTGAGAGACTTGGGAGCTGAAGGGTCACGGGGTGGGTAGGGAGGATAGCTGTGCGTGGAAGGGAAATGTGAGATAAGCAAAGCTTGTATTCCCTTTCACTGGAATCTGTGCCCGGTTGCTTTGCCCTTTTGAAATAACCTCACACTTTTTAGTTCTACAATCCTTACTTCTGATGAGTAGCACTTAATCATGAGAGAAGGTTCCAGGGTATCCATGAGACTACTCAGCAGAACAGCACTACTCAGACTGAGTAAGGGCTGCAGAACCAAATCCACAAGACCAAGTGCTGAAAGATGTGCTGTTAAAGCAATTAAAGCTGTAAGCAGGATAGCTCCCCTTCCAGGATTTCAGTGTGAAAATGAAGGTCTGATAACACTCATTTTCATCACGTTGACTTGACAAGCCAGTCACTAGTAAAGTAGGCAAGATGTGATTGAAAAAAAGGAAGACTAATGATAAGGCTAGGAGAACACAATGGCCTGTGTATATTGCCCTGAAGCTTTTGAGAGGAAGGACACTATTGATTGAATCAAGTGGTGTACTTTCACTACAGTTTTAATAAATAGTACTGCTTTGTAAACATCCTTTATGAGATGAAAAATAAACTGTGGGTAGAGTGATGCTTCCTTTCTGGGGTATATCTCCTTACTTGTTCCATCTTTTTAATTGATGTATCTGATATTCCACAGTGTATATTAATGAACATAATATAGCAATTAAATACCTGTTAAATTATTACTTATTCTTTCTGTGTTTTTAAACAACTTTGACCTCACTTTTTATTAGTAACTTTACTATACTGTGTTGTATTGCGTATTTATTAATATTCCATAAACTGAAAAAGTTGAAAAACACAAGGCCTGTAGGGCTTGAAGTCAGGAATGTCACTAGCTCTAATAGTTAAATTTTACAAGACATTGCTTACATTTTTATACTGACATTACTGTTTTATATATAAATTTGCATAACAAAATATATTCAGATACTGGTCCTTATTGTACTAAGCTGTGTAGAAGTAGGTAGTAAAAAGAACCTGTTTCAAAGTTGAGAAGCAGAAGGTTTAAAGTTCTAATTCTGCTATGGAAGCAACAGAAATAGACTACAGTATCAGTTCATGGCAGCGAAATCCAGAAAAGCTAATAATAATGTTTTCAGATAATATGTTACCAATATATCAGTTCTTGCTTTCTGACTAAATGTATGAGAATCTATATCTCAGCAGCATGGTTTTTTTGCAAATTTAACTTCTTTCAATAAATCAGTGAGTGTTTGGTGGAGATTTGTTATGTGAACCAAGCAAAATCTTAGAAAGGGAGACCAATATGTTAAAAGAAATTTGTTCTGAAAAAGAAACACTTTGATATTAGAGACAAGCAGCACAGCAGGAGTTTAAACAAATGAAAACAACCTTGGTGTTTGCTATTCCTCTCTGGTGACAGCTTTGTGTAGGGCATCTTGCTGTTACAGAGCAATTTAAGAGAAGGATCTGGCAGCATGTAGCATCATGGTATCACAACAAAGGAAGAAAATAAGATCTTGTTCTTTTTTATCCAAGAAATTCATACTGATAGTCTCTGTTTTCTATATTGAATGTATTTATTTGGTGCATGTGTGTGATGGTGTGAGGGGATGTTTTTGCAGTAGTATGCATTAAACTTACACTCCAGAGATGTTCCTGCCCGTCTGGAATTCTTTGTATTGGTTCGGTTTTTCCAGAGTCACTCAATAAAAAATTTGTGGTTGGAAAGATTGAAAAGGAGAGGGACATTCCCCAGTGAGGGAAAGTAGCTTCAGAGGCAGAGACACAATGTTCCTTCTTTTTCCCCTCAGGCAAGTAACAGTGGATGACTCAGGGGAAATGGTGAAAACGTGGACATGATTCTTACTGGAACACTAGTAACATTCTCCCATTTTGCATCACTCATTTGCTCAATGGCAATTGTTGTTTCCCCTCACGTGTTGTCAATCTCCCTCTGCACAGGGGACATAATGTAACTCCCTGCAAAAAGTAGTTCTGTTTATGAAATAGTAAGGATAAAATTTTTTCTCACCTCATAGTTTTTCATATGGTACCTTTCCAAGGTCTTTGCCACCAGGGACCTTTAACATAATGCGATGCAGCAGTGACTTACTTCCCCCTGTTTCTGTCTCTAGTAATGTTACAGGGATGCTACCTTGCTGCCTGAACTTTCATGTTTTCCTCTCCTCTCCTGTCTTTGAATTGAAGACATACAATCCCGTATCTTCAGTGATGCTTGCTGCTATCAGTCACAATGATGCTGCTCAGGTTTGAGATAGTCCCTGAGTTTTTTATAGGAACTGATTAAATAACTGAGTCCTATAATTTCTTTTCATGTATCCTTTTATGAAGAGTTCTTATGCATTGCTCTTTCTTTAATTTTGTTAACCTTGAAACAATTACAATCAGAAGAATAATATGGGCCAGCTCCAAAATTAATGGAAGATATTAAAACTTCATTTCAGCAAGGCTGGGATGAAGCTTTTACAGATAGCTTGAAAATTAGATTTTAAAAAGGAAGGAAGCAACAAGACCCATGCAACCTAAAATTCAAACACTTTTCTCAAACTAAAAATATTTTTCATTTCCTTCAGTGTTCAGGTGACCCAAAAATTAAATAAATAAATAAAGGCGGGGGGGGGTGGGGTGGGGTGGGGAGAGAGAGGGAGGGAGGGAGGGAAAGAGAGAAAAAGACCCTGTGTTGTCTTTGCTTCCTTCAAAATGGGCAGAAGCATAAATACGGAAGTAGCATGTTCAAATTTTGTCTCTGGGGAGAAAAGAAGGTAAGACAAAGTCTTAGTGCAAACTAAGTTGTGACTGTAAATGTCATGCAAAGGAAAAGTGAATCTTACGCATTGCCAGTCTTATTCCCTGGCCTTCAAGCATTTTCACATTAGTGGATCTTTCATTGGAATTTCCTCTGGTCTGCTGAGAACACTGATATCCTTTCTCTTGCTATAGGCTACCCTGGAACAAGGCATAATATAGTTTTGTTTGCATCATGATTTTTCTCAAATCTCTGTATGACTAGTAAAATCAGAAGTAAAACTTTTTTTTTTCAGTGAGTACTTTACAACACACATACTAGCAAACTGGTTTTTGTTTGTTGGCTTTTTGGTTCTTTTTTTACTTACATTCTTTTCTGAAAACCCCAACACTTAGTATTAGAACTGGTGAACAGGTCTATACTTTCTTTAGGTATATTTACATATATTTAGGTGCTTAGGTCAAGATCCTACAATCATCAGGCTTAAGTTTAGACACAATATGTAGTTTCATGAAATAACAAGACTGCTAAAAGTATTTTAAATTAATCATGACTACTAGATTTGGTGTGTTTAGAGATTAGAATTTCAAGTGTTTGCTTTTCCCTCCAGGTTATTTTATAAGTGTCTCTATGTACAAAAACAATAGTGATAAAAACAAACCCAATGATTTCATTGTTCTGTAAACTGGCTGTCAGTGTTCTACTGAAATCTCAGCAAGGAAGAGAAAACAGAAGAGTTAGAGACAAGAAAGCATGTCCACCTGCATTTGCTCTTTTTTGGTAAGATGCAGTGTTTTTATTCAGTGAAAGAGGAACAGGATAAAAATGTCCATGGGAAACCATCTGACAGCTGGGAACAAGAAAAAAGCCAGTTTAAAGATTCCTACCCGTCTTTATTGCTATACTTTAGACTTCAGATGAGTGGGGGGAAAAAAAAAACGTCAGGTCTGAAGCATAAAACCACAAACATATGCCAGCTCATGCCTTGCAAAAACAGTGGTTGTGTAACTTTAAGTATCTTAAAAAATTTATTTTTTATTGATATATTAATTAACATTATCAGACTGAAGAGTAGAAAAGCCATTTTAGGTTATACTTGTATATGTTTAAGTAATATTTCAAAATAAATAAAATAATCAGAAATAAAACCTGAGTGGCATGTTGTAAAACATCATTAGAAATTGAATAACATGATGCTGTCATTCATCTGTGGAACAGAGTATGGGTCTTGGAAATCTATACGTTTCTTTTTTTGTGCATGTCCTGCTGCTATTTTTGCTAGTCAGGAAAAGGTTTCCGTACCATATCATCTTCCATTTAGAAGCCTTTCTGTTGTGGGTTATAGTCAATGATTTAGCTAGTTTGTTGTAATGCTTGGCAGAGTATCCTCAGGCTTATTTTCACAGCTAAGCAAGATTTTGCTAGATGGTCTCTGAATTCAGAGTCTTTTTCAAGACAACTCAAGAGGGAAAATTGCTGATTATTTGGAAAATGCTGCATTGTATTTATTGAGGTAAAAAAGCAATCTTCACTTAGGATGATGTGGATATTTTACATAACACAACATAGCTAAAATTTTAAAAGAAAACTGTACCTATTTTTTTTAACCCCTACAGTATGGCTGCAAAAAACTATAAATAAGTTTTTATCTCCTCTGACATGGCATTAGCAATTATAAGCCAATGTTAATGTTTAAGCATTAATCACTTCTGATGCAGCTTTCAAAGCAAATTCAATAAGACTCAGACTCCTAAAAGATTTGCAAAACAGACTCCAAGTAGTATGATTGATTCCAAGTCACATTTTTTGTTATTTTTTTCCTGAGAAGGTTCCTGAAAGCTATTCTTTTTTTAGATAAAGACAATCTTATTTTGTTCTAATTCATGACAGCAGAACCGGTTTTAAGCTAAACAAAAAATCATGTCTGGTAAGCTTCATTCAAATAAATTATCACGTTGTTAAGCCACATATTACATTTTGTACTTTACCTGCTCTCCCACATCCTGAGTGCTCTAACCATTGTGCTATAGCACAAAAGAAAGGCATCATCCTGTGGAACAGTAACTGGAAAATGAAAAAAAAATGAGCTACAGTGTGCAAAAACAGAGGAGCAGATGGAGTAAAATGTCCCTTTTGAAACAACAGGAAAGTCATAGCAAGAAACTTTCGTACATTAATCCAGACTCACTCCTTCTTACGACTTAGGTTAACACTGCTTTCTATGTAAAGGATCATTCGTGAGGGACAAAATTTGTTCACACACCTTCAGAACTAAGATTGGGGAAAATTAAAGGAAATGTTTGAACAGTTTTGTTTTGTGGGTTTTTTTTAATCCTCTCTTTAGACTATTTCTGCAATCACTGGTGGCCTAGTCCAGTATTTTTTCTGGACAGCAATGAAGAAAAGGATATTTTTTGCAGGATTATAAAATAAAAAACAATTTAACTTCAAGATTTTTTAATGAAGAGTCGTCTTGATTATTATACCATCTTCATCATTCTGCTTAATGCTGCATTTGACTCAGTTTGTATTGGTTCAGAAAAGTCTTAAAATAATCCCCTTGTGCAGGAGCAGTTGCCTGTATGCAAGACAGTCTCCAACCCTTTCATTCACCAGATGTATGTGAGGCAGTAAACACATTTTCATGACTGATTGTCAGTGTTGCAGACACATCAGGGCTTTTGTGGTCTCCTTGCAAACATCTCAATGTCTACAGGTCTGATCCTAGTGAAAACCAGGGACCTTTCAGGCTAACTATTGCAGCAGCCATTGAATGGAGGGTATTAGAAGTCTGAGAAGGCAGGTGAAAACAAACAGCAAGAAAATAGATTTGCATGCTGAACTGCAGAAAACAGAAAATGTGGAAGAGTGTATAGGCCATTTCCTTTCTAGTGTTTACACATCTACCACAGGACTGTTTGAAAGCTTCTCCTTCTATAAAGGATCTGCAGCTGGGGATCTGTCTAAAAGAAAGTCATCTTAGGATGTTCTCAAAGTCAGTGCAGAGAAATTGGCTTTGTTAAAGCATAAACCATCTCCTTCTAATGCAATTCTATGGTTTATACCTGAAAAATATTCTGTGGACTACATAGTCCAGAACGTCTAATTAGACCTATAAAGAATGTCTGAATAGATCACAAGGCCTTCTTGTTTTTGTTTCTCTAACAGGCTCAAATTCAACTGCGTATAAGTTTCTTAAAAGTTTAGGTATTTTATGAAATCACTTATGGTGACTAATCATAAGATAATGATTGAGCATACTATCATTTATCAACAGTGAGTTTTCATTTAAGACAGGATTTTATTATTCTGATTTACTTAAATTGTATTCCTGTTTAGCTAAAACGGTCTAATTTCATCTGCAAGCCTTCAAAATCCATTATGTCATGTCAGGTCTAATCCTTGACCAGTTCCTCAGTTATCTAAGGTATGTGTTTTATTCACAGACAATGTGTCTAGAGAATGTGACAAAGACTTTTCAATTCCATTGGTGCTGACAGAAAAATGAGATCAAGTTTTAGGTCATCACTTCAGAGTAATTTTTCTCACATTCCTGTTAATTCTTCTTTTATTATTTTGTTTTTGTGTTATAGAGAGTGAATGCCTTTAAGGGAATTTAGGAGTTTGCTTTGTTTTATATTAATCTATGCATTACAAAGTAGGGGTTAAACAGCATTGTTGCAAGAATAGTACTAAATCTCCTTTCTGTATCAAAAATAATTCTAAAGATCATAACCAATGTCAAGGTGAAAGTAACATTTACTAGGATTTTTATACATATACAACTATTTCTAATAGCTCAGAAATAAAAAATAACTTTGAAGTTCATTGTGTCTTCTTTCTCTTCCTTTTGGAGTCTGACTTCCTAAAGCTTCAGAAGTTATCCCAAAATTCTTCATTCATGACATTTATTTTATTATTCTTTTTAAACAGTCTACTCAATATATTTTTGTTTAATTTAGTTTATTTTTTAATAATGTGCTATTCATTTCATTGTAAAAGGCACATTTAAATACATTACTAACTCCATTTCATCATTATTATTTTTTTATTAGAGGAAAATTAAGTCTTCAGTAAAGATCACCATAAGAAGTAAGAAATGGAAAATTATATTGATCTTGCATATTAATGTTGTACAGTAGTTAATATCAGATGGCAAATGTAACTAAAATATACTTTATAGGAAGTAAATCTTTTAGGGACCTGCTTCTCATTGATTCAGATGAGAAAAAGTTTTCTAAATACATTTGTGGCTCTAAACTTCAATTTTTAAATGAGAATAAATTGTGTTATTATTTTATTAGGTAAAGCTGAAAATATCACTGAATACACTGTACAGTCTATGCAGTCTGCCTTCTATGATACAGAGAGTTGCATGTGGTTGTAAATATTTTAAAAGAAATATTTATTGTTATATTATTTTTTAATGAGTTGCATTTTATTTTTTTTTAATTCCTAGATTGTAACAGCATGGTGAGATATTTATTACAATGGGATAAATATTTCATTTTTAACATGTGGTTCTTAACTCTGCAGATTTAACTATGATGATGGGAATTCACTAGTCAGACAGGAAAAGTAAATTATGAAGGATAGCTTATGGTGATACAGAGGAGGTATAATGTTATAAGGCATATGATTACGGTAAGGAATGAGATTATGATACACAGTTAAGAGGGGGAAGTCCCCAGACCAGAGAAATTTCAATAAATATTTAGCATTTCAGTACTGTATTTGAAATAAGTATCTGAATTCTTTGATAATTATCCATTTCCTGCAAGAATCCAAACAATTTTTTTTTAATGTCAGACTACTCCAATGTTCTTCCAGTCTTAAAAACACAGTGTTTCTGAACTCCGTATTGCAGACATTTTCCTAACTAATATGAGTTGCAATTCTTGTTGGCTTATGGAAAATTGAAGCCCATTTGTTGTTTCCATGGGTGCAACTGGAGAATTAAGGGTTCAGGACATTGTTGCCCTGTTTGGCTCCAGAATTGTGTTCTGTGCAGTCCACTGAAAATGATATAAACCCAAAGTTGCTTGCTATGGGATAGATTTCCTATCTGCTACTTAAAACTGTTAAAGTTTCTTCATATATAGTTACCTCAAATTTCACTTTAATTAATATATTAATGTCACCACTTTTCAATAAAGACTTAAAGCTTTCTGCATTTGAATTTCTGGATTACCCTAGTGCAGATGACCACAGCTGATGGTAGTATGATAAAATATACATAGTTAAGAGATTGGGACTGTTCTTTACACATGGATAACTGTACTTGCACGACTGAGGTTAATGACAGAGTAACGTCATGAAGCCAGACTTTCCTTTCTTTGTGATCATGGATTTATGAACAATAAAGACTATATCTAAAGTATTCAAAATGGACAAAGTAAGCTGCCTCAAACAGCAACTGTCAATGGGAATTATGATGTGACCTGTAAGTCATGAATGTGTTGGTGGGTCCCCATTCTCTTTTAACAGTACCAAAGTAATCCTACTTCCTTGAAGTCCAGCAGAAAATAATTTTGGATTTAATTATTTTTTTAAATTACTGATAGCCTTGACAACGTGAAAACTAAATAATAAAAGTTATTTTTTGGGCAATCTGATTCAGTGGAAGATCTCTCTGCCCATGTCAGGGGGGTTGGAACTAAATGATCTTTAAGGTACCTTACAATCCAAACCATTCCATGATTCTATGATTTTATAACTTGGGGAAAATTCATTTATTGCAAAGAAAATTAATTTACAAAAAAAATAGTAGGATGGCAAGAAGCAAATACAAATTTAAAACAAAATCATCATTCCCCACTCCTACCCCTTCTTCGGAAGCTCAGCTTTACTGCTTCTACCCCCACCTTGAGCAGCGCACAGGGATGGGAATGGGGGCTGTGATCAGTCTGTAACAGCTCATCTCTGCAGCTCCTTTCTCCTCACATTTTCCCCCTGCTCTAGTGGGGGCTCTCCATGGGCTTTGGTTTCCTTCACAGCCTATCCACCAGCTTCAGAGTGGGGTCCTTCACAGGCTGCAGTGTGGCTATCTGCCCCATTGCAGTCCTTCACGGACTGCAGGTGGACAACCTGCTTCACTGTTGCCTTCTCCATGGGCTGCAAGAGAATCTCTGCTCCGGTACCTGCAGTTCCTCCTCTCCTCCTCTTTTTTTTTTTTTTCAAATTATTATTATTTTGTTAAATGAAGAGATGTTATGCTGTCACTTGAGTTTCTTGCATGGTGAAAAGGTTTGTTACTTACTGTGTATGAAGACTATGTAACATTTGAAAAACAACATTAGAAAATTAATCTCATTCTTATTGACTTTGTGTGCTGTGGTAGAGGTTGAGGATATATTACTGAATTACTTTTCTATCAGTAGCCAGCAGTGAAAACAAAATCAGTGCCCAGTGTGTCTATAAGTTAAGGAGACTTCCAAATGCTTCTTCGGTAAAATATCTCTTTCTTTCCACTAACGTTCTTAACATCTGAGGACAAAGGACTTATTTATACATTTATTATGATGGAAATCAAGTAAAAAATCTAGACAATGCACAATTTACATACTAGGAAAAACACACTTACATGTTTTTTCTCCTGTTATCCCTCATATTACATCAGGTTATTTGAGGTTTGCTCTTGTGCAGAGAAAATGGTAAGTATCACCTAAGAGGACATGAACTTTTAAGCAACAGCAAAAAGAACCCTGGGTCCTAAAGAAATTGTACCAAACTCCAGCTACTTATCTGTCCTAGTTTCCTTTCCATGAAAAGAGGCCATCATCTGCTGTGAGGCTATTACAGGCCTCAGATGGGTTCATTAGGGTCTGTGAGTTTCTTCTTATTATAATTTCCTTTACATGAAAAGTATATTATTTTGTTAAAGTAGAAGATTAGGCAGCAGGGGGTAGTCAGATAGCACAGAGAAAGCACAGAAAGCTAGATGAAATATACTGGGGGAATTTCATGCCATGCTGGGACATGTAAGGGCTAATGTTGCCTAGAAGAGCAAATAATGCACTACTGCACTGCTACCTTTGATTCTGGAAAAGGAGATCAGCAAACTTGAAAGACAATAACAAACAAACAAGGGAAACTTTCCCTGAAAGTTTCTATGATATTCACCCACTCCCCTCCACCACCCATCCAGGGTGGCGAAATTGATACAGATAAAAAAAAACTCAGTCTGTTTCACCAGCACACTGCTAACCAACACAAAGTCATATTCTCAGTGAAAAAACTGAAAGACAGGTAAGAGCTAATGTACTTGTCCAAATGCAGGCATCTAGTACTGTATGAGACACCCCAGGATATCAGAAGAATTGACATAGAGCTGGTAGATGTGACATGAGACCTTTGGCACTGCTCTGCCTTTCTCAAGTTGCAGTGGAAACCACCAGACATACTCTAGGGCATGTTGGATAGTACTACATATTCATGTTCGGAAAAATGAGTAATGCTCTGGGTTGAAGGAAACTTAAACTGCTCACAAGTTGAGTGTACAAGCATCAAATTAGAATTCTGCAACACTGGAGAAGTTTATTTCATAATAGTTAGTCCCAAGGTCTATAGGAGTATGAGCTCATCATAGCCTAAATTTTCAAGACCAGAAATCAGTATCAAACCTGATTTCTGTGTCTTAGCCCACAGAAAAATACTTTTTGTCTGATTAAGCATTTTTAGTGCAAATTTTTATTCTACCATTTGTTTTCTGATTTTTATATTTTCCTGCCTTTTTTCTCCTTCTCTATTCCTGTTTTTGGCCACAATGTAGGGTTTTTTTCTTCCAGAACCAGCATAGACCCACTCACTGATCACTAGCTGAGAAGTTTTAGGGTATCACACTTCTTTCATTAAATAGTAAGTTGAAATAGGCAAAGAAACTTGCATTAATGCAGCATGTTTTGAAGAATAAAAAGGTATCATTAGAACTGTCTAGCCTACGATAAAACTAAACAGAAAAAAAATTTAAAGCCTTTGTACTCTGTTTAAGACTACTTCTTTCTTTGGCTAATTGCTTTTCATTTATTCTGAAACTGGAATTATTCAACATTTGCCTCCTGTTGTGACTTCATTGCTGTTTATACTGTGCTCTTAAAATGAATGCCTCACAAAACATTTTGGATTAGCAATGAATTATACAGACGCCACATGTCAAATGCTGATTTTATTGGACAGTCAGCAACATCCTGTGTACATTTATGAATATTTGCTTTAATGGTTGGTCTCTATCAAAAGCTGGTTGCTGATGATAACAGAAAACTCTTCCCCCAAAAAATCTTCAGATCAGGTCCTGTAAGAAAATGTTGGCACACACAAACTGACTACTGTGCATTTTGAAATTATTCTTTTTGTCGTCACATATAGAACATTTGTAAAGACCATCTATCATTGTTTTGAAAAGGTGTTGCTAGTGAAGACTGTGCTTCACATACGATTTTGTCTTGCAGATAAATATAATAATTTGTATGAAAACCACTTGTGAAAAGCATTATAGTTAGGCACCTTAAAAAATCTTAAAATCTTTTTTTTTTTTCATCATCTGCTAACACTAAGAGAGTAAGCATACGTAGCAGACACCTCAAAGGTGGTTGGTGTACATTACCTTGGAAAAAACAATTAAAACTTAGTTGCCTTTGTTTCTTATCTGTAGACTGAAGAAAATATGCATTTTTTTTATTTGAGAGCTACTGGTTACTGCCTCTAATGCAGGCCTCTCTTCAGTGAAAGAAACTATGAGCTTGAAAATATTTTCTAAATTATTTAAAGGACAGCTTTGGGATGAGAGTAACTCAGAATTTTCACAGGCAAGTAAGATCCATGAATCAAAGATGCCATAATCACAGGGGTCACTGTTAGAGATAAATGTTTCTTCATGTGACTAGATAACCATTTTATTTCTCATTTTAGTTTAATATTTTGGGTAATTTAGTTACGAATAGATGACAAGGTAAAATGGAACTACAATGGTAAGAAGCTGTTTGGGGAAAATTCAGCAATCATTGTTAGCTCACTATTGCATGCTTCTTTAATGTTCCACAGTATATTTAAAAGATACATTTTCAATAAGAATATCATTGCAGTTTTTAAATGTCACAGAGAAAATGCTCTCTATGCAGAGACTTGTATCAGAATAATATTCAGGTTTTGGTCAGAAGAATGAAAGATTCAGGAGTACAGACTGGCATATAAACAAATTTTAAAAAGAAGAGTTACAGAGAGTAAAGAAAATGGTTGTGGTGGGTTGACCCCGGCTGGATGCCAGGTGCCCACCCAAGCGGCTCTGTCGCTCCCCTCCTCAGCTGGGCAGGG
>JAVJGI010000014.1:35113995-35174254 GCA_035590275.1 Ibycter americanus
AAAGAGAACAGAAACAGGCAAAATAGATGACATTTGATTTCCACTCCAGATCAATCCAAAGCAGTCCTATGGAGAAAATATACAACTCAGCAATAACCAGACAGCCCTGGGAGCAAAGATACTTCTTAACAAAATGTTGGTAACATTGATATGTCTTGTTTTCAGCAAAGCATCACCTTCTGAAGAAGCAAAAATGTTGTCGGGCCCTTTCAAACTGCATCCAGTTAGCAAATGAAAATGGTCCCAAACAATATGATTGTACATGACAGAGA
Organism: Ibycter americanus; assembly: GCA_035590275.1. Classification (NCBI taxonomy): domain Eukaryota; kingdom Metazoa; phylum Chordata; class Aves; order Falconiformes; family Falconidae; genus Ibycter; species Ibycter americanus. The sequence goes on from JAVJGI010000014.1 coordinate 35,114,268, forward strand.
TGCCCACAAGACAAAATCTCCATTTAAATATTGTATTCCTTGTAAAAAGTGGGAGGAGGACAACAAAACCAAATGCCTTTTTCCTGTGTTTAAAAAGGATGGGCCACATTATAATTTTTTTTTCTCTCCTTCAGTACCACAGATGACATAAGAAGATGGTCAGGTCACTAGGCAGCAAGGAGAACAGATTAAATCACCTTAGTCGCAGGAACAACCAACCAGGTTTTCTCATAGGCACACTGACCCCTTGATTCTTTTTTCTTTCTCTGCTAATATGACGCTGCATACCTTGCTTGGTACCCATAAATGACAGTAGATATACTGTCATATCCTCCAGTGGCAGCATGTACAAATCACAATGTCACTTCACATTGTTGTGAGATCAGCTTAGAAAACACTGTTTATCAGTCTGTAATATCGCTTCCTGCAGCACCTGATATCTCCTTGGAGGTCTGCTACTTGAGTATTGACCGGAGCCAAAGTAGTGTATCTGCACTTGAGTATCTCTTTGCTCAGTAAAAATTAAATGCACAAAAAACTCATGCAAGGTTGTCAAGTAAACTATGTAAGTTTTGCTGTTGTTACCCTTTCCTGTTAAATTTATACTATTGCCTATATATATATTTGGATAAAAAGTTATGAAGAAGTAGATATGAGGTGTTAAAAAAGGTATGGTGCTGTTTCAAGTTGTTTCAAAGGCAAAGTTTTTATGTAGCTTACTTTAATTATATGATTGCAATTTAATTATATTATAATTATGGCTGCAATTACTGTTTTGTATGTTTCATTAAAACTGCATACATTAATTGCACCAAACTTCTGTTGATGAGCTTAACTAATATAAGCAGCTGTTTACAGCAGAAGAGCCTGGTTAGCCTCCTATTGTAACATTCCCCTTGCAAGGTGACTATCTCCAGAAAGCAGGTAGCAACAGAGTATAACAGTGGCAATTTTCAGTTCTCATTTATTCTGTTTGTAATTTTACGCTATATACAGATACATATATATCTATATATACAAGCGCACACACACACAAACGTATGTACATATACACATTTTAAACTTATATCTCAGTCTGTGGAATTATAATAAAAATGAAATTGGCTCAATAGTTTACATCTGCATTTTAAATAGAGACAACAATTGCAACATTTGTTTGAATTAGAAAAGGTAAACAAAGTACTTTTTCATATCAAGTATTCTGATAGGGAAAATTTCAAGGGGGCCTAACTTTGCCTGAGTGCTTGTATTTCCAGTAAAGTAAATTACTAGAAACTGTATTTCCTAACCCATAGCTATAATGCAACACAGTGTTTTGCTAATCAGTTATGTACCATTTGTACTCATCTATGAAAAAAAAAAAAAAAAATACTTGTCACAAGACTAAAGTATTCTAAGCCCAGCTAGGGGATAGGTACTTTAATAGATGGGCATTATCAATAATAAAAATATCAGTGTTGCATATTACCAGAGTCAAACTTTTGAATCCATGGAGTATTTCTGTCCTAAAAGCATTAAATTTAGGGTATTTTAAAATGAATGCTAAAAATAAATAAATTATTTAGACTGTTAACCTTTATAATCTTGATATATGTTCCATTCATGCTTTAATTTGGTGACACAGCACATTTTAATAAATGTATTTTCTTTGGACTTCAGAAATTGTTGTTGATCTAATCTGACGACAATTCAGAATGTTTAACCCCTATTCCTCATGGTATACATTTGCTCATCATATTGACTCTGACTGAGAGAATTTAAATAAGCAAAGATGAACATGTTTTGTTAATTTTTTAAATTATTATTATTATAAGACTTTAGAGTGACTGTCATGATTTTTTCTGTGCATTGATGGAAATGTGAATGGAAAATGTCTCACAGTACTTACTCTGTTTGCTCATGAGCTGTTATTCAGGATGATCAGGTATTCCTGATCACAGTATCTGCTAATTTCAGAATTTTGTGTCTGAACCACAGCACTCCATTTCGTACAGAACTTGGAAAAGCTCATTTTGCCTATGACACCTAGAATTCTGGCAATATCTGTGAAGGAAACCACATCTTGATGCTATTCTGTTATCAGAAACCCTATTGACCATGAGACAAACTCGTAGTCAATATCCAAACCCATTTCTCTGGCTCCTCAAAACTGTGAACCATAGAGCTCCCTCTGTTTCTTCTCCTTCCTCTCAGAGTTTTCCCTGGCCACATGCTCCTCCTTCCCTAGGCACTGCAGTCTGTGACCCTTTCTGCAGATGAAAAGTAGGCTGAGGTGGTATTAACCCACAAAACTTGGGGTGAACACAGGAAGATTTCTGCAGCAGAACAGCTTTAAAGAATCTCAGGCAACTGAAAAACCTGTTAGATGTGTGTTTCTCTGTGTGTTGGGCAAAAATGGAGGGAAAGCATGGGAGAGAAGTTGAGAAACTGTGCTTACGTGTATATAAGAGGGAGAAATCAACAGTCAAAAGAGAAACTAAAAGAGGGATTTTAAATTTCAGTAATGCAGGCTGACACTGGCATAATTTACTCTACTGAGCAGAGATTTAAGCCCATTATATAGAACAGCCTGAATGTGGGAGGAGAACTGCCAAGTACACTAGCATGAATTCACCATGCTGAAAACCCCCATATGTTTATTTAAATGTGTTTGTACATATACCGTATATTTATATGCATTAAACAAGCAACATTAAATCAACACGATGGATTTTGGAGTTAGCAAACTTGACAGAAAAAAACCACCAAACTATAAAACCGAAACACTGCGATAGCAAGGTGTGGACTATGTGACCTAAAAGGTTATTTTCCATTTTTCATTCTTCTGTGATAAACCTGTAGCTCATTCAAACAGATGTTAGATAGTCCAGCAGATTGTACTTCAAATTCAGTATTCTCTGCCCTTTCTTAAAACAAACAAATAAATAAATAAACCTGCACATTTTTCAGCTCTAGCATGGCTAATCCTGAAACTATACATCCACTTACAAATACTTACATCACTTTAGAAAAATATTTTCTTTACTGTACATTTCAGTGGCCTATATTGAAAATCTGGAAGATGAGTATTTATGCTGTGGTCTAGCAGTCTTTTATTATTGGATCTCTGGACTGAAGAAAGTAAGTTTTTTTTCTTGTATTTTGAGAAGGTGATTAGCTTAGAAATAATACAGAATCAAGTTTCCCTAGCATAATGTAGTTTTTAAATAGCATCATGGTGTAATGATAGGAATGAAAAGGCTTGGAAAGAATTGCTCCAGTTCCTGTTAAATTTCAATTGTAATTAATTAAGGGCTACGGCTGGTATTTATCTCATTTACCTTTAGTTCACGTAAAAAAATAAACTTAATGTATTCATCTAGGTTTATTCAATTGGCAATGAAGATTAAGAGTTACCTCCATTCCAGTACCTCTGTTTTGAACTTGGTTGTCTAAGCCAAATAGGATAAATTGCTTTCTTTTGCTTTCTAGAGGTACCCATGTGTCTTTGTTGACTAGCTTTGTCAACAAGCAAGGTGAGAAGCATAAATTACATGCCTAGTTTTTAAGTGATATGGAATGACTACATAATGTTTAGATATCCATAAAACAAGATTAATTTTCTATGCCATATAATTTTGTGGCTCAGTTTGATTCCAGACTCATATTCCCATTTCATGCTAAGAATGCAGTGTGCGGGGTCTGTTTTGTAGGGAACCATCCATTCTCCTCTGAGATGAAAATTAAGTTCCAGTTCCAGAGGTTCCAGGAACTGTTCCTTCTAGAGATGGTATCAATGGGATTAAACACCTTCCACCTTGTGTAGACATTTCACTCTCAAACACCTCACTGTTTTGTGGCTTCCCAGGACAGTCTTCTACCTACCCCTTTGGCACCATGTTGTAAACAAATCACTTCTGTTTCAACAGTGATGTGATATGAATAATTTTTGGCATTTTCAGCAAATATAGTAATTATTACGTATTAGGGTTACATGGCAACACAGGGAATACAGAGAAGATTTGGACCAATTGTTTATTTCCATTTAGTTAATTGACTAGTTGATTTAGTACATAGTAAAGCCGTTAAGAACAATGGAGTTAACATAGAGGTACATGGATGAAGTTGAGCTCAGAGCATAACTTGCTGGAGTTGTTGGTATAACAATGATTTTAATGTTTGACTTTCCCACAGGAGAAGAGGCGATTAGGAATTAAACCTCTATCGAAAAATAAAGCCACAAAATAAACCACTAGAAACTTCATAATCTGGTTACATACCAAACCCCAGGAAGCTGGCAGGTAATCTACAAATGTCTGGGAGAAATTTTTGGGAACAGCTTGACTAATAGCATACCTGAGCAGTTAATGTGATGTAAAAAACTGGCTACACCATTCCACAAGCCACCATGAGTATATAGCCTCTGGACTACATCTCATGGTGGCTTCTTAGACTGTATTTCTAGCTTCACTGGCTGAATATGTGGTCTTGGGAAGGAACTTGGAGTTCAAAACTTATTTCAGACACAGTTTTTAGCTTCAGATTTATTCTTACTGTTAAGAAAATTCATACACATCTGTAATTATCTTGATTTTACACAGGTAGTTAACTGATATTAATTCTGAATAATCAATTTGTAATTTAAACAGAATGTACTTAATATAGACCTAGACAATGTAAATGTTTAGTCCATAGCTACTTGCATCAGGCTCCTTTTATAGTCAGTGGAAAGAGTGAGGCACTTGCAGCAAGTGAATTATGTTTTCCCAATGTAGACATCTAAAATAAATCAGATTAACCTAGCTGAAAGTGTTTCCATAGACTGGCAATATTAGTGGTTTTGTTAGGTGCGACAAAGTTTATAAGAAGCCTAGTTTTCATGAGATCTCATCTTGCATCCAGATATGACTCAGATAACATCTGGTGAAAGCCTGAATTTTGACTTCTTTCTGCATAAAACTGCAAACCCTTTTAAAGATAAACTCCTCACTAAAGAAATTAATTTCCATCACACAGTATACATCAAACAAGCATAAATGACAAGCGTCTTTCTTTTCCCTTGGCCATACTTACATATTGCACACTACCAATATACACCTGTCTGATTCTAGAGAGAGTGCCTTGGAAACCAAACCAGTGTTGGGCAGGGGTGAAATATTTCCACAGCTGGGTCTCAGAATAGAGCTGTATATTTTATGCAGGTTTATTATTCTGAGTCAAAATATACCATATATGTAGTCATAATTTTGTGTGTGCTTTCTCCTCCTGTCCCATATATCTGTTGTTGTGATGAGCTTATGTATTTCAATATTTTACCTGAAGTCTGCTTTGAGTATTTTCAGAGGCTAAGTGAAAACGTGGATAAATTTATTTTTTTTATATCCCTCCAATAACTTGTATAATTTACTCAGCAGACAGTGAGGCATATCTTAACGTTATCTCCATAACATGTATTGCAGTTATCAAGTAAAAGTCAGAAAAGGAATTTTTATCTTTATTACCTTGAAGAAGCAGACATTTTTGTAAGAAATTACTTTTGCTAAAGCTCCTGCCTTTTCTTATGATGAGTATTTCAATACTTCAAGAAATCACACTGAGAAGGTTTCGCTTAAATAATGCTTTGTGTATAAGCAATTTGTTCCTATTTTGCACCACAAAATCCTGTGAAAGTTCACCAAAAGAAGATAGAGGGTAGCAATACAAAGGAACAAACCAGATCACGGTGTTGATTGCAGACTGATGACTCCCTAATGTCCTCTGTTAAAAATGAACAATATTAAGAAAATAAATTGCTTGCCTTTATTATCTAGCATGACTAATACGAATCAGCTTACTGTGCAGCAGCTTCAATCAAACTGCTTGTATAAAATAGTTGTGAAGACACTGAAGCATGAATGCAGCAGGTCAGCAACCAGAGAGTATTCCTCCAGTTGCTAATCCATGCTCAAGACCAGGTTATTCTTCACAAATACTGTTTCCTTGCTTCCCTTTCTCACTCACTGAAAGACAGCTCCATGGATGTCTCCTTGTGCTGCAATGACAAAATCAATTGTCTGGGTGGAGATCTATTTGAAAAGATAAGACAACCATTTAAGTGGAAAACATGAGTTTGAGGCCACAAGTGTCCCCAAGGTTTTGTGCCGATATCTATTGTGTTGCCAGCAATAAGAAAGCCAGTTATAAGGAAATTCCTCTTCATTCTGTGTCTACTCTACTTCCCTTGACAAGAACATATACTTTTTTAAAAAAACTTTTTCAACTGTAGGTGGTGAAATCACACTGTCTTGTCTGTATTTCTCACTGATAGACTACCCCTGTTCTCCAGTAACAGCTGAATCTTGTGGTCAGTTGCAAAATGTGAAAAAAACAGGTTTCAAAGTAGGAAAGCATGATGAACAAGTTTACTGAAAACATGCACAGTACGGAGACAGATTAGTACCCATGTTGAAGTAAGGTTGCAATCTGGCTTCAACCATATTAGATGCCAATGAATCCTGCAGAGGAGAGACATTGGAAATTAACAGAAAAAACATCATATAGCAACCAAGATATTTACTTGTTTCCCACTCACATGGTAAATAGTTGCTCTTGGATTTAGGGTGACACTTTCCATTTGCGTGTAATAGCCCTTGAATAGATACTGTATTTGGTTGCTCTTCCTCCATTGGAAAACTCCTGTCCTTTCAAGCTAACTGATATGCTCTCAGCTGCTCTGTTTATTTTGAATTCCATTTCACTGCCCTTAACACAATGGCTATTTAGGATTGTTACTGTGATTCATATTACATGATGAGCATCATAGCCAATTAATTCTCTGTGGCAGTATCCCTTCTTTACAAATAAATTTGAAGTAAGCCATATGGTTATCTGATAATGAGTAAATTTTCTAGGTCAAGTATGGATTGCATTTTGGTGTGGATATTTCTGAATTGGATAAAAAGACCTTCAACTGTAATTTCATTTGAATGAAGTCATAATTAAGATTTTTTTTGTTGTTGTTCCTTTCAGTCTTTGTGTCCTGGGCAAGACAGACACAGTATAAATCCAACTGCAGCAGAAGTACAGATATCAGCTAACTATAATGTACAGTTTTCACATGTCATCAGAAAGTTAGAGTAAACATTCACTTTCCTGAGCTTCCCTGTATTATCTAGTTATCTTTGGAGAGAGAAGATAGAAATAATTTATTAAAGGAGCAAATTAAGTTTCTCTGTTTTAGTGCAAATAATTGGCTAACAAATGGTGAAGAACTCATTAGATATTGGAGATTTGTGTATGAATATTCAGTAAAGAGGTAAAAACTTCGATAGTGAATTTTATGCAAAAATATTTTACAAATGCATACATTAATTTAATGTTAAAGGTACATAGACTAATGAAGATCTGTTGGCCCTGGATAATTCTGACTAAGTACATGATAGGTAAGCTGTTCTAAACATTTACTTCACATATTTCTGCATAACCCCAAACCCCAAGACTATTTTTAGTACCTTAGAAAACATTTGAGACCAATAACAATGCTAATAACACATTCCAATGTGTCACAGCAAGAGAGCAGGATAGATCCAGGGCATGTCCTTCAATAGCAGGGGATTTTTTAGATTAGCATGTCTAGATGTTTGTGGGAAATGGGTCAAAACCTACAGAATAGGAAAAACTGGAAAGTTTTCAACTGCTTTTATAGATTTCCTTTGGGGAAAACTCCTGACTCTTAGACATTAGTTTAAATAAATCTTGAACATGCACAATTATACAACAGTAACTAAGAATTTTGAGAACTTGAATTCTGTGAGAAACAAGTCTAAAGGAGAAGAAGTTTGGCAGTTTAATCTAGAAACTATATTAAAAGCTTAATCACAGACTATGCAAATACTGGAAGGATAGAAGGTGTAGAAAAAGAAACAGCTTTTGTAATGTATTGACTGTTCAATGATTTCAGTTGAATGAAGGGAGTATACAGAACACAGAAAAAGAAGTCATATTATTAAGGACAAATGTGTGTGGAATAAAAGTTGTAAAAGACCAAGATGTAAAATAAGACACAATTGGCAAGAGTCATAAAGAGCAATGAGAGGACATTCAGTAAGCATGTTAGCATCAAGGTGAAGATAAAGGGAAAATCTGATCAGGGAAAGGAAGAACTGATGACGACACCAAGAATGCTAAAATGTTTAATGTTCTTTTTAGCATCAGTTTTGCTAAAAAGATTATCTGAGATCAGGCAGCTGAGACATAATCAACAAGAAAGGGGTAAAGATTCAGTCTGGAGGAAGGAAAAGTACATTGAAGAGCTCTAATGTAAATTAAAGGTTTTACATTGGATAGTCCAGTTGAATTTTACTCAGAAAACTTTAAAGACTTGATGAAACCTTATAGAATTCATGAAAGATTATGAAGTTTTGGAAAGCTGGAAGAAAGCAAATCACAGTTCTCATCTTCAAAAAGGTGAAAAAGTAGGAATGGAGAATTATACTTGAGTTAGATTTAGTTCCTTTTATAAACAGCTGGAACAAATAATCGAACAATTTATAAGCACTTGGAGATAACATAAGAGTAGAGTAACTGCCAGCACAGATTTCTTGGGAACAAAGCTTGTCAGAATAATCTAATTTCCTTTCTGTGATAGGATAACAACTTTACAGGTAAAGGAGAAGAATTGTATATGCTCTCTGTTAGACATTTTGAATTTACAAAATCTTTTGAAGCTGCTTTACATGACACTTATAAACAAAAGATAAGATTAATACGATTAGTATTAGAGATGCGCAAAATGATCAGATGTGCCCAGAAAGTCATTAACAGTGATTTGCTCTCAAATTGGAAGGTAGTATTTAGACAAGTTCTACAGATGTCTTTCATGTCTTCTATGATTCTGTTTTTTCGTGAATGATTTAAATGTTGAAATCCAGAATAGACTAATTTAATTTCACATATGATCCATTAGGGAAGTAATCAGAAAACAGACAAACAGATAAGCTGGTAAAATTCAATAAAGGAAGTTTTGAAGTTCTTCACTTAGAGAGGAACAATGAATGAACTGTTCAAATATGGCTTAGAAAAAAACCCCCAAAACCGAGAAAACAGACAAATGCTCTGAAAAAAAGTGTCTGGTCAGCATACTTGCTCCCAGGTTGAACTGGAACTCAGTATGTCATGCTATTCTACTCTCCTGGAGTATAGAAATGGAAGTGCTGTGCATAAGGTATGTAAATAAATCTTTCCGCGCTGCTTGGCTCTAATAAGGCTTCAGGTAAGAGTACTGGTCCAGTCCAGAGTACTGACATAAGGTGAAGGTAAATCAGATGGAGAGAGAGCCTGAAGTCCAGTGCAGTGTAATAAGAATGGGCTTTAAAGGTATAAGATTTCATGTATGTTTTTTTGTTCTGTCATACACAGAGCAACAAACAAAAAGAAAAAGAGAAACAAACAAAAACAATAAGAAAAAAAGAGAAAACCTCTTTTAGGAGGCATAATCATGAACCACACCTTAATTTGCTTTCATTGCAGAAACATATTCCTACCTCCAGCAAAATAAAAGTATACTGATAGACAATTAAATCTAACATTTGTACACACAAATCTTAGTTTGTAATTAAATGAGGAAAAAATCATCATTACTTACTTCTTATAAACATTGTGTTCAGAAAATGTCATTCTATAAATTTATGTTGGTATCTGATCTTTTTCTTGAGGGGGTATTTTGTCTAGAAGTCTGATACTTGGCAAGCGTCAATTTGCATTTCATGCAGAGTTCCTATTGAGCAAGAATGAATGAACCAGAGGATATTGTTTGGAAAAGTGAACACAACTCATCTAAATTTTCCAGATGTATATCTGTTGGTGCAGTACACAATCAGTTCATATAATATGCTGTTCTTATATTTCCACCTTATTTCTAGCTTGAACTTCACTCTGTCTTCAACCTTTAGTTCACTATTTCAAAGCAAATTCTCTACAGACACACAAAAAAATCTTTACTAATTTTTTACCTTCACATCTAATCTTGACAATACAATAGAAGCTGAGAATTGTTGGGAATTTTATAAGAATGTCTTTATTGCAAGCTTGGTCTATTTGTGCATTTCTGTCTTTTGGAGGCTGAAACTCTGCCACTGATCAACATCATCCCATTGGCAGAATGGCACCCACAGCATCTGAGGTGTAGGGTGTGCTACTGCCGTGTACGTTATGATTCTCTCAACTCGTACTACCGTTGGTGGAGCCAAGGAGTGGTGCAACTCTTACCGACATTCAAAAGTCTTTTGCACGATTGACTGTTGGTGTCAGATGACCTGGACATTAAATGTCCCTGATAGTCCATCAGAGCCGTGGCATTGCTTATGACCCTGTGTTTGCTGTCAGGGATCAGGCGCATCATCGTATGGGTGCCTTGTTGCTCATCTTTCTTACTGTTTCAGTAAAGTTTGGTTTATAACATGTTGTCAGACTCCATTACTGCTCAGACCACAGAGGCACGGCTGTTCTCTGAATAATGTGGTGGTTTGCTTCATGTTGATTAGCAGCAGTGCTGTTGAAAAGAGATTAGGGAGCCCCATCATTAGGAAAAAAGATACTGATTATTAGTCTTGAATAAGAATACTTATCCTAAAATGTAAGATTATGTTTCATGCATTAATATTCATAGCTGGTGTTATAATTAATTCTATTTGTCCTGTATATTATTGTCTGGCTCTACATATGAAAAGAGCTCAAGTTCAAAGAGAGGCCTATCCTTCATCACAAAGTATAAATAATACCCACTAAAGTATCTGTGTTTTCAGCAGGAAAATAGGGCAAATGAAGCATGAGCTTTGGCAAAAAAAGGCACAATCATGACACTCAGATCAAGAAACAAAAGATGACTATGTTTGTGATCTCACTAACACCATCATTCTAATGAGTAAAATACTGATAGTTTTTAGTGCCTTATTCCACAAGCATTTATGAGAATGTTGTCGTGTCAATTATGGTCACACTCAAATTGCCCTTGGATTAGCTTATGATATGGGAAAATAAATTATTATGCTTTTTGAAAAGTTGTGTTTATGCAAAGATCAGCAATATAATATGTTAGAAATGGCATAAACATACTCCAAGAGAAAACTTGTTTGTCTGGTGTCATGCAAGCCAAAGCAGTGATAGATCTGATAGGATTTTCTTTTGTTTCTGAACAGAAAACAGGTGACACTGGTCAGCAAAATATCTGTTTCAAGCCAGGACACTTTTAATCACTCAGATGTTTTTTACAGAACTGATGTATCTGAGGAAAAAACAAAACCAAACATAAGAAATGTGGAGACTGCTTTTTAAAAAGACAGAGTTAAGTGACAGAAAACTAAACAGAAAACTGAAAATGACTGTGCAGAGGAATACAACCAAAAGGTTATACAGGCAAGTTAGGCTGCAGATATGCTTCTACAGCTGAAATTCCTTGTGGAATAACTGAAACATATACTACACCACTGTGGCACAAGGTATTAACGGAGAAGTAGCTTTTAAATGTGCTTTGTTTTTCCATGGTGGTGTTCCTCAGCAAACATCTAGAAGAACTTCATAGGATTTCAGGGTGAAGTTCATGTGCCTAAGCAAGCTGTTAAAATTACAAACATGGTGGTGATATATAGCCAAAGCAATAGATTTAATAACTTGGGGGGTGGGAAATAAAAGGCCCACAGGATGATTATGAACCCAGAATGTGAGCAGAATGAGTCAGATGGTTACTCATCAACTCTTTACTAGATCCTAGCTGAAGATATTCAGTTATGTCTGAACCATTTCATTTGATTTAAAGTCTCTTCTCAAAAAGCTGAGGCAAGAGATTAATTTGAAAACTGCCTTTCAGTGGCAGAAACTCTTGAGAGAAACATTGGTCTCTCTCTTCTCCAGGTCAGCTCCTTCATCAGCCTTGAAGCCATGCTAACTATGTTTGCAGAAATTAATTTCACCATATACTCCTTGAGGATCAGCTAACAAATGTGCCAGCAGATAAAATGCATGTAACAATATCTTCAAAGTCAGATTTTTGTGCTCCTTTTGGTTTCAAAGATTGTAAGTTTATGGTGTGAAATGCAGTCCAGATCTGTTTTAAGCAGTTCATGTTCCAACTGAATTTCCTGGAGACACAAAATGTGATTTTTATTTGAGTGGATACCAGGATAAAGGTAAATACCTCTACATAGATTATCTCAAGTTTTTGCTTCATCCATGAAGAATAATTTTTCATTAAATGCTTCACTGCTTTCTAGATATTTCTTTTTTTTAAAAAAAAGTGCAATCAGATGATCCTATAAAAATTTGTGTTTGTCAGATTATTTTTTCAGGGGGTTTGTTTGGGACATTTGTACGAAGCAAGACTGTGAAAACATGAGCATTAGGCTTCCAGTATGATACATTTTTAAGGAAAAGGCCAATGCTCTTCTCAGTTTTGTTCATGTAGAAAAATAATTGTCACTTTTACCCTTTGAACTCACTTCTTGCTTGTAGTTCATAACCTTCTCCTGCAGACCTGTCTGAACTGTATTTCGTCTAGGCATATAATTGAGGGAGAGCAAGATCCTTTAGTGTATGCTTCATCTCACTGAGAGTCAGGTGTGAAGTGGAGTCAGAAGCTTTTGCTGTGAAGATGATTCTCTTGGGACAATCTGAGAGAGATTCCCAAACTGATCAAGACCAGAGAAAGAAAATTGTGCTAAAACAGAAGGGATGGCTTATATGACACTGGTAGTTTGAAACCAGATGATGGTCTGCCAGGGAGGGAGAGCTTAAAGTGCAGACAGCTTCTGAGAACATTTTTATTCTCTATCTTCTTCCAGTTCATGCTCAGTTATACTTTGTGATTTATTTAATAAAGTGTTATAACTTACTGTCATATTGAAAGTTTCTTTATGAAAGCATTTCACCAGATCCCCATATGACCATTCAGGTGTACCATTCAAGGGAAATGAATCAATGACTAATAGACCTCTACATCTGTTCTAATGGTATTTGTTCATTATTATTATTATTTCCAGCCATTTCCCCCATTTTTCCTATTGTAAAAAGACCAAGAGAATATTTTATTTTCTTTTTCTCCTCCCCACCCCCAATCATTTTGGACAGGAGACGTTAGACAGGAATTAGCTCAGTCTCTGAACTGTGCTTGTCTGAACACATCTGTGTATGTCTGTGTGTTTGTACATGTTTGTGCATGTCTGTGTGTATGCAACAGGCTTGCAAAGATACAGAAATGATCATTCCCCTTCCTATTTTAAATTAAATGAAAATTATTGTTAGAGACCAAGGAGTCTATCACATTGATATCCCACAGCAGGCAGACAATAGTTTCTTTCTTTATGACCCCAGTGTGATCACACCTGCAAGAGTAAGTTCAATTCTGAACCTCAATATCACACAGTGTAAAAAATCAGAGGGAGTTCAGGCAAGTGCAGCAGAAATTATTAAGTGTTCAAAAGGAATTAAATGTAAAGAAATAATGACGACACAGCCAAGCAGTAGCTAATATGATAAGGGAGTACAATGTCTGAAGGAAATAAATCTCAACAAGAATTTAAAAAATTGTGTCAACTTAGGAAGGTAGAAGAGAGAACAAGAGATTTTGAAAGGAGAAGCTAAGGTTAAATCAACAAATATGGTATTACAGATAGATTTCTTAGAATTTTGAAAAAAAATTGTAAGAAAAGTACAACAAAAAAATTTTTAGGATGGAAGGTTCCCTGTAGGTCATCTTACCCAAGTTCCTGATAAAAGCAGGCCTAAATTTGAATATCCTACGTAGCTAGATGTCTGTCTCATTCAGTAGCAGGCTCACATTTTGCTTTATTTCCCTTTTATTTTGCCACTTATCTGTAGAATTGCTTCTTGCTCCCTTTCATGTACTGTCATTTTCAACATCAGCTGAACTTTGGTTTCCTTAATTCTCTTCCTAGAGACTTGGCGCTGTTCCTGTGTCTCTCCTGAGTGGAGAGTCCGCAGCTCCACTGCTTTCTTTCTGTACGTGAGCTAATCCAGGATTTCTGCATTGACTCAGCTGGCCTTCTGCCACACCTTCTTGTTCATATTGGGATTGACCCTCTTTTGTTTTAAGGAGTTTTTCCATGAAGAAAAGTGGATCTCACCAGACCCTTTGGTGTTCAGATCATCCTATGAGGGGATCCTGCCTATCAGTCCCCTGATAAAGCTGAATTTCATTCTTATATTGACCGCTGAAGCCCAGGTTTGCTATTCTGCCACACAACAACTGTATAGAGGAATAAATGTCATCTCATTGACAATAAAAGAGACGAAATCAGATGCATCCTTAATCCTTGGAACTGTTCCACTGGTTCTTTTTTCATAAAATCTTTGTAACTATCAATCTGAATGGTCCTATCAGGAAATAAAATTTATAGTTATGAAATTATAATAAAAGGTAGTGACCTTGAATCTTTTCTTTGGCTATTGATTCACAAATTAAATCTTAGGTAATAGATAGCACTTTTACTCAGTAATATTCAATGAAATACCAATCATAATTTAAACTATAAGTAAAAATTTTTAAAAAGGGGAAGTGTCATTACCAACATTCAGTGGATAGTATTAACTATTTTAATATTATTATAAAATATTAACTATGGTATTACAACATTTTGAATAATGTATTCACATTTAGATAGCTACATAATAGAATCTCAGAAAAACAAGACTAAGAAGGCATTGAGAGGTCATCTAGTCCTTTTCTTGCCCTAAGGCAGAATCAGCTTTCTTTATGATTCGGCATAGACATTTTCCCACTTCTCTTAAAGAGTTCTATGACAGAGACTCTCCTAGCAATCTATGCCTGTATTTCACTACCTTACCTTTACATGTTTCCCCAGTGTCTGTTCTGAATGTTTTGTGTTGCTTTTGAAGCTCATTATTTCTTGTCTGATACATCATGGCTATGGAGGACAGTTTATTTCCTTCTCTGCGGATATGGATAAGCAATTTGGTTTACATTCACCTCCGTGTAATTTTTTAGAAGAAAAAACTTCTCATATTTTCTTAAGAAAATGTCATATGAAAGAGCAACAAATATGTTACAAAAGTGAAACTATATGACACACAACTCCCTTTCTGTTTGCCATTTTGTAGAAAGACTAGACTGTTTAGGTTGGTTTGACCCTACTTGTTCTTCACAGAGCTCCATTCTGTGAGCTGTGTACTTCATTCTTATCTCTTATGTGCTTGCAAATAGGTAGTTTTATTATTTACTGCTGAAATTTTCAGAAAGTTGAAGTTAGGATAACTTATCTATAGTTCTCTGCTATTGTTACCTTACTTCCCTCTATCCCCCCCTTTTTTTTTAATAAAATGGGTGTTAAGCTTCCTATTAGCCCTCATTTATCAGAATGATTGTTGCAACCAGTTTGCTTATACTGAGTTAACAGAAGTTATTCATTCAATTTATGATTAACTGTACATATACTATCAATTGCGTATTACCTCTGCATGTCAAAATAATTATTTACTGATCATATTTTAGTCATATTACTAAATCATCCACCAAAAGTGAGAGAATCTCTCTGGTGATCATTTTAGTTAGAAATGAGAAACTGCTGCCCTGTCAATAAATTATCATCACCAACAAATTCTGATTGTGCTCCTATGAGTTATATAGAAAATGAGATGTAGTAGAAAATATACTCATAAGTATTAAAAAAAATCAAACCCAACCCCCAAAATCCAATTAGGCATAATATTACAAGAAATAATCTTACCCAAAGAAAACCACTGTAGTACATCATAATTTTACACAGCACTATGATTTTGTGGACTCAGACCTAGTGTTCAGTGTGTGCCACATTAACCCTGAAAACCTGGTTAATAAAAAATAGTTATTCTGTCATGCCTGTGCTCAGGTGGAGTGTTCCTTTCAATACCTAGGGGAAAGATTTTGACATCTTGTGAGCCACCATTGGTTACAACTGTTGGATTCATCCCATTCTGTTTTAGGAACTTATCTGAGGAGTCTGGGTTAGGACTGTAGGTTTTCTAGGAGCTGATCCAGAAAAGCCTATCTCTTCCCATTGGCTACAGCATGACTGCCATTGTCTGATGCAGTAAATGGCTAAAAATAGATTGGATGTATCTAGTCCTTAAGGACATTCTTGAGTGTAATGTTTTAAGAGAATGGATAGATTTTATGTAATGTATATATTCCGTGTGAGGGAAAAAAAAAAAAAAAAAAAAAAGGGAAAGATGCATTTTTGAAAGAAATGGGAGGAAAGAGAAAAGTTAGAATTGAGACTACAGATAGCATGTATAGATACTATACATAGATAGAGATACTGTACATATCTATAGATATAGATGTGCTATAGACAGCATATGGTGATACCCATTTGGCTGCAACTACAGTAATGTAACTGAGTTTGGCTGTGGACATTAAGTATTACAAAACTGAAAGAGAGAAAATTTTGAGAAAAAAAAAAAAGATGTCAAAAGAACAACAAACAATGCAATGAAGAAGCAACTTCATTAGCTGGCAATAATAAAATACTTTGTCATCTTTTAACATATGATACCTACTGGAAAGAGACATTATAAACAGTGTTAATAATTCCTCCTCTTCAGTTTCTGAGATACATGACAATTCAATGCTTAACTTGGGATGAATTTTTTGGCAAATGCCACAGTCTTTCAAAGCCATTGTTAATAGAATTTGAAGACATGGCCATAATCTCTGAAAGAGTTAATTTTTTACTTATATTGAAAGACTAATTTTAGTTCTCCAATGAGAATCTGCCACCTGAGAGGACACTTTGTTGGCATATACAAGCTCCAATTACATTATACATTGAAAAAAACCCACAAACTTTGGTTTAGTTCTTATATCCAGTACATAGTCATATATAACATTCATAAATAAAGAGATCAACATTTTCTGTTCTCATATTCATCGTAAGTCTGCTTCTATGTATAAAAACGGGCCTGTGTATGAACTCTTTTGAATTTTTAAAAGAATTTTGATTTATGCACAGGAAATAGACTGAGTAATGGAATGAAAGCTGTCTAGACATGCACATTGCAGGCAATCCTTCTATGAAAAAATCAGAGGATATTAGAGTGGATAGTATCCCTCTTGCAACCTTTCCCTTCCCCCCCCCCCCCCCTACAAGAATCTGCAGCTTCCCTGGAGGTCAGTTTGACAACTTTCAGATGCACTAAATTAATTTAACTCTAATTTAACTCTAATAACCAGTGAAGAAATGAAATAGTACTGAACAATAGCAGCACTCTGTGGTGTTTACAAATACATTTACAGGAGGTCATTCCTCCTGTGAACCCATTGTACATGCCAATTTTTTGCACTCTTCATTATAGTAGAAAAAGTATGGGTAACAATGAACTGCAAACCTTACTTAGAAAACATATAACTTACAAGCATCAAAAGACAGCTAGGGTCATCTGTAAAGCAGATTTCATGGTTGCCAATGAGTATTTTGCTGCTTTCAATAAATGGACTTTAAAAGGATTTTAATTGCATTTCTTTTTTTGGCTAACAACCTGATTCTGAGAATATTATGTCTACAGCTATTCAGCTCTAAAGAGCATTATTTAGGCTGAGCAAAAAAATGCCTACCAACACTGTTCAGCTCTAAAGAGCATTATTTAGGCCAAGCAAAAAATGCCTACCAAAGTTATTGACATCTAGACTAAGTGATCTTTCTGAAACTGTGTAGCAGACTTCTTCCAAACACCTGATTACTAAAATTTGCTCTCTTCTGTTTACACTTACATTATTTCCTCCATAATATTATGTGTGTATGACTATTATCTCCTCAGAGTTTGCAGATCATATGCTACAGAAGAGACACAATATGGGAAAAAAGCCTAAGTCAACTCAGGTGGAAAATGTAGGCCAGTGTGAATACAATTTGGGCTTATCACGCACATGCTTCTGCCAATACTGAATGATTTGCACATTGTTCAAGCCTAGGAAAAGGTAATACCCTGTTCTGAGTAATGAAATCCAACATTAACTAAATATATTGGAAACAGCTGATCTCATAGTCACTAATGTATGCATGCAAACTATCAGAGATTGCTCCAGTTTGGGACACAGGCCTAAGTTTCGTTTCTCTGAAAACAGGTATAGCAAATATGGGAAATCTAACTTTATGCACATAGTGGTTTTCTATGTTCTTTTCCTTTGCTAATAAAAACCAGATAAACCTCTTGATAGAATACCATGGGTCAATGGTATCACTAATTCTTTTGGAAGTTCCCAAGAGTGTGTTTTAAGTTGATTTAATAAAATAGAAGAGGAAGAACTGTTTGCTCTATAAGCATGCGAAAAGATAAGAATAGCTGTACTCTGCTCAGTTTTCATCTGGCTTTATTATGCTGAGTCTTGATACTTTGTGTTTTCATGCATATAATATATAAATCAAAGGCCAAACCAAAGTCAGTGGCAATACCATATTGACGAGAGGTGTGGTTCATACAGAAAATCTTTTCCAATGTTTGTCTACAATGAGATGGCATACTAAGACTGTCTGATTTTCTCCTTTTCCTCTACGTTTTATTTTGATCAGTGTGGTTATACCGGAGAAGTAAATAGCTGAAACAGTTCATATGAATCTTTATTTGCTGAGAATGCAAAAACTCTAGGACATAATGCTCAAGAAAATGAAAGCAAATGAAATTATAAATTTCTAAGGAAAATGCAAAATTGCCTTGAAATGTTTTGTATCATTCTGTTTTGGTTTTGTTTGGTGGGTGTTTTTTGGTGGTTTGGGGTATTTGGGGGTGTGGGTGGTTAACATTTGTATGTACTACTAGAGAAAAACTCTTTAGAATGCTTTCAGGATTCCTCATAAATCTGACAGTGTATCCTTGAAAGCATAAGAACATGAATAAAAATTATGTTTTATCTGCAAGATTTAAAAAACAAACAAACAAAAATAATCTGTGTTTTAAAAAGGAAGGCCTAAGAACCTATTTTATTCACTTTCACATGATACATAAATATTGATAAAATACTACTGATTTAGAAATTTTGCTGTAATGTTTGGCAGCTGAATGTTTATTCACAAAGAATTGTGTTTTGACTCACTGCTATTATTGACCTAATTCACTCAGGAAAATTATGAAGATTTGAGTTAATCCTTAATGGTACATAGGAAAGGAAACTATTCCTTTTCACAGAACTTCAATTAGTTTCTTGATTCTTTCTTGAAAAAAATGTATAAATAACTGGCATTTAAAACACATTTTACCCTAAAATCCTCTGTTTATTTTCCTTTCTCTAAGGATTTGACTCAGAGTTACCATACGAAACTTGTTAACTGAAAATAAGGAATAATTTTCCTGATTAAATAGTCTTAAGTTTAGCTTATGATTAACCAGATTTTTAGACACATTGAAGTGCATTGGTGAAGATGAATCTATAGCAAAACCCTCTCTACGATATGAATATTGTCTTCTAACAGGATCTAGAATATATAATTTGGCACTATTTTTATACCGATTTTATTTCTTTCTGAGTTCTTCAGCATATGTAGTCTGGACTGACTTGAAGAAGTGGCTCTCTGCCATCCACCTGCTGCCAGTTTTCTGTCTCTGGCTTTTCTGACAGTATTTAAAGTATGCTTTATCCAGAGGAAAAGCCTTGCTCGGTGCATATAGCAGTTAATTTCACCTCACCGGAATGATAAAAACAAAACCAGAACTCTTTGTGCTCAGTTCTTTTTTGAGAGAAAGTCAATAAGAAGTCGAAGACACCTATATAAGCCATCACAGCATAGATTTAAAGTAATTTGGCATTTTTCAAATCATATAATAATAAATATTTTTTAAAAATCTACACAAAGTGTATTTGTTCTGGCTGAGATGGAGTTAATTTTCCCCAGAGCAACCCCCATAGTGCTATGCTTTGCATTGGTAGCTGGAAAGGTGTTGGTAACACCAGTGTTTTGGCTACCGCTGAGTAGTGCTTGCACAGCATCTGTGCTGTCTCTCTGTTTCCCTCTCACCAGTAGGCTGGGGGGTGGGAAAGATCTTGGGAGGGGACATAGCCAGGACAGCTGACCCAAAGTGACCAGTGTGATATTCCATACCATATGACATTTGTTCAGCAATAAAAGATAAGAGATAGGAGAAGGTGTCGGGGCATTCATTATTATGGCTTTTGTCTTCCAGAGCAACTGTCTGAAGCCCTGCTTCCGGGTAAGTGGCTGGACATTGCCTGCTGATGTGAAGTAGAGAATAAATCTTTTGTTTTCCTTTGCTTCTGCATGTGACCTTTGACCTTGCTTTAGTAAACACCTTTATCTTGACTCACGAGGACTTTTTTTCATCTTTTTTTCCCACTGCCCTGTCCTGCTGAGGAGGGGGGTGATAGAGTGGCTTCATGGGCACATGACATCCAACCAAGATCAACGCACAAAAAGTTAAAACATTTTATGGGTATATCAAAGTTGAATGTTTTTAGAGCAAAGCTACACAGAATATTGGTCATCATACATAGGTTGAAAATGAAAAAAAAGCAAAAAGTCATCAAACACTGCAAGAGCTGTTTTGACAGCTGAGGCTTGAGGAGACGCATAACAAACTTCTACACTTGGCTTTTCATTTTAATATTGGAGCATTTTACATTGAATTCCTTTTTAATTATTCCAGGCAAGTCAGGAGAAAGTATTGATTAGCTTTACCTGATGACATGCCCGTAAAGTCATCAACAAATATCGGTGTCTAATTCTGAAGTACATGCATATGTCTAAGATAATGGATTATAGTGGAGTGGCATTGATAGATAAGATATTTTAATGTGTTTATTTAGATGTTAGATGTTTCTGAGAGTTTAATAAACTAATTTCTTCCTATCACATTTTGATGCAAGCTTAAATGCTTAGACAGCATTAGTAAAATATTGTTCCCAACTTATTTGGGGAACTTAGGGACGTAAAGGTTGCACCAAGCTTGGTAAATGAGTTCTCTTGGAGCTCTGTATGTGGATATCTCATGAACTTCACATAGCTCTGCTCCTAGAACTCTGAAATAGCTTAACTCTGCAAAATCATTTTCTCCCTCAGTACGCACAAAAACATGGTGTTTTGTGATAATACTAAGCAAAAAAGCAAAACCACAACCTTCAAACATCTCCCTCTAGATAGTATTTTCCCACAATTTGGATGTGAATTTTCTCACCTATAGTTTAGTCTCAAATTCACATTGTTTCTAATCAAATTTTAAGCCAGATACAATGACATTTTTACCCCTCCTGCTTGCTATAGTTTGTCAGGAAGGTTAAAGAATGGTCATTACAGAAGAAGGAAGTTTGGTATTTGTTAGTACTGTATGTTGGAAATAGCAATGCTAATGCTCAGCCCAGCATATTTTCAGCAAAGTTTCAGTGGCTCACAGCCATCATTTGTACTTCTGTAAGGATTATGGGGAAATGATAAAAAGGTATTTTTGAGCCTCCTGACAAACAAGCTAGTAGAAAACAAAAGCAGCAAGCCCACTATCTTTACCAAGGGCCTCCTTAGGAACACATCATAAAAATAATTTGGTCTGACTGACTTAGCAGGGAATTCAAACCAAATCTCCATGCTCAACAACATCTATGATGGTCCCTTTGGACTCGTGTTCATTCTTCTGGAAGAATATAGTATGTTGCATAGGCCAATCACAGAGCCACTGTTTCTTGTTCGTCTCGGTGATGATCTGACTGACAGTTGGTGACATATTGTGCATCCATGGGGACAGGAGAATGCTCATACAGGGGTTGCTGATAACTTTTCCTACGAGTGCTTCTGTAAATAAGAGGCAAATATAACGGGATTATATTGATTAGACTAATGACAGAGCTGACAATGACTTGTAATCTCCTTTAAGAGGTCATTCAGAGGAACAGTCTTCTGTTTATTTAAAATTATTCAGCAATCTAGGATTAGCAGGAACCTTTTCTCTTTTTGTCTCTTTTTTATTTTTATTTATTTATTTATTTATTTTTCATTACAGCATATGCACAAGTCTGTGTGGTGGAGCTGATGACTGATGATGATGATAATAATGATAATGGCTGCTTTATTTTTTTCTTAGTCTTATGTGCTGAAGGCATACAGTATGCACTAAGACTTCATTAGGAATTCCTGAGATGAATGATTCCTTTTTTTCACCTGAAAATACCCTTCATCTGCATTTCTGATTCCATCTCAATTCTATAGACAACTTTAAATAAAAAAGGGAAATTTTATGGCTGATATTATGTTTTAAATGAAACTTTGTTATTGACATTTGAGAAACAGGGAAAGACTCTTCTATATGTTACACATTCCTCTATTAATCTACATACCATTATTGATTAATTAAAAGAATTCTAACAAGAGAGTGATTATGTTCTGCATATTATATCAGGATCTACAAGATGGTTTTCATAGTGGGACAATATAAAATGAAGCAGTCTCCCAGAAAATAAAAAATTACATATTAAATATGTCTTGAATCACTAACACTGTGTGCTATGCAGCACTAAGTAGTCTGAAATCCAAGCTCTCAGAGTTAGGATCAGGTATGTAGCTCTTGTCTCTTATAAACCTTATTTATGAACACATGAGGCTGCAAAGGTATTGATTTTTAAAACATCTATTAGATTCAACAGTCAACCAGGAATGGTTGAATGGTCATTAGTCACTGTTACACAGATTATCTGCTTATACATATGATAGCATGGTATTCATTTTCCATTTCAACGATTAACCATAGACAATAAAGGTTAGAAAATATAAGAATTCTGGGTATGTAGTGAGTAATCATGTACCGCAGTTAAAGCATAGTATGTTGAGCTGACCTTGAAATGAAAAACAGCAGAGGAGAGATGGAGTTATTCTCTTTTCACACAAAAAGGAGAATGAACTTCAGGTCATTCCTACTTTCTTGGCCACTGGCTGTTATCCTGGAGGTGTTGTGCTTGAGAGATTTTATCAACAATACTTTGTGATTACTACTGGGCAATCCAGAGAACCACATTAACATTGGCCTCAGAGGAATTTTTCCACATGTCAACCCAGCCAGAAGCTAAAGAGCTGTAAGAGAAATTATGGAGGAAAGCTAATTACAAAGGGGAGAAGAGGATGGAATTGAGTATAAAGTTAAAAAAAATATCTATTATTTTCAAAGATGTACTAGTATATGTCCTTGTGTGTATTTCTAGCTCCTTTGATACCCTATGACTTTCTCACATTTTGAGTTACATTGCATATTCAATCAGACAGCAAGCTTGGAGGAATATTATGCCATCAATTTTTTTTCAAGAATGAAAGCCTATAGCATAACTTTTTCATGAAGGTCATTACTGTAAGTTAAAAAATTGGAAACATGTAGTATATGCATTTATTAAGGATGCCCAGCTGTTACAAAACATAGGATTCAAAACATCTGTGACTAGAATCTGTCACATTTTAAGGATGTTATCTGAAAGTTTGTGTCTTCATGGACGATCTTTCACATACCTTCTTTCCCCAATACTTAGACTGTGACAAAAAAAAAAAAAAAAAAGCTTTTTTTCACTACAGATTTCAGCAGCTTTCCAGTACTTTCTGGTAGATTCCTTTATCACAGAGGACTAGCTACAGCCCTTCAACATAGCTCTTGTTTTCTCATATGCATACATACTTTGGTTCTCTTGGATGCAATTATCTTAAACATCTGCAGTTCAGGAAGCCAGAGATGAACTAGTCATCCAAGTCTTTCTTTGTATTCAAGGACAAAAATGGCAGTCTTAGGACACAATTCATTTGACTTATTCTATGTTTATGTTAAGTTGCAATTATTTCTTTCCTAAGAATGAGTGCTTATTTCCATTCATTTGTTAATCTGAGTCAGACTCTTTAGAGGAAGACATTGATGAGTTCAGTGCTGAAGATGTCTAAATTTGATCAAGTGTATCCAGTCCTTGACAACTGGAGAATTTCTACACATTATTTTCTTAGGGGGTAAAGAGGTGAGCAGAACTGCATGAACTTTCCTTTCCTTTTTAGGTAGGTAGACCTTCATAAGCTCACATCCTCCACTTTTGCTCTTCCTTTTAAAGTATTTTCTTTCCTCTGTATGCTGCTCAAATTGGAAGTAATTTCTAAAGCTCTGTGTAGTTTGAAACCTGATACTTATGAAAAGGGCTTAGTACAGCTGTTAAGACACTGCTGTGGTACACTGAACATCAGCTTTGTAAGCTGAGCAAAATGGACTCTGTGTGGATCCCCATTGCCTTTAGAATTTGTTCTTCTGATAGCTGTTGGAGAAACCTACATGTCTTCAGGGTGAGACAATTATTTCTTTTTTATTTTTCTTTTTTTTTTTTTTTTATGAGTACTGTTTCTTGGTCTGCTAGACTTTGTTCGCATAACTACTACTGAGTTTTCTAATGATGCCTCTAAACGACATTTCTAGTAGGAGCATGTCTTACTTATTCTTACTAGTGAGAGTGGCACATGTAGTTTATACATTTTTAATTTTTTGAAAGTGTTTAGCTGTTGTGGAAATCTGTACTATAAAAGTGAATAAAATGATGTTTTCAAAATTCTTAAAATTCTCTTATTCATGTGCTGTCTGCTGTGCTAAAACTCAAGGTGGTAGGTGCTTAATAAAATGACTGACATGCTATATAATGCAAGTTGCTAGCAGCAGCACTAGTTCTGTAGCACGCATTTCAGTTCAGCCTAAGCCCCATATCTATGAAGAATGATAATTAAAGAAGAATAAGTATGAGATATTTAAAATGCCAGTTCTCTGTGATTGAACAGACATACTGCTGTACATTTTTTATTTTTAATTCTTTTCTTTTCCCAAAAGTTCTTTTTCAGTTTCTGCATATTATATATTCTGTTACCTGTTAGCTTGAGTACCCAGTGCTAAGATATTATTAATTTCTTAAAGTTTAAATTGTGGTAACATTTGCCTTCCTTTCTCAGCTGGGTGTAGAGTTGCATTTAAATGAGATATTTTTGGTCTATACATTTAACATTATAAATAAACCCTTCTGCTACTATAACTATATTTGTATGTAAATTCTTCAGAAGACAGAAAAGCCGTTCAGAACATGAACACACTTTTTTTGTTTATTGATTATCTTTTACCCAATTAAAGATAAAAGTATAAACTTTACATCATAATTCTTTCCTTTCAAGCTTAAGTAAAACTCAAAGATTTTGTAAGAGTTATACCAGTGGAATGGGAAGTGGCACATTTCTTAAGATAAAACAAAGTTCTGTGTAGGTGTCTGTGTGTGGATAGACACAGGATGAAAACATCTTTCGCTATGCACTAGTAGGCCACTTGGATACAGACAGATCAAGCTCTGAAAATATATAGCAAAGCATTTTTTTTTCTGTTTTTCATCTCTGTTATCATTTTTAAAAGCAGTTTTATTTTATCTGATAAGGATTGTTCTCGCACTAAACCCCTACGACGACCTCCACAAGTTTGTGAAAAGCCTGTACTGAGATTCAAATATTTCTGCAAATGAGCCTCA
Source organism: Ibycter americanus (assembly GCA_035590275.1). Taxonomy (NCBI): domain Eukaryota; kingdom Metazoa; phylum Chordata; class Aves; order Falconiformes; family Falconidae; genus Ibycter; species Ibycter americanus. Next base: position 35,139,739 of record JAVJGI010000014.1, read on the forward strand.
ACCACATTATTCTCATAGAAGACCACATCAGAACTAACAGAACTGGTCTCATACAAATGTCAGATGACTCTTCTATCTTAGGTAAAGCTGGAGGTGTATGAGGGATCTTTTGTATTTATAAAGTACTGGCATCTCAGTGGTGAGAATAGGTCCGCTAATTTCTTTCCCCCCCCCTGCTGTCTTTTCATGGTTGACCTTCCTATTACCTAATCAGAAGAGCTAAGTGGAAGAAGAAATTTATATCCTTCTAAACAAAAATGGTAGCTACTTCTGTATGCCTTTGGAAAATCTCCTTCAAATAGTTCACATTTGCATCTCCCATCAAAAAAAGTGCAGCAGGGTAAGTTTCCTCTCTGTAATCTCATAAAAAGTACACTGAGTTCACACTGGGTAGGGGAATTATAAAACTGCATTGTACCCTTTTCTTGATGGATCTGTATATACTTTTCAAAAGCAGACAATTTAATAGCAGATCTGTAATCTGTACGAGTCTATTTAGACATGGAAAGTTGAGCCTTGTTTTTTCTCTTAAGAAAAAAATGTTTCTAAAATTGACTTTTCTAGTAATGTGGAATTTTCATATCTATTAAAACAGCCACTTCATGAAATAAGCCATTCTATTTACTGTCCATAACCTTTCTCAGAATGCCTACGATGAATTTCTCAGTGTGGCAAACACTCAGATGCATTTGTAAAGCCCAGAACAAGTGATATCATCATGTAGCTCATACCAATCAAATATTATTTAAAGTAGAATAAATCAGAACAAAATTACATGTCAGGTATTCAAAGGTTATGAGCAACAGAATTGCAGTACAAAATCATTGGCAGAAGGAGAAAATCACTACTGCAATCACGCTGCAATTATCCAGTTCTAGACTTCTTTATATGAAAAGTGGTATTGTAACAGTTTAATGAAACAGTGATAATAATTGAATGTTAGTATTTTTGTCTTCTTCAGATTTAACTTTTCTAGGATGTTGTTGAGAGGCCAAAGGAACAAAATGAAGAAGTGACTAAAAGCCACTGTATGTTACTATATCAGAAAACTTCTGTCATAGTGTCTAAACCCATATAATTCAGTCAGAATAAAATCATCAGTGTGCAAAGTATAGTAAAAATCATTCCATTAGTTTATTTATTCATGACATTTTGAGGGTTATTAAAAATGCTTACACATAGGCAACTGACGTGAGTTTCCAATCAAAATCAGAATACCTCAGTAAGGTTTCTGGTCTGAATCATGCTCTGGAAGAGTTTTGCCCTCCTCCCCACCTCCCCTTTCTCCCTCTCTCTTTGTCCTTCTTTGTTTTTTTCTTTCTTTCTCTGCCTCTCTTCCACTCTTTCCCTGGGTAATATAGAGTACCAAGGGGACCTTCAAATGACTTTTACTGTAGGATATTGTTAATATTCCCCTTATCATGCAAAATTAGAAAATATGTATTTAGACTACTAGCATTAACTAAAATACCACAAGATACTGCACAAGGCACAAATGTATTCTTCATGCAAATAAAAAAGGTAAGTACCTCTGATTATCATGACATAATAAGGGAAAATTTAGCTCACTCTCCAGCAGAAAGTACCTTCTTGATGAATTATGAGTCTATTTGGTTATGTGGAGAGTTGGACCAAAACCAAACAAAATGCTGATGGTTCATTTTTATCCTAAATCCCTGAAGTTTAAGATAGGGCAAAATTCATTACTTTAAGATACTCTAATTTGTACAAATTCTCAAGTGTGTAAACTAATATCCATGAAGAAAAATCTGTAAATTAGTTCAGCAGAAGTCTAGAGACCTATTATGTGGGAAATCACAAAATGATTTTTGAAGTCTTAAAAGCCCTTAAATATTCTGTAAATTTATTGTAAATACTGTCTGGTTGATCTTCCAGTCTTTTGGCAGGCAAAATTCTCCTTGATGCCAATGGGAGTTTTGCCATTATCAGAATTTCAAAGACAAAATCTTCTATAAACACTCCAGTAGTCCAAAACATTACATTTTATTATCTCCCTGAGAACTATACTCCTTATAAACTTAATAATAGTGAATAAATTTTTACTTGACTTGTGGCTCTGAGAAAAGTAATGCAGATCCAAGACCATATCTAAGCCTTACTTCAGTTTATAAGCAAGCAACTGGGTGCACTCTTTGTGCCTAGCTGGTTTGCTGTCTGCCACATGCCTGCCTATCGGTCTGCGGGTGTGTGGGTACATATGGCTCTGTGGGAACTGTGGCTCTACATGTAATTAATTGGGAATGGGAAAAATCATGAAGTTACAGTAAATAATTTGACTTGTTAATACAGCGACTGTTTTTCTTTGTATTAGGGTAACTCAACTTCTGTGAAGTTTCTAGCCAGTCCTGTGTGATACATGAAAGACCATTAAAAGGATTTTTGCTTTTGCAAGTGAAAACTTGCCATGTGCCAAGGAACATCTTCAAACCCATGAGGCATAGGAAAACAACAATGCTTGCGAATGTATCTTAATATGTCACTCCTGTCCCCAGCTGCTCAGTGAAAATGATTTGTTTTCACACTTACTATGAATTTCTCTGCGTAAAAGGAATGTGTCTCTCTTATTTAGCTGTCAACTGAAACTATATTTGTTGACTTAAAAAGAAAAACTATAGCAGAAGCTAATATTAAGGACTAAACCCAAAGAAAGACTTTAAATGCACAAGAACCCACAAACTCCATGGTCGTAGTTGGAATTTTGCTTTTTAGTCAGCTTAGATGTATTACAAATTTTTTTATTGTTCGGTGTTAGGGCAGATATGCTTGTTAAGCATGCTGAATTAACAGACGTCAAACTGGGTAAAGAGCTTGCCAATTACTGTGTGATGACAAACATTTAAAGTACTTACAGTAACCAATCCTATTGCACAGCAATCTCCCTGTGCCTCATTACCTGGTCACTTCAAATACTGTCACACAAAATACTTCTCCACAAAACTTCATTTCCCAGTGCTGTGCAGCTGGTGTGAAAAGAGCCACTTACTCTCAAAAATAACTGTTGAAGGTTGTCAGAAGGCAGTTTGATCAGCTACCAATGCTCTATATGTTGTAACAAAGTGGCAATACTGTCATTGCAACCCAGCCTTTACAGGATACAGAGGTGTAGCTTTTTGAACTGTGTTCTGGTCAGTCCTATAACTCATTGGGGATGACTGCACCAGATCAGTTCTTTCAAATTCCAAAAGAAAAACATGTGTACTAGAAACTATTCTGGTGTTTCAAAAGGACTTTCCTCTTAGACCAGCTCCATACAAATATTCCATCATGGTTCTGATGTAGCAAGCTTTTTATTTCTGGGCAATATGCAAGGAGGAAAAAAATTCCAAACACTAAAAGCAATAATTACTTGTGTAATATTAAGGGTATCTATCATAATGCATGTCTGAATGTCTCAGGACCCTAGCTAAATGCTGTTGTTCGATGGTTACATGTAATCAATAGTAGCATAATTATACTATATAGAATCAATTTCTACTTGTATTTACAAATGGAAAATTTGTGTTACTTCTTCCCCATTCAATCATTGGAATAAGTTGATTCTGCACAACTTAAAAGTTGACACATTTTATCCTGTCTGTGTTGTAGATGAAAATGTATGCATTACATGCACATATATTAAATTACATTACATACACAAATTAGTAAGCACATACATAAGATATTCTGACACTCTCTGTGGAAAACTTACATTGATTTTGTGTGTGATTTCAAATGTGTTCTAAAAATCAATGAGCAGTGAAAGGATAACGCAAGTTATTTGAATCTCCAGAGTCCGTTTAATTGGTTGCTTCTTCCAGCCAATGTCCTTGGTTGTTCATCATAGGAGATGCTGAAAGCAAAACATTGACCAAAACCTTTTTGCACTAATTTCATAGTGGAACTGAAAATGACGTTGTCAGTTTCCTGAAAGAACAAACTTTTCAAAGGCAACTGTTTGCTATAGAGGAGACAAGCGAATCTGACATCAGTGGTAGTGTGGTCCAACAAACTGGGTTTGCCCTACTTTGAAAACTAAATGGTGGTGTGAGTAAAGACCCCTTCAGAATGACCAAAGGTCTGCTCTGATGCCTGCATTACGTGAAATTTTCCATTAAGATGCAATACCTCTACATTACTGTAGTATAATCAAAACAATGTATCCGGTGTATTTCGGAAATTATAGTTTGTGTGTCAAGTTCAGGAAAAGGGAGTTTGCCCAGCTCTATCCAGAACACCGAGGTGCTTTGCACTGCTGTGTTAGTGTTTCAGATCTGTTGCTCCTTCCTGACACCCCTATCTAAAAAGCTCTCTCAGGTGGATATTAAGCTGTGAAGTCTTCTGATTCTCTGACTTACGGTAATGCTTTTGAAACTATTTACTGTGCAGTCTTGAGCTCTGATCCCAGAACTATGCAATGAATTCCATTATTTCTAAGCTATATTTATGTATTTATCTCTGCTCTAGCAAACAGTATTTGCTACAGCATTTGCAAATATTCCTGGAGTTCTAGAAGGAATCTCTTTATTGATTTTACTTTCTTTTAATGACTACTCACAAGAAACATAAGACTGAAACACGAGGAGCTTAAACTAGCATACTTAGCAGAAATTCAATTCCCAACCATAGAAAAGAGGTTTTATCCATATAAACCACAAGGGATAGGAATGAAGTTAAAATACTTATTTTACTTTGATATTTGTATTCAAATCCTATTTGCCTAAATTACATTGCTGTAGTGCCTGATCTTTTAGCTTTTAATAAGCCTCTGTATACACACCTGTATATAAAAACATATAAAATCTGTCTCTGAATGTATGAGTGTATGTATACAATGAGGTCTGTGTGTACTTATACATGGTTATACATATTGTTAAATTCATTTATACGTCTGTGCTTATACACCCATGTGTACACAAATACATTTTTACAGCTTGTTGAAAGCTGATAACCTGTCTTTGGTAAAGGAATACTTTGACACTGATTTACTTCAGAGCTAATTTCTTGAAATCTACATTCAAAACTAGAAAGAATCTCAAATCACCTTGAAAAATACACAATTTCATTAAAAGAAATTTTATGTCACCTAAGATAGAACTTAGTATTTTCCTTGTTGAACTTCATGAGGCTCATCTCAGCCCATTTCTCCAGCCTGTCAAGGTCCCTCTGGATAGCAGCACAACTGTCTCATCTATCAGCCACTCCTCCAAGTTTTGTTTCGTCAGCAAACTTACTGAGGTGCAGTGTGCTCCATTATCCAGATCATTAATGAAGATGTTTAACAGCATCAGACCCAGTACTGATTCTGGGGTACACCACTAAACACTGGTCTCCAACTAAACTTCATACCACTGATAACCACCCTCTGGTCCCAGTCTTTCAGCCTGTTTTCAACCCATGTTACTGTCTTCTCATCCATCCTGTATATCAACAGCCTCTCTATAAGGATTGTATGTGAGACAGTGTCAAAGGTTTTACTGACGTCCAGGTAGACAATATCCACTTCTCTCCTCTTGTCTACCAAGCCAGTCATTTCAACACAAAAGGCTGTCAAGTTGGTCAAGCATGACTTCCCCCTGGTGAATCCATGCTGATTACTCCTGATAACTTTCTTATTCTTTGTGTACTTGGAAATGGTTTCCAGGATTAGTTCCTCCATCACCTTCCCAGGGATCAAGGTGAGGCTGATGGTCTGCAGTTCCATGGGTCCTTTTCTCTTGTCCTTCTTGAAAATATGAGTGATGTTTGCTTTGTTCCAGTACTTGGGTACCTTTCACAGTTACCATGATTATTTGAGGTAAATGAGAGTAGCCTCACAATGGCATCAGCCAGCTCTCTCAGCACTTGTGGATGCATTCCATCAGATCCCATGGAATTTTGTACGTCCAGTTTCCTTAGGTATTCTCTAACCTGATCCTCTTCCACCAAAGGTAAGTCTTCTTTGCTCCCGACTTTCTGCCTCATCTCTGAATCCTTAATTTCTGAAGGATGGTCTTAATAGTAAAGACCGATGTGAAGAAGGCACTTAGTACCTCAGCCTATATTACCAGTATGCACACAAACACAAAACCACACAAACACACCTTTGCACCACAAATGTACATATATACACATGATAGGCCACACAGAGTGACACAGACAGGCACATTCAGCACTCATACAAACACAAACAGCAGTAATGGCCTCATCCTGTTTCCTTCTGTAGCTGAGCAGGGTGAGAATACACACACATATATATGTAAATACAATGCAGATCCCTCCAGCAGCTGGGCTTACACCTGATCTCAGTTTCCTAGTTGCTGATACATGAATATATGAGCCCCTGAGGCTGCAGACCCATTTCAGTTGCTGGTACAGATACACACACACGCACACAACACGTGCATGCACATACACATATATATTCAGCGTGTATCCTTGGATATTTTTAAGGTATGAGTAGACAAAGTCCTGAGTAAATGACTCAACTCTAGAGCAGAGGGTTTGACTAGAGACCTCCTGAGGTCTCTCCCAGCTCAACTATGATTCTCTAACTGAAGTGAAAATATTTCAGTTTATAACAAAGAGCTGATGTAATTAAATGTATTTTTTCCGTTTCTGTGATTCTCAAAGTGTGAAGTAGTTCAGTTAGTGCCTACTGGCTCTTCTTTTGGTGCTTACAGAGAGAACTAAGATTCAAGAAGGCTTACCCTTCTGTGTTTAGGACTAAATCTTCAAAGGGATTGTATGAATTGCAGAAATTGACTTTAGGCACTCTGCTCTCTGCTAGAATCCTCAGCCTTTAATTTATCACCTAGATTCCCTACAAAATGCTGTGTAAGATTTGAGCACCTAAAAAGATTTACAAAGTTCGGTAAAGCGGAGGAGCTGGATAATAGGAAAGGGCATGGAAACATGTTCTAGCACCCCTTTCTGTCCCCAAGTCAGGCACCTAATTGCAAGACAAAAAAAGTTTCCATTATCGTGCAAAACTGTCATTTGGGAATCATCTTCTGCAGCCAGTGTTTGTTTGGACATGCCATAAAGGGTAAATCTGTCATCCACTCCCTTACTACCACTACTGGATGACATCTTTCCTGAGGAATCCCATTATCAAATCTCTGTTCTGGCTGGACTGATGTGAAATGACTGAAAGATGTGAATGTAGGTCTCCTGCATTCTAGAACAGTATTCTAAAGCAGTGATGGCTGTGACTGTATAGACATGCACTTTACCAGTAATTGTTAATCTCAGTGTAATACATGTAGGCATTTTTTACACCATTACGTAGTACACTTTGTGAAATTGGCATGACTTTGTGAAATTGGCATGACTCAATCAACAGAGTTCTTCAGCACCCACAACCTGGATACGTTGTCTTTTTTGTTGTTGTTGTTGCTTATTTGTAAAAATAAAAATAAAGAGTTTTAATTTAAAATTAGTTCCTTTCAAAATCCAGTGGATAAGCCTTTCTATCTCACATATTCTTGATTCTCATCACATGTGTATAAAGAGAAAAATATTAATAGTAATATCTCTCTTTCCTCTGCTTCTCTATATGGCCTATAGCTTGTTTCTATTCATTTGGTGGTTTTGGCTATTTGTTTGTTGTGGGATTTTTTTGTTTCTTCTATTTTTTTTTCTTGGGTCAGGGAAGAAGGCTGGAGGTTGCTTTCCTTTTGTCGCTATATGGAAGTTATACACATTTAAGAAAGCTGAAAGAAAGCTAAAGGGAAGCAATAACTATTGCATTACTTATACAAATACATATATGCATGACAGTAATTCTTCTTCACAGTTAGGTGTCCAGATACTGTCAGATATTTCACATGAACTTTATTCCATTGGTCAAGAGTTTCAGAGACGCACTTGAATGTAATGCCTTGGGAGGTCAGGATCATGCAGGGAAAGACAATTTTTCTGCCAGTTAGCGCCAATCCTGTAGAGAGTCTTAATACTAGAGAAGAATCATTGATTTGGTCTCTGAATTTCATAAGGAGATAATGGACCACAGGGGTGATGTGCTCATCATGACCTCTGCTGCTAAGCAGATGAGCTAACACGGCCTATAGTACCTGAAGGTTTTTCAGGTTGCAGTGCTCCTGATTCGGGGCAGGAGCTTGAAGCTGGGCTTCCACATCTCCATGTAAGAATCCTACTGTCTTTTTTTTATTATTATTATTATTATTATTATTTATTTTATTTATTGTTAAAGAATCTTTTCAGTTTGTATTGATAACTAAGTATTCAAAAGTTTACTACATCACAAATATGAAGTGGAAGACTTATAATAAAGCTCCTGGTTCAGATTAGCCAGAAAATCAGATTGAAAAGATTTCAAACATCCCAAGTGTGTATCCTAATCTTATAGCTAAAGTGCCAGTCACTGACTGGGCACAACAGAGATATAAGGATCACATGGCCTGCCTTTTTGTCATCTGTACAATTGATCGCAATCCAAAACACCGCTAATACAGTAAAAAGTCAGGTGCGTTGGAGGATGGCAATTGAAATAACCTATGCCCAGTAATCAGCAAAAGGAAACACTAAACAGAAGGGTGTTTGTGAGTACTTCCCCATGCTTAGTCATCCAAGACAGGTTTTCCAGCAGGCACCTTCTTCCATTCAGGGTGTGAATGGTGGAAAAAAATTGTTAGCAGTAGAAGTAGTATTCACCTGACCAGATACAATTTAAACCATTAGAATCCCTTTATAATCATTTAAAAAAATCAGTATTCTAAGATGCAGTTCATTTCATCACTAAACAGATTTCTAAAATACGACAAATGAATTACAGCCTGTTACTTTTTGTTGACTGTAGAGATAGCCAGGCAAAAAATGCTTGTATTTAAAGTATCTAAATTTAGAGTTAATATGTACTTCTTGGACATAGGGGAGAGGATATCCTGGACATATGGGAAAGGATATCAAACAGAAATGTGTGCCCTGGACCTCAATATGTCTCTACCTATGTCTGCTATTTGAAAAATAGGTGCAATCCTTGTCTTTTTTCTCTTGCTCACAAAGCAAATGAGAGAAACTAACAAGACCAGGATCGAATAGGGCATTTTGGGATATGAGTTTGTTCTTCCTGACTGTCACAAGGCAAAACTACTCAGTTTGAATAGTTTAACCAAAATCAGGAGCAAAACAGTTCATAGTTTTATTAATGTCACATAATTAACCTGCAATCAGTGAGCTATACATTTGCGATCAATACCAGTAAAGCAACAGACAAACCACAACTCTAGATGCTTACAAATGTTAATAAGCACTTCCATATTTCTAAACACCCTTCTTTAAACAAAACCCTCTAAAATTTAATCCTCCCTCTCAGAGTTCCTCTGCTTCCCATCTGGGGGGGTCACTGGCACCCGTCCCCAGCAATGCAGATCCCCCACTTGCTCACACCCTGTGGGAGACATAAACCCTCCAGCCCTGTGTGAAGAAGACCCCCACAAGGTACCCTGCACCCAGCAGTGGGGGGCTCTGGATGCTGGCCCCATGCTGACACCCCACTGCCAGGTGCAAGCTGCTCCCTGTGTCCTGTGGGGCAGCTGTGCTGCGTGGTCTGGGCTCAGGTTGGGGTGCTGTGGGACCAGTGTGGCAGGCACAAGCCCGATGTGATTGCTGCTGCTTCTTTTCCAAGGTCTTTCCCTCTTGTAATGAACTTGCATTGTGGTTTTGGTTTGTTTGGATATTTTTTAATTTAATTTTTAATATACTTCTTTTTAAATTGCCTCCTCCTTTGCTTCAAAAGTCTCTGAAAATTCTTGGGTATTGTTTAATCCAGCTGATCGCTGCCTTCCTGGCTAACATGGATAGTTGAGGGCAGGTGGTCATCTTCCTCCTTAACATGATTATTTTTTAGACAAACACCATTCAAGCACTTTTGCCTATTGAACCTTCCCCCCACTGTGTGCTCCCACCTTATCGTAAGAACTGATGTTATCCAGGCTATTGGCCAAGGGTCGCTGTGCACCCCCATGCTGATTTAATGCACTAATTATCCCATTCATGGTTTTTACAACAAAGCCAGCATCTGCTGTGTTTTTGAAGCAGAACAGATTTTGCAGAAAGCCTGTCCATGGGCACCTGCATGTTTACAATGCAGTTACTGGATCAGTCCCAGTAAGAATGAACACTCAAGTATCATTAATTTCTGTATCTTAGGGAGTTGGGTAGGTACGTTCTCCAGCTTGCTTTCTGGTCATGTAGAGATCTCTAGGAAGACTCTGTTTTCCTAATGAATGTAGGTACCTCCAGGGTTGGTGACATTTGAGCAAGGATTTTATTTTTATTCAGAATTTTCTAATGAGGAAGTTAGACCTAGGCTGAGACATGTGTTTAGGACCCTGATGCCCAATGAAATCTTCCCTACCTACTTTTAGTTTTTCAGATTTTAAAGTTAGCTGATATCCATTTATAGTGGTAAGCTTTGGCTCTCTTCCTCTAAAGGACAACCTCAACAGGAAGGATAGGACACCTCTGAGAGAGTCCTTTGGGATGAATACCTCAGAGTACTCAGCTTCCCAGTCTGGCAAAGGCTGCTTCACTCGCTTATCAATTAGCTGTCCCATTCAGTAGGAATGCTTAGCTCAGATAAATTAGTTCCTTCCAGCTACAAAGTGAACTTGAATCAACACTACTTGTCGTTATAGTGAGGATTTGTATTTTCACTGTGAAAATTTTACATAAAAATTTCCTACAATGAAAAAAAGCATTAAATATATCTCTTTCAAGAGGTAAATAGTCTATTTTAATGAGATCTACTGTAATAAACAACAGTACTAATAAGGTACTTGATTTTTTTGAGCATATGTATTTAGGAAGTCATTCTAGACCAAACTAGTGCGTTAATTTAAAGAAGAACCACCAGCTGCATCTAGGCTGGACAAGAGGGTAGGTAGCATAGCGTATTGGGAATCCTGGCCTTTTAATCTTCTAAATTTACTGACCTACCCGAACGCACTGCATTCCCTTTATTGCTGATAGACTAAATAAGCAGGAAAATGAAACACTGGTGTAACCTCAAGCTCTCACTCTAAAATATGGCTGTGATGTGAATGGGACAGGGACCTAAACTGGGGATCCACGAATTGTTCCCACAAACACCAGTTTAGAAGTGGACCTTCAAAGTGAATTCTCCAGGTTAATAACAATGAGCTTTTCTTCTGGAGGAAGGTTTTAGATGCCTCCTGTGGGTGTTTGTGGTCTAGACACTGCAGTAGACAAGACATCTGAACAGGACTAGCAAATGTGACTCGGAATAAGTGCAAGACCTGGAGCAGTGGCTGGAGGGAAAGTAGGATACATAAAGAAGTCTCTCCATAGGTGTCTAAATCACTACGTTATTTGGGGAATGGTTACTACAATTCTTCAATAATTATTAAAAAATTCTGCATAGAAGATCCCTAAATTAAAATTTATTTGAGCCCCAGTAACCAAAAAATTAACAATGCATCACTATGATGAAGATATTTTTGCACACTTTCTGTAATTCCTGCTCTTCTGTTTCCTGAAGGAATTATGAAAATAGTTTAGAAATAGTATTTGCAAGTATCTAAACTTCAGGCAGATACTGGCAATTATATGGAGAACTCATGGGGTTGTTCTAGCATTCCTAATTATTGTCATTAAAGCACTTTTAGCTTGATTTCATACCCCACTAATGACCTTCACAGATTCTAAAAATCCTATTTAAGAATTTATTTTTAGTTATGTTCATTATGCTTTTTGTACAGCATATCAGCTACAGTATTTTAATCTCTGCCTACCTGAAATTTATATTAGCATTAAGAAGTTTGAACAAACTGATGAAAAAGAAAAAAAAAAAAGTTCTGTAACTGCAAATCACATTACATTTTATTTCAGATGATGTCTTCTTCTCTTCTCTATTTCTAATCTGAAGAGTAAAGCTATGTCTATTTCTAAATCTAAAGTTTTATTATTAAAAAATATAAAATATACCTTCTACTTTGTACTGCTAAATATTTTACAACTATTTCTAAGTGGAAATACTGTGAGTTAGCTTTGAATCATCTGCATTGTAGATGCTGGCTACCTGTATTTTAGTAAATGAAATATTTCTGAGAATTTTCTCTGTAACAGGGCAAATAGCATTGAGCAAGCCATATCCACACTTTTAGAATCTAGTATATCCCTCAAAATTGAGGTATTTCCTACTGTATATGGTCTCTGGTTCAGGTTAATTTACAAATTATGTTTGGGAATTGTTTCTCGGTGTACTGATCAAATCAAGCCAAGAGGATGGCTGAGATTATTCTAACATTTTAGGAGTACTTTGTATAGACATATGCAGACACACATACACACACATATAGTATGAAAGATTCTTTCAAATCCTGGTGATGTTGCACAGCTTTCCTTAACTTTATGGTAATTATATCTCAATCCAGCACAAAGTAAATGTTTTAGCTTTAAAGTAAAGTTGCTTGGATCTAGTAGTAGCAAAAATTTGATCATGGCAACATGGTGTTCAAAACTAGAAACAAAACTCACAGGATATTGTTTTAACAAGTCCATACTAACCATTTGCTGTATCTGTGGCACAGACATTCCACTTCAAAAAGTGTCTGTCTATCTGTTTTATAAGAAAGTTATCTCTTGCCTATAAGATCCCCCCAGCAGTCAGACTGACTGCATCTGTGCTAATAGGGAAAGGGCAAGTATCTTCACCTTATAGAGATTCCATATACTTTTTGATGAGGCTATCATGCAGCATTTCTTTGGTCTTTTCCTTCAGATTCCATTTCTAAAAGTTATAAAAGTTTTTAAGTTATATTATTATAATTATTATTGAAAATATTCTTGAAACATTTAGACTGATACTAACATATTTCAACTCTACTTTTGACGTTTAAATTATGAATCAATGCCTAACCAATCTGTTATACTGTCTAAGAACTTCAAGTTCTAAACATGATGTTATTAGACCTCATTAGAAAAACTTCTATAGACCTGTTTTATCTTTGAAAATATGGTTCAACCAAAAATCAAAGTGCTTTCCAAAATCATGTCAAGTTTAACAATATTTTATTTTGATTGAAAACATGGGAAAAGATATATGCATAAAAATTAGGATATTTAACATTTTTTGAATGCCATGTTTAATCTGCCACTTTAAGATGGAAGGGAAAGGAAGGGAAAGGAAGGGACGGGAAGGGAAGGGAAGGCAACGGAAGGGCAGGGAAGGGAAGGGCAGGGTAGGATTTGAAACAAAACTTACATCTTGTCTCTGCAGGACAAGTTCTGTCCTCTAATCTGATTTTCAGTTCAAATTGAAATGATTTCTTGCATTATCGGTATCTCTCTGTAGTCCCTTTGTTACATAAGGATGTTCTGAAATGTTTCATTGCATGTCTTCTTGCTTTTCTTAAGGGGGTTCTGGTACAATATTAATCGTGCATATCCTTAGATGTCCATATAGCAGATGTCTAAGTTCAGCTGTTCTTTTTAGGCTTCCATTATAGTCAATAATGAGAAATCGTCATTCTCAGTGATTATTTCTCTGACTTGTTTCAGCTGTCCACTTTATGATGAAATGAATCATGCCCAGAAAGCATTTATTTCCCTCTAAAAACTGCAGACTATCCAGACTGGCTAGCTCAGATGTACACAGCCGACATTCAATCCAGTCACCCTTCAACTGCTGTGGAGTCTTGTCTGGGTTGTCCTAGTGTAGCTTGTCTGTCCTCCAGCTGCCACTCCAGAAGAGGATGGGTACCCTACTGATCCTGTGTCATGCTGTGGATGTTTTAGAGAACAAGAGTCTCTCAGATGGCACTACATGATTTTGTTAATGTAGCATCATCCTTTCTCAGATATCTATTAGGTTTTAGCAGTCCTGTTACAGTCAGTAGGAATTTGAAGTTTAACTTCCGTCACCATCTGGATGCCTTTCGAACTGTTCTAGAACATCTAAGATATCTATGTAGCGCTGGCATTTATGATGCAGGGACTAAAAGAGATTCATGATCTCCTGGGTAGGAAGCTTGAAGGTATGTGGGATATGCCAGGTCATGGAAAAGAACTATAGATATTTATATGTGAGTAGTTGAATCAAGCCTTCAGTCAATACAGTGAAAGGATTAATTCAGTTTAATAATTCGGATAGCAAACATGCACTTTTAGACAGATATACTTTCATCTGCCCTGACCGCAGTGCAGGAGGCTTGTTTGTGCTGCATGGATGCACTAGGGGATTCCACACCCACATCACCTCTGGTTGTCACTTTAGAAGGTCTTTTATGTGTCCTGTGTTGTACCTACATGTATCTAGAGATTTTGGGTTAGATGTTTGTGTTTCTGAATCAAGTCCTAGATGTTTGAATCAACACCTGAACTAAGCTGTAGAAATCTAAAGGGACCTAAACACAAAGTTTAGATGTAAACATATATGGCGACACACAGAGCTGTCAAAATAAATTTGTGTTAAAGTTTGATGAGATAAATATCATCCCAGTCCTTATATGTGCTGAAAAATTAGTTTGCTGTGTCTGTCATGTATATAATCTGCATCACCTCGCACTCTGCAACCTTTATTGTGTTGATGTCCCCTATTGCTGTAAAAGAAGGAATAAGTTCTATCTTCCTCTGAAGATTAGGAGATCACACATGATTAAGAGGACAGCAAGCAAGACAAAGCAGATAGGCATCTTTACTTCCTGCTGAAGTGCATCTTTTCACTAAATCATAACACAAAATAACCAACAAAGGAACAGACACATATAGTTTGGTCAAACAAATAAAACAGGGGTGTTATAAGATAATAAAATAATGTTGAAAAAGTAAATGGAAATTAAAATTTTTGGCTTCATAAAAGCAAAACTCAAAATGTGTTTCCCTTGGAAATTTTTCCTTCATTAAAAAATTGTGACTTTCTGAAGACATTTCAAATATAAATCTATGCTTAAACACAGCTTTAATAACTAAATCAAATGGACTCTCTGTATGAGCCTATTTCACATTTTAATCTGCTAAGAATTTCCCGTATGATATTTCTCTGTTGCTCTGATACTGGGTGAAAAATCTTTCCTATATTCTAAAACAAACCCACAGTTAGCTATTTCTAATAATTGTGTCATGAGCAAGTGCTCCCTTGAGCTAGTGTCTCCTCTTTTGTATTGTAACTGAAAAGAATTACTATGAGATTATATTTGTTTTCCCCAGGATATTGTTAGATTAGAGAATTTTCACAATGTATGGGTTAGGTTTCCTCATTTTTTTGTGCCATTAGCATTTTCTCCCAACCTTGTTCATATTTCTTATTATATTAGAAAGGCAAATATTATATTGAAGGGCAAATATAGTCAACAGATACATAACCAAAATTCAAGAGAAATTGGGTATTGTGACAAAACAAAAATCTAGTCAATAACAATGCTTAGAACTTGGGCTTAAAGTCAAGAAATCAGAAACTGGATTGGAATTAAGAATAGGTATGTTAAAAGGTGGATGACAGTCAGGTAGATGGATATGAAAAACTGAGGAGGAACCAAAACTAAGCCAAACAAAATAAGAAAGGGATCAGAGTGAAGGAAACAAAAAGTTTGGGCAGAACTTCAGCTAAGTGATACTGGGATTAATCTCTGGCATAGAAGTAAAAAAAGTGAGGGATTCTTTGTAAATTTGACCTTACAGGAAAGGAGGAAGTATGCAACAGTTTGAAACAAGTAGAAGAGCAACACTGAGAAATGAGATCTATAAAACATTTGTACTGCTTTGGCAATTATGGTAGCTAGGCTTCCTCTTGGTTCTTGAATGTATAGACTTTCAGGTACCCAGTGCTGACAGGGTGTTATTCAATTTATAAATTAATATTTTCCAATTATAAATCATTCATTAATAAAAAAAGTGGTCAAGCACACAAAGGTATACCTTAGAGAACTCAATTGTGTGTGTTAACTTAATATTAAAAGTCAAAGTGGCTTTTTTGATTGTTATATTTCTATTAAGTAATAACTATTTCATTTTAAAACTAATGTATTTACATTGACCACATTTTCTTGGGAAAGTAATAGTTAATCATGTTAACAGAACACTGCAGAATATGTATTATGGTTTCATAATTATGTGTGACAGTGGCAGTCAGCTGATGACCTAGTGACTGGCTATTGTAAAGCCAAATTATCACTGTTAAATTATAAATACATGCTATTACTTTTTCCTTAGGTAAAACACTTTGAAACAGAAATTCATATTGAAGTTACAGCAGATTTATTGTCACAAAGAACATTTACCAATTGTTCTTCACTGTCTTTAGCAAAATGTATGCAGATAATTCCATTTTGCAACAATAATAAGCATAAGTAATAAGAAAAAGGAATTTTATCATTGTTACATATTCATTTTATTATTGATATGGTTATTACCTACTCAGTAATTCACTAATGAATCTTGAAGAAGAGACTGATGAAATAACATCAGAAAGAAAAGGTGTTTTGTTGAAGCTATACAAGTGTCTTTCTGGTCCTTTAAGGATGATGTGAAGCCTTACAGAATATATAACATCACAAAGCTCACAGCTCATCAAGTTAGTCATGATTTGAATTGTTAGATTGATGCCGCACAGGTCAATGCCTAGGAGGAAGATGGAATCAGGTAGCTTTACAGATTGTTACTGGGTTTAATACTTTTGCAACGGGGCCAGAATCCTCCTTTTCCTTACATAATGCCTTCCTTCACTACAATCTCTCTCTGAGTCCCAAGAGAAAAAAACACCTCATCTTGTCTTGCTAACTAATCAGATTCTATCAATGCAGTTGGGCCCTGCTCCCCATAAATAGTACCTCAGAAAACATTCTTCCACTATGCAGTGCTATTTCTGTGATTTGTTGTGTGCAATCCAATGTTATACTGGTCTTGAGAGTGCTGAGATCAAATTGGTTTATGTGTTTGGTTAATTTTCTAAAATGTAAGGTCAATATCTTACCACAATAGATTGACCAAAAATAGGTTTGAATAGGAAATGAAATTTACTCCTTGGATGATAAAAAATCATTCCTCTATAGGTCTTGAGACACATACTTTTTTTCATCGTATTTATATGATTATATGCAAGTTCATATCAGGCTATATATAACCCCCAAAACAGATTTATTTTTTTTCTTCTGACGTGATGAATACATCTGGAAATTACACAAGAGAGAGTAAACCTGAAGGGGGAACAAACTTCTCAAGAAAGCAACTTAATTACATACCAACACTAATTAAGACACACCTGTCAACATTTTGGGTTTTTTATAGGAAATTTGGTGCAACAGACTTATTCCACTGTGGCAGCTGTCTGTAATGGTACTGCATTTCCCAACTGGAAAGTAAGGAACGAGTAGCTCAGGGAGTGATAAAATCATGTTACACACAAAAGACTACTTTTAGCTGATCATCCTGCATTTGTTTATATGCTATAAATGATCTGTTGGGTTTTGGTGTGTGGGTTTTTTTTAATATTTTGTTTGCTTGTTTGTTTGTTTGTTTAATTTGCTGGTGCAAATAAGATTTACATTTGGGGAAAGTTTTACTTGAGTTGTTTTTTGCAGTTGGTCAGGACCATGAACTGAAATTGTTCTTTATAGCTCATTCCTTCATAGCATTTCTATCTCACTACAAAGAATCTTATACAATCACAAGGCATAAGTGAGTCTGAACAGAAGCCCTTTTCAAACAGCAACTAAGTATTCAGCTGGAATCTCCTTTTTTATAGGATCATAGAACCATTTAGGTGGGAAAAGACCTTTAAGATCATGGAGTCCAACCATAAACCTAACACTGACAAGTCCACCACTAAACCATGTCCCTAAACACCACACCTACATATCTTTTAAATACCTCCAGGGATGGTGACTCAGTCACTTCCCTGGGCAGCTTGTTCCAATGCATGACAACCCCTTCAGTGAAGAAATATTTCCTAACATCTAATCTAAACCTCCCCTGGCACAA
The DNA here is from genome assembly GCA_035590275.1 of Ibycter americanus. Taxonomy (NCBI): domain Eukaryota; kingdom Metazoa; phylum Chordata; class Aves; order Falconiformes; family Falconidae; genus Ibycter; species Ibycter americanus. The sequence goes on from JAVJGI010000014.1 coordinate 35,157,676, forward strand.
CTTGTGGCCATTTCCTCTCATTGCTTGCTACTTGGGAGAAGAGAAGGACACCCACCTTGCTACAGTCTCCTTTCAGGTAGTTGTAGACAATGATAAGGCTTCAGCCTCCTTTTCTCCAGGCTAAACAGCCCCAGTTCCCTCAGCCACTCCTCATAAGACTTGTGCTCTAGACCCTTCGCCAGCTCTGTTGCCCTTCTCTGGACATGCTCCAGTACCTTTACGTCCCTCTTGAAGTGAGGGGCCCAAAACTGAACACAGTATTTGAGGTGCAGCTTCACCAGTGCTGAGTCCAGGGGGACAATCACTGCCATTGTCCTTCTGGCCACACTGTTTTTGACACAAGTCAACTTCTGATACTACTCACAAGTAGTATTGACTCAGATGCCAAGAATCAAATATGGTCTCCAATTCATGAGTTATTAGTTCTTTTGGTTTTGTTTTTGGTGTTTCAGCTTTTCTGTGGGTCCTTGTAAAATTGTGCTATCTTTTCACTGAGTGGTTGCATTGACTGAAGTGTTGTATCAAATTAATATTGTTGTCATGACACAACGTACGTCCAAACTGTACAAAGGAATGGGAAAAGTCAGAGAGCTCTTCACCTTTGAAGGTTAGTTACTTTCAAACTCTGCTCTTTGTTCCGTTCAGAGAGGATTCAGAAGATGCTGCTAGCTGGTAGAGGTCTGTGTGACAAATTCAGTGGTCCCTGCTCCAGCTTCTTGACCTGTGCTCCTGCTGCTGAGACCCCTGAAAGAAGATCCCTGAAACTCAAGTATTTCCACTAAGTAAAAGAAACATTGAGATGTTCTCTTCTTTCTTCAAAGGTTTCAAGCCTGGAGAAAGACTGATACCTGGAATGTGATAACAAGGGAAATACTAGAGCTCAATTCAGTTGCATAAAGGAAAAAGAAGAGCGATACTCTAGGAAAAACTTCCCAGTCTGCTGCTCCAGAATGGGCTTCCATAGATCCTGCTGTCATATCTACCAGCCCATGTAGATTATTTTCATTTTATGAGGTATGACAGTAAGTGTCTAGTCTTAAGCAATTCAGTCCAGCCTCTAGTCAAAACAGTTAAATGAGGTTGGAGAGCTAAGTAGAGGTATTCAGTTTATTGGGTTTGGGGAGATGTTTCATGTTACAGAACTCTAAAAACTTAATTCAGAGCAATAACTCAAGGTAAGATTACAAATGGTTGAAGTAAGCAAAAAGACAAGAAGACAAGAAACTTTTGTTTTTTTATTTTCCAGCATTGTATAAATCTACACAGCAAGGTAAAAATATACTCTGATGTGATGATGAAAATGTAAAACTCCATGTAGAATGAAGTACAGAATCAGTCCTTTTTTCTTATATTTTCCTCACACATATTCCATAGAAAATAAGCTAATTGTCATCCTAAAACCATCTCTGACGCCACTACTTGCCCTTGTGCATTATAACGCATGGGCCCAAGTCTGTGGTTCTTAATTGAGCGGAACTACCATTGAAAACAACAGGATTTCACTTGATTAAGGACTACAAAATACATCCCCATGTGTGCACTTCTTTGTTCATGGTTAGTCAGACAGTAAGTCATGCAAAAGCTCTTTTTAATTACATTTTCAGATGGTGACGTAATTAGTTGGAACAATCAATATCTTGCTTGAGTCCTGAAGGTGAGACTTTCCAAATGAGACCACTGTCATACTTATTCTGAAATATAAAACTTTCTGAGTACTTTTCAGTAGATTATTAATATTTATTATTACTTGCATTCAAATAAATAGGAAATAAGAAACAGATTTATACATTATGGCCATTTTGAGTTTGTCAGAATTCTCAGAATATTTGAGACACATTGCAACTGTTACTTTTAGTATAGTTAAAGCAAACAGATATGCTTCTTAAGAAAACTAGATACTGTGACCACAGAAAATTTGTACCTAGTATCATGTAAAATATAGTTACATGTTCAACAAATAGGCAGAGAATTGTCATGAATGGATTTTATTTATTTTTTTTTTCTAGGTGGTCAGTTCACCAGGGAAAGAGAGAGGGACAATCTGAAGAAAATGGTTAAGAAGAACCAGAAATCCACATAGGCAGTGACATCCCCACTGATAAAAACATATGTGAGAAAAAGCTTTTAGCTTAATTTTTTAAAACTATGGCAAAAAACACTTAACTTCATCATCAATTTTTCCTCCTAACAGAAACAAACTCAAGATCCTGAATGTAGCTAAGTATTTGGGTCAAAAGGGCCAATAATACACATTAAACCTTAATAGGTTTGACAGGCAGTGAGTTAAGAAAAAGAGTGAAGGTGTCAGTGTTATTCACCCATTCTTTTGTTCCCAATCTAATGTGCAACCTGAAAAATGATCCACTAATTTAATCCATCTCATACTGGGGTACAATATATTTTATTTTAAGCTGTTTGCTACATCAGGACTGAAGTCTGACTTCAAGTTAACTGATTTAAATCACTGTGATTTTAAGCTAGAAAAGGAAATTGGAGGTGGAAGGAGAGATCTGTTCTCATTTTAACCCTTATTGCTGTCATGTCTCTTACAAGCAAAGTTCCTACTGAGATGAAAATGAAAACGGCTGCCTCACATCCCTGCAAAGCCTGTGTCTCTGCCATCAGCCTGAGTGCAGCACACGAAGGCTGGCGTTAACACTCTTGTGTATCTTGGGCTTCTTTTCTAGATAAATTCAAGGGTTTTCAAAGTAACCGTATTTGACTGTTGAAAGAGGAAAATGTTTGAAAATCTAATAAACGAGTTGCAATCATTTCTGAGTAACAATCAATTTTCTGATGTGTAAATTATTTACTGTACTTAATGACTTGTGGATTGTGTTAACAATAACCACATGCTCCAGTAGAATGTCTTTTGTAATGCACGTTTGTAGACACAGAGTAATAAAATATGCTTCCAAATCTGTATTTTAGCCTCTCTCCGATGTGGCTACTTAAAAAAAGCCTCATAAGAGTAGGCTGGTATGGAAAATTATAAAATTGCCTTTGAAACAGTACATTCATTATTGATGCCACTTATTTCTCAGCATAGAGCAAGACTTATGGAGCATTGTGGTTTGAAAGAATAAATACATGGCTGAATAATAAAATCTCCTCTAGCCCTTATGCTTCCTTATCCTTAATGATCTTTAGTAAGCCCTGGAAAAGCACATGTAAGTTGAAATCTTGGCATTGTTGTACTCAGTGAAGTAACATTCTCTGGCATTAACAGATACCATTTTTCCCCTTTAAATGAAAAGGTCATTAATATCTATTTTTCTAGAATATTTAGCAGTGATTGCTGCAGCTGCAGTGTAAGTGTTTCACCAAGGTTCTTCCTCAAGATTGTGTCACTGGTTCTAATTCTGATGTTAATATCCAAGGTAGTGAAGAGTGTCACTGAACTTTATCTGATGTTAAGGACAATTAAGAGAGGCAGGACTTGATCCATGATACGTACGGTACTTTTTGGTAGTTGCTGACCTCCCTTCTACATACTGACATGTAAAACTGAGTGCTACAGTTTAATTAATTTTTAAAAGGAGAAGGTCTAAAAGCACTCTCTGTGAGCTATAAATTATATGATTCCACAGACAAAAAGTTGGATTTGCATGGGAAAACGAACAGCATGAGTATAAATTAAACTTAGCCCCATCCAGGACGTAATTGGAATCAGCTTCAGTTACAATAATTAGTAGGCTTAAGGAAGAAACACTGATCCATTGCACAGCACCACGATTTTCATAGTAAGCATGTATATAAAAATGGAGCTCACAAAATGTTTGAACTGTACTGTTTCACTGTAGATGAACAGTTGATTTGCAGGAAATATACAGCTAAGATATAAATGTGCTCATGTGATTATGCAGGACACAGACGAGTGCCATTCTCTGATGAGAAAGTCCATCCTAAAATAAGAAAGGTAGCATGGAATAGGATATAGAAAAGAGGTGTCTGTCCAGTAAATTGAGCTAGCTCTGTCAGAACTCAGGAAAAGAACAGGACTGAAATCTAGCAGATAAGCAACTCTCAATACCACTGGGCTAAATTAGGGTGTGTTAGCTTGGGCTCAGCACAGCACTGACTGAAATTTCAGCAGGAGGTCCCCTGGGGTGTTGGTACAGTGAACTCAATTCTGCTCATAGCACACCATCCGGCACTGCCACCTAATAATCACCCACCAGAAGTGCAGAGGGGGTATTCAGCCTTCAGTAGATTGCCTTAAAACACTGTTAAATTCCTTTACAGTTTATGGCACAACTTCCTTATTTTACAAAAGCAGAGGGTTCTCTCTATAATCAAGGTGAAAAGAAGCTTTCTGGGCTGAGGGTGGGTAGTACTGCATTAGCATCACACACTGATCTCAAGGAACATGAAGCACCCACCAAAGGCCAGCTTTATCTCACCCAACTTCAGCCTCCAAAAGTTAAGACCAAGCCTGAAGTTATCTCCTGTTGCAATCAGTGGAGAAAAGCAACCTGCAGAGGGCAACTCATTCCAGGTACCTTAACATGTATCGTAAGATGGGATAAATAGCTTGAATAATATCTCTGAATCCGCTGTAGATGTAATCTAAATTAATGCCATCCCCTGGATCGATTTAGCACAGGTCTGAATCACAATGTCTAGACTCTTTGAGGGACTGGTTCAACTTTCAGATGTCCTCAAGAACAGGGAAAGGGTAAATGTAGCACCATACTTGTCATCTTTCCATACAGATACACATTTGTGCATCTGGACATTATGCCCTGGGTGTTTAAATTTGGTATGCTGTTCCTTACACACACTGTGAAACCTTTCTGACCATCATGTTAGGGCTTGTCAGGTCAATCGCTGAGTAAGGTTCTTTGTTTTGTAATTTTGATTAACTTCAGAATCCTGACAGAGAAAAAGCTGTTGGTCTCATCTTTCTTGGTGAGAAAATACTTATTCTCTGGATATACATTTTATAATGAATTTGCTGTAGGAAATTATAGTCAGGAGTTGACTTCCATATTGCATGACACGTCCGATAGACTCCCCAACAAGCAGGAAGAAGAAAGCTGAAATATATATCTATGTAACCTAATTACATTTGTTAATGTCATTCTCAAAATGTAGGCCTTGACTTTAATTGAATTAATTCTTATATATAAGAGATAAAGTGTCAATGAGTTCAGTTAAGTTTTCCTGATATAATACTGGTAGCTACGAATGACAACAAAATCTGTCTTTAAGTACATCACCTGTAAATTGTGTGGCAATGTGTAAGTAAACCTGCGTTTCAAACAAGCTTTAAATCTCTTCCAGGCCTTCCTGTCTTGTCCTGTATCCCACTAACCAATGTCGTAGAGGACTTTTAGAAATGTTGAAACAACATGAAACAGCTGTTACAAAATAATGCCAGCTCCAATAGTGGGTATTTTTATTTTATTCTAAAGAGTTGTCCACATGACAAAGATATTGAAAAACTAATCTTATGACTATAGAAATATTATAGTCAACAATAGTTGCTACACTTCCAGTATAGGTTCTACCTGCAGAGAAGTGTTTCTGTATCCCTGCATCTTTGCTCACAGAGAAATCCTAGAATATTTCCACTACTAATAAAGCAGAAAGGAAAATTCCCTAAATTCTCTCAACAGTGCTCTTACTTCCCTAACTGCCAAACATTAGAATCTTCCACTAGATTTGATACCTACTGGACTGGATGAATGTCTGGCAAGAAGTTATCCATTATTTATTATAAATCATAAGTCTTTATTTTAAAGTCAGTTGAACTAACATTGCTTAGTAGTAAACACGTTTTATTTTTCTTTCTTCTAAGAAGGATTAGCAAGCACTAATTGAACTAATGTTACTCTCACTCTTGACCAATGCCTCCTACACAGCAGAATAAACAAGACAGCTGCTTAGAAATGAGACTGATGCACCTTTGATTTTGGTGGGATCTAAGGAGGCAAATGTGACAGATCCAGGCAAATCATTCTGAAGAACTGGGGCCCAAGTTTCCCTTTAGTAAAGCTTTTCTTATGAATGTTCTCATGAATGTTTTGGGGTTTTTTTCAGGCTTTCACAGAAGTGAAGCTGCTGATGACTCTGCTTAAAGATTTTACCTTGTTCTGGGGATCATATTTCTGCTGATCAAGTAAGAAGCAGACATAGGCACACCGGCAGAGAATTTGACACTTCTCTTTTATCTGCTTTCCTGCTTATTTTTCTGTAATAAGTATTTCAATATAATGCTGTTTCAAAACATTTTTCCACAAAGTATTAACTTTTGCAAGGGAGAGGTATAAGAGGCATTTTATTGTGTGTGCCCCCCCCCCCCGCTTAATGAATCATAAATAATTTCAATTAAATTCATAATAAAGCAGTGCTCCTGACAGAAGGTTTTCTTCTTTCTTGAACATAATAAAATTAGCAAAAAATAAGTTAAAGAAGAAAGGCCATAAGCACTTTTCTAGATTTAGTTTTCAATACAGAGTCTATGCTCAGTTGTCAGATTTGCTTAAGTCTAATATTAATTATGTATGGCATGGCATTATATATAGTCCAGCATGCTAGCATCTCTGGAGCTTGGTGCTTTCACAAGTCAAACAAGATGAAAAAAATTGTACTGTCTTTTTCAACTACAGTTGAAACATAAACAGTGTATGACCAGACAATCCAAATTTTCTTCAACGTGATTCTTGACAGTTCACATTGAGAAAAAATGTAAACAGCTATCTCATATTTATGAAATATAGCTGGATCACACAGCTGTGAAGGAACTTAAGAACATACAGACCAATCACCTAGCAGGTGACCTGTTAAGTATTAATAGGCTGGTTAAAGCTCATTAGGATTCCTCCTTCTCACTCCTGTTATGGCACTCTGGTGCCTTATTCTATTGTACGAACCTTCTATTTCCAGACTCAGTTTATTGAGATCTAATTTATACCCATTTGTTTCTGTGTCAATAGTATCCTTAGCTTAGCTTCTGCTTGTGGCTACCTGACACTTTACTCAACTTCCATTTTTCTAAGCAACTTTTTCAGTGCTCAGTCTTCATATTTCTGGACAAATTTTCTTGTGTATGATTACCTCTTCCTCTACCACTTTAATACTTATTGTTCATACCTGTTGTCATGGTTTAACCCCAGCTGGAAACTAAGGACTATGCAGCCAGTTGCTCACTCCTCCCCCACTCCAGAGGGATGGGAAGGAGATTTGGGAAAAAGGTAAAACTTGTGGGTTGAGAGAACAGTTTAATAATTTAAATAAAATATTATAATAACAACAATACCAACAGTTGTAATGAGAAGGAGAGAGAGAGGAGGGGAGAGAGGAATAAAATCCAAAAGAGAAAAGAAAAAACAACCAAAAACCCCCCATGTGATACACAACACAGTTGCTCACCACCCGCTGACCGATGCCCAGCCGGTCCCCGCGCAGCGGTAGGCCAGCCCCGGCCAACTCCCCTTCACTTTATATACCGAGTATGACATCATATGGTCTGGAAAATCCCTTTGGCCAATTCACATCACCTGTCCTGGTTCTGCTCTCTCTCAGTTTCTTATGCCCCTCCAGCCTTCTCATTGACAGGGCCTGAGAAACTGAAAAGTCCTTGACTTAGTATAAACATGACCTAGAAACAACCAAACCCATCAGTGTGCTGTCAGCACTGTTGTCACACCAAGTCCAAACCACAGCACTGCACCAGCTACTGAGAAGAAAATTAACTCTACCCCAGCCGAAACCAGTACACCCATTTTGTCTGGGCATCTTGCATCTGGATGAACAGAGTGGTAAGCAGGATTTCAGATAAAGTCATAGGGTGCTGAACAACAATATTCACATTTCTTAATCTTTGCTGAAAGCACCTTTTGTGATTTTAGTTACTTTTTCATAATGACATTATATTAGAGAAACCTAATCTTGACGCCAATTAATAAGAACCAGTTTCTCTTCTCCACTGTTCTTAACAACAAAGGAGGTCTCAGCTTTTGCAGAAATGCTTACTGGCTGTCATTATCCATTATTACATCTCATCTTCTTTTGTCTTCACATGTAATACTCATGTAATTTTAATGTCAAGCCAAGAATATATTTAATCTCAAAAAAAAAAAAAAATGCTGACAGTATTATTGATGCAGTTCTTAATTCTTTTTCCATGTCTTATTTCATGGCTAGAGAACCGTTAATGTTTTTTTTTTGTTTTTTCTTTGCAAAATCTAATATTGTAAGGTGACTCTAAAAGGAATGTCTACTTGCAATCTAAAATACAGTGAAATGTCTGGATAATGCCCAGGTGGTTTTGGTGGCACAACACAGTATCTGAGAAACCATGTTGAATAGGGCCTAGGAAAAGAGTGTGTTTAAGTGTGTATCTGTCATTAAGATGCCCTTTATACCAGAATCAAAATGACAGAATGACTGAGAAGTTTTGAATGGGTTAAACATCAACAAAATAAAAGCATATCACTTAAGCAAATGTTGAAAATTCTGGATGTGGAAGCATCAGAAACATATGTTTAAATATTGTACTACTAATAAAAAAAAATTAGTCCTTCTAAGCCCTCTGTCCAAACTCATCTCTGACAAGATGACAGAGATCTCAAAGGTGTAAAGTTCCTACCACAGCTATGTATAATATAGTGCACAGGCTACAGACAGGATTTGTAATTTGTTTGCATTGCCAGCAGTATAGGAAAGGTTTATTCTGTTAGCATTCCAGCAAGCAGAAGGCAGAGGTTCACACATACTGTTTATTCAATATAACTGTAATTCAGATCTAGTCACAGCATCTGATACTCGTTAAAATAGAATAAATAATTAAGAAAAGAAAGGCAATGCAAAAGAAGGGAGGGCACATTTTGATGTGCCATAAAGTGAAACACAGAGCCATAGGAAATTAAGCTTCCTTAGCTCTGCAAAAAGCATGTAACTACTTCGTTTTTCAAAACTGGCTATTTTTAATTCTTGAATTGACAGTGATCCGACTTTACGTTAGAAGGGTGTGTGAATTTCAACCGCTTAGGTTGAAACATATTTGGGTTGAAACAGAGGGGAAAAGACAAAGACCTACAGCTAGTATGATATAACATCCTGCTCTTCTCTTATGTAAGCGTGCACATAATTTTTATTACAGAACCAATAATAAGGGAGACAACCTCTTGGCAGGGGAATATAGTTGGAAGATTGTGTTAAACTGATTGGATTTTTAGATGTATACCATCTTATTTTCTGGTGAAAGAGAAAATGACTCATTGGTTTTGAATGTTACATTTTTATTTATTATATAAATAAAATGAAATACAGAGAGGTCTATTTGCAAAAGTGATCATCTACAAGACGTACTGCATTTAAAATTTCCATCTCTCTACCTATGGGACAAGAAAATATAATGTATAAATAGAAATAAAATATTCCAATCTCCATGACATATTCATTACCAAAATTTAGGAACTTATTCAGAAGAGTAACATGTAAGAATACCCAGCAGATATAGTACTAAACATTTGTTTTAAAAGTGTAAATTAACTGCTGCAGTCAGAGGCTGATGAAGTGATAAGAGTAAAATCAACCACAAAAGAAGGCAATGATGAAGGTAAAACCATTCAATAATCCAAATTTCCAAAGAAAATAAAAATTTCCTGGCTAACATTCGTAAGTTCATACCCATATATGTGTCTGTGTTCACATATATCTCTACATAATTTATCTAACACTAGCAAGTATTTGTTTGTTCTTAGTCTTGACAGTGCTCGTGGAAGTGTTGTCAGTTACTCCACTGTTAAAATTCACAGCTTCCTGAGTTTTAAAGCTAATAGGACCTATTAAATGAAGTCTTCTGAGTGTGGGTAAGCAAACACAGAATTGCACCCCATTACTCTGATTTTCAACTCAGTAAGACAGAATTTAATAAGACTACTGAAATGAGTGAGGACACAGCTTTCACACACTTACACCCAGAGTGTGTCCAGGCACGGTCACTCACCTAGCACTGCTGTTCCTGTGCCACCTCCTTTCAGTGCTCGCTGTCGGCTCTTTTCACAGTCATTTGTGATCACACATCAACGGCATGATGCATTCAGGGCCAGGGAGCAAGTATATGCGTCAAACACCTAATGCTGCTGACACTGCCACTTCTTCCACACAGCTGCTCTTTGTACCCAAAGAACCTTTATGCTGCTCCATTAAGAGAATAAGAGAGGCAAAGGATTGTAACGAGCGTATAGATATGAAAAGTAGGAGAGGAAAGAGCTCTTTAGCAGCTTGTTTATGAGTCCAATGAATAGATCTAATAACCAGGAAGAAGATCATTCAGATAAATTGATCTTATTGTCTGCTGCCCAAATATTTGTACCACAGTGAGTGACAATGTACAGCAAATCAGAAAATGTAACTGCAGATAAATGTGGTACAGTAGAAAGGCAAATATTATTTACCATAATACTGAGTGAGAGATTCACTCCCACACAGAGGATCCCATTATGAGAACTTATTTCTCCACGGGGGGAACTGTAATCTATCCAGTAGCATCTAGGACAAAACAAGTTTCAGTGAGGAAATGACGAGATGAACAATTTGTGTGGAGGAACGAAGATGTTTTGAAGGTTTCACTGTCTTGGTACTTACTTTTTCATGCTTGAACGCTGAACAGATTGGAAAATCCCACACTGCATTTTGGACACGCTTACTGATTGCATTAAGGAATGAAAAGAACCTGGATGGGGATTCTGAATAGATCCTTTTACTGAGGTGAATGGACCTTCACCAAGCTAAGCCAACACAAAGGGTGAGATTCACCTTGCTTTTTTGCCATTCAGATAGTAGGCATTTTTTTTTTCAAATTAGCTTTGAAATTTTCCTTTGCAAGAAGGAGAGATGCAGAAAACCTCTGGAGAGTAATTCCTGTATCCTAAGATAGGTGTCTGAGACAGGTGAAATATATAGCTCTCTGGCAGTGCTTATCTGTCTTCAGTGAATATGAAAGGAGTTACACAAATGGTTTAGACTGCATACCCATTTTTAGGACAAATGAATCCTTCTTTTAGTTTTTGTTAGATTTTTTCATGTGAAGAATAGCTTTAATACATATTTTCTGCAAATAAACCCCAGCATTATACCCATTAAGGCAAAGAACTAACCTAAATGCTGAAAAATATACAAAATTCTTGTGATGATAGAACACAAATTTTCAAATACTCTAAAGTGACAGAAGTCCTACTTTATACCTGAAGCCACTCAACAATGTGTGTGAAGACCTAAGGTTTGTCTGTTTTATACTTGCCACATGCTTCTAGCCCTTATCATGCACCTGAAAAAACATAAGGTCTAAAATAAGGGCAATACTTGAATCAGAAGTTGCAAGTCTACTGTTCTTTCATCTTGCCAATTATACCTGTGTTTCTGCAATTTTGTGAGCTTGGAGACAGAAACAGGGCAGTCATACACACAGACAGTAAGACTACAGGAAACTAAGGTAACAGTTCCAGAGCATCCTTCATCATCTGCTTGTTCAGACATGTTAGTGGCCCATGCCATGCCGTTTAGGAGTGTGAGGATGAGTCAGAACCATGTAGCTCACTGTAATATTGAGCATCAGTGGCAAAGACGGTGAGATAGCTGTGTGTTAATCCCTGTCACTGTGATGCAAAAAGCCAGAGGAACCAGGCTGCAAACTTTCATTTGAAAGAGGTCCCAAAGGCCATTAACCAGAGTTGTGATTTCCAGGCATTGCCTGCAGTTCAAGCATTCTCATATTCCCAGATCGACTGCAATGTTGCAGATTTTCCTGTCTTTTTCCTAAAAATCAGCAAAGTGACTACTCTCAGGTACAGCTATTCAATACATCGTGCACGTATGGAGCATGTCTAATGGAGCACATGGTAACTATAAGCTCAACTTTATTCACTGGATGTGTGACATGGAACACGCTGTGTGTGCTCAGTTTGCCTGGCCAGGCTTGGGAAGACTGGCAATCAGGACTGCCAGGTTCTGCAAGATCCTACACACAATGCACATAGGTACTGTTTCAATGTACATATGAGCTTACGAAGAAAAGCTGAACTACCCTACCCACCTAGTATTACTTGGTTTATCTCCTACTGCCTGAACCTATCCATCCCAATGCTGTAAGGGTGAGGAGTGGAGGGGTGGGAAGGTGGTTAAATCACCCTGCCTCCCTTCCTCTGGAAGCAATCCAGCTCTTGAAAAGCAGCTGTTGAAATTTAAGTCTGCTACCCTTCTCTAATTTGGGGTTTTGTGTGTGGGTTGTTGGGGTTTTTTTTTCCTTCCTTTTTTTCCCCTGTCAACAGAACCTATTTTCTGCTGTGTTTTCTTATCCCTAATGTTAATGCAGAGTGCTGGAATCAGGCTAACTTTCACCTTGTTTAGTTTTTGAGAGAATTATTTCCTCTTGCATTTGCTATGGATGTTAACCCCATTTCTCTTTACAACCCTTCTGGGGCACATATCAGTTTTGTTTTGCTCTCTTACCCAGCAGATGTTTTATACTTTCTTTTGCCTTTCAGTAATGTCACCATCAACTTCTAAATGTGTAAGTCCACCAGGGACACAGTTCAGGCTGTCAGCAGCACATATTAGTCCTGGGCCAAATCCTGCTGCTTAAACTCACTTAAATCCTGATTTCACAGGCAGGACTGCCTGGATTTTCTGACTGTCTCAGTGGGTGAAAGAATCTTCCTGTCTAGCAGAATCTGATGCTTCCCCACACACTTGAGGAAACAAGAGACTACATTTTAAAAGCACAGCAATCATGCATTGTTTGGGTATGTAGGTTGGTCTGGTTAAATTTTTTTTCTGCAGCTTTGTTACTCTTTTTGCCCTTGTGTGCAGACTGCCAGAATAACAGAACTTTTTAAAGATTGATCTAGATGAGCTAAAGATCTTCTGTGATTAAGATGTTGTGGCTTCTTGAGCTCCTTTTTATGTTTAAAATGTAAAGTGGAGATAAAGATTTGCGATCAAATTTAAATTAAAGTGTTTCTGATAGGGATTAAATTTAGATTCCATTAGGCAATTTTTGTATACATCCTAAACAGCAAATGGTTGCTACAAACATATTAATTGAGTTTTAATTATAAGATAGATGTTTACATGATATGACTGCTAAGCTTTCTTGAAACTGTTTCCAGTAATGAACCAACATTCTGAGATGTATTTATGAATGCTTTAACTGAGTAACTGAGTTGTAAGATGAAACAAGATATAATAATAAAAACAGCCTCACACCCACAATTAGATACAAATTAAGCAGTCAGGCATCCCATATAACCTTTATAGTTATAATTATTTTTCACTTGAGTCCATCTTCTGATATATAATCAAATCAACATATATTAACTACAGCAGCTATAGTACATACATCATCCAGAGCTGAGCAATTATTAGCATTGGACAGTTAAAGAATACTCACTCATAAAAAGATTTTTAGATTCACCAGCTATATGATAAAACATGGATAGTCATATGGTAAAACACTGCTCAGTCATTAGCCCTCTCTAGATAGTTGCTTAACCATCACATTATATACTCTTTTCATTAAATCATCTTATCCTAGTAATTTTTGTTCCTGATCAGACTGTTTTGCAGGCATAACTGGTCGTAGTTCTCTTCACATTGATTTCTGCTTCAGTTCACGGCTGGGGAAGCTGAGGCAAAAGTTTACACAGACTTGGTTGAATGCAAAGGTGCTATTGTCTATTTTTCAAATCAAGATAGCAAGATAAGATCCTAGGATCCAGACATGGATGACTGACAAGTATCACAAGACAATATTAGATGACATACCAGCAAAATGTAGGATGTGTATGGGGGAGTACGGGTTCCTAGCACAGTACTGACTCAATCCCTTAGCTGTTTGCCATGATATGGGGGAAGTTACTATTAAAACTGTATACATTAAGTGAGACTGCTTAATTACATTGCACTCAAATACACTTGAAACATTAACTTGCTTTTGTTTTTAAAGGATCTTTTGTTGTTTGTGAATAATAATGGATTACTATCTCACAGCACTGTTATGACATTTGATTAATGTTTGTGAAGTGTTTTGAGACCCTTATTTGAAAGGCACTAAAAACTACAAAGTATTGTTATTATCCTTTCTCTGAATTCTCCCAAGCTCCAGGTGGCTCATAACATTTTAGGGAAAGGCTGCCAGAGTAACCCCATAGACTCCATTAAAGCAATGTATTTCATCTGTTTACCAATAATTTCCATTTTATGCTTTTAGATTTCCTAAGTTCTGGTCTCTTTCTTTCAGCTGAGTAATGGATCAGACAGGATGATATGTTTGATCTGATGAAAATGGGGCTGTTCCCAAGACTGGGAGTTTTAATCTTGGCAACCTGTTGATAAACTGATTTTACAATAGGGTGTCTAAAATGAAGAAAAACAAGCAACAAAAATAAATGGCAGGTAAAAGATATAGACCATGCTGGGTATCTCTCAGAGGTTTAGTATATACCAAATTATTTTACTGAGAAATTCCCAGCTGTACAAGTAGATCTTAAATTTCTTCCAGTTTGTGTACTTCACGTTTTATACATCAGTTGGGCAGCTGAGTTAGTTTTGCATTTCAGATGCAGAACTCAGATCAGATATTTTGAAGTCAGTCCAAGGCCATACAAAGCGAGGAGTATGGTAGTACAAAATGATCATGCTCTGTGTGCATGTGTATCGAGATACACCACAGTTTGATACACAATTTTTAATACAATTTGAATGTTACCTTTCTCTGCACATATTGGTAACTGAACGGTTGCTAGCAAATATTCTTCAAATGGTGCAGAATGTTTTTTGGGGAAAGGTTTCTTATATAATTCAATTGTTTTTCTAGCTGCTCAGTGCTTCGGGATGAAAACAGATCAGGACTCTGGCAGATATTTTAAAACAGAAATACAAACCAAGTTTTCTTGACGTTCCTGTCACAGGGCTGGATAGGGTACAACAGTAAGAGACGAACACTCAGAAGCAGTTCTGCCACTGTCTACTGACCTGAATACAAACAAATCGGGAACCACGCTAGTATTCCTGGATCTGTGCCCTTTCATTCGTCCCCTAGCCCTCAGGAAAACAAAATACATATATATAAAAAGAAGCAAAACTCAGACGTTATACAATTATAACATATTCCCTCCTCCTGTGTTATCGTTCTTTGAGCTTTAGACTAGCAGACAGCAGGACAGCAGCAGGGTTTTAGCACACAAAATGTCTCTATTAGTTAAAGCAAACTATACGATAGGAGCAACACAGTGTGCCAGAAATCCTTACAGTCTAACAGTAAGAAAATATCCAGAGATAGAAAAAAAACCCACAAGCATAGAGTAGTAGGAACCTCACTATCTTGGTTAGATTATCAAAGATTGGCAGGGGGGAGAAATACAGAGCAAAAACATCTTTAAAAATCATACCTTAGATTATTTCAAAACTAAGGTAACATTCCCCCCCCCCCATTTTCTCTACTGATTCTATTGCTTTCCATTTAGATAATGGAAATGAAGGCAGGTATGGTTTTCTTTTTAGTTAAATTGTTGTCCCTTTTTGAATATCCTTTGCAATTTGTACTCCAGAATCTAAGCTTTCATTAAAAAGCAATATTTCTAGCACAGATGGTAATGAAGATAACCATGAAAACATCAACTGACTATAAACCAAGACAGTGATGACTTTCATATATTGCCAACAGCTTGAAACAATAGCTCCGAAAAAACCTAGTCCAGTGGGTTATCTGGCCCGTTTGCCTTAACGCCTGGTTAACTCCTGCTATGTCTGAGCTGAGGGACCTAAGGACACCTCCAAGCAAACAAGTCTGGATGGACATGCAGAATATGTTTTCGACCCATTGTGAGGTGTGCCCAAGTCTCTCCCCTCTTCCCTTCCTCATGCCTAGCTCTCTACAAACAGTGACCCAGGTGTACAAGTCAGATGAGACCAGTGGTGTGCTCCAAGAATGTCCATGATTTCAATGATCCCATGACAAGGCTGCAGGTGATGCACCTGTAGGACTTCTTAGAGACAGACTCTTAACCCCCAGTCTGATCCACCTTATTCTCAGCTGCAAGGGATTTTTAACTTTGAATTTTCATAAGACAAGGTTTTTTCTGTCAATAACAACTTTGCTTTACATAGGACAATATTTTAAATGTAATTTAGATTTTGCTTTTAAACAGACACATCTAGCTCGTTTACACATGGAAAGGGATTTACTATGCAATATACAGTAACAGGGAGACAATGTTATAGGCGTAATGATACTGACATCCAAGCCCACCCCACCCCAATAGTTTTTTTTGCTTTTTTGTTTGTTTGTTTTTGGTAGAAGAATGTCTTCTTTTGTGTTCTGTACATCATTTCACTAACTAGAGAAGTTCCAGGAGCAACCAGGTCTCTGGGGCAATCCCCAGTCCCTCCCCCACTACTTCTGCTCTCCTTAAGCCCTGTGATGCTCAAGAAAAGAATTACAAGGATAAGTGAGACAAAAACTTAAACCAGGACAGCTGTTGCAGAAAGATTTTAAGGGGCAAAGAACAGAGTTCATCTCTCAAAATATTTTTTTTTTTTTTTGGGGGGGGGGGGGGGGGGGGGTGGG
>JAVJGI010000014.1:35185740-35205203 GCA_035590275.1 Ibycter americanus
TTGTTCTTATCTCAACCCTTGACTTTTACATTCTTTTCCGATCCTCCTCCCCATCTTTCTGGGTGAGGGGGAGTGAGCGAGTGGCTGCGTGGTGCTTGGATGCCAGCCGGGGTTAAACCAGCACAGGTGCCCAAAACTGCACACAGTACTCACAGTGAGGCCGCACCAGCGCAGTGTAGAGACAGCCACCTTCCTTGACCAGCTAGCTATGCTGTGCTCGATGAATCCCAGGACATGGTTGGCCCTTTTGGGTGCCAGGGCACACTGTTGACTCATGTTTAACTTGTCATCAACCCAAACCCCTGGATTTTTTTCCATAGGGCTGATCTCCAGACTCTTGTCCCCCAACTTGTATGTATAACCAGGATTATCCCATCCCAGGTGCAGAATCTTGAAATTGCTCTTGTTACAATAATCAAAATTTTTGAATTATCGCCTCTAAGTAACACGAGTAGCTCTGAGTAGATGGTGGATTTATCTTGATTATGCCATAAGGCAAGAAGTTCCTAAGCAAAAGGAAAGTTATCTCAGAAGAAACGTCCCCAGCTCCATAATGAGTAATACAGCAAACTTATAAATTCAACAGCTTGATAGGCTACTCAGACTAGCAATAAGATTAGTTTTTGTTATATGTTTCCTCACTCTTTTGTTGCAAGATACTTGAATCATTAAGTAATAATAAATACTCTAAGAGTCCACTTCAGCAGTCATTTAGGCAACCATTGTAGCATGAATTGAAAGGTACCTTCAGAGTGTCTGTTTCTTAACAAAGATTCTAAAAAAACCCTAAACACGCAGTTCATGTACAATTCTTTGTGATACAGAGGTTTAGAGCTGGTTGTGATGAAACCTTGTTCTTTAGCTTCTGTTCAGACACTCAATATCAGAAATTACTTTAAGTTTGTGCCAAATGATACTACAGCTAATTTGGGATGGCAGCAGAAAAAAAAAATTACCAGGAATAAAAGGGAATTTTTATAATTGAAATTAACTTTTCACTTTACTAGTGCTAACTTTGTTCTGCTCTTTATTGAGAATGATCAGAAAACAAGAGGTAATATTATTACAAGATCTGTGATCCTGTGGATTTTCATAATTTGTAGTCATCACATTCATTGCAGACACCAAATCCACTTATTAGGCACAATTCAGGTATGTGCTCATTTCTCTTAATCTGTACTTTGTATGAGGGTTTTATTATTATTATTATTGCAAGCACTGAGTCATGCAATTCAATTGTATATAACTCCAGCTGTAAAATAAAACACAAAGGGAAAGAGGGAGGGAAGACTATCCAAGTACAAATTTTATCCTTCTCTAGTCTCTTTTTCAGTCTTCTTCTACATCAATTGATATTAACCCCTGAGAAGGGGGGTGTTAAGACCCATCACTCCAATGTGCTGCTAGATAACTAACTAATACTAGCGGTGGAGCTGTGAACTCATCAGACTAAGCTATTAAAATTAAAACATCATGAGCTATCACCACCCTGAAAAAGGAATAAACCACATTTATTATGAATGGGAAAGCCCAAGATTATCCTCCTTTTCTGATTCCTAAGGAAGAGGGCAGTGTTGTATTTAATTTACCACAAGGAACAGGATTTGCTCCGACGTACTCTAACCTATGACTGGATCATCTCTTTCAGCAGCCTGGGGTCCAATGGAAATGCCAGAAGAATATCTTTTATTAAACTGCAGTTATTATGAGAGCACTAGTAATTCTGAGATCTCAGATAGCAAGAAAGTTTGTGCTTTCTGGAGTGGCACTGACACAAGGGGCTGTTAAAGTACCTATGAGAACATCCTAAGGGAGGCCCTTTTTTGGTGGTGTTTTTAAAGAAAGCATCTGGGTTTTCCCATGTAGCAACAAAAGCAATGAATTAGGAAGGAACTATTGCTAAAAGTAATTGTTTAACTCTTGTTTTCCATGTGAGAAAATCAAACTAGCCAGCTGGACCTCTTAACTAGTCCAATCTACAGAGTCTGACAAGTATAGCATGAGTGAAATACTCCTGTCCAAGACTTGTCCCTTTGTCCAACTTGCCTTGAACTCATTCAAAACCCACTGATGTTAGTGGCAGTCTTCTTATTTTACCCTGTGCATATACAGAGCTATCACTGCGTTCAAAAGCAAGGGGAGAACAGAAGCTGCATATGCTGTGAAAACTCTGAAACTTTCACAGTGGCAAATAAACAGCCAAGGAGAGGGATCTGAGTGCGAAGACCCAGGGGCTAGGATGTGCCTATGACAGGAAATTTCTGCCCTATGAAAATTTCAGGTAATTAATTCAGGTCATGTAGCATGGTGTCACCTGAAAGCTTGGTATATTCACACTGCTGTACTCTGAGAATCGCTATTTATTTGATAAATGTCCACAAGGCCCACAGAAATCAAATGACATTCATAAATCTAAACAGGAGGTGATAAAAACACAAAACTCAGCTTTTAATAAGCAGGGATTTCCATCTGGTAGTTCTGGTGACACTACAGGTGTGTGCAGCAGAGGCATTTGTGGATGCACAGTTTTACTGTCCCCAGGTTCTCTTCCCAGCATATACATCTATTGATTCAGAACAGAGCAAAACACCAGAAACTTGCACCAAATAATTTACAAAAAGGGTAAATTATTTTGACAGCACTGAAAATACACTAGCAAAATGAATAGGAAGAAAAATGCACAGACAGACCTGGACTTTATATTCTGTAAGAGCTGTGGCTTTGCTTAGGCTGCTGCAAATAGTTTCTTGTATGGTCCTATTTCATTGAAATGTAAACCACATGTTTAAATTACATGGCCAGAGGGATCTATAGAGTGCTCAGGTGCTGATTTATAGAAGTCTCAGTTGCAGCTTAAAACAATAGTCAGATTTTGATGTAGTAGCAAGCATGTTAAAACCTGATGACAGGAAAGAGCTTGTAAGAAAAGGATACTTGGGGATAAGGTATTCCTTTCATTGTGTCTTCACAAAACCCCCAATGGGAATAGATCAGAATTTCTAAAGCCTAAAAACAGAAAAAATGAATATCATTCTTAAAAGGAAATTGGGAAAAAAATATCAAGTTCACCCCAGTTTTATTTTGTGGCACAAAATTTAAGTGATTGTGACTCATTTTAGATACACTTTTTGTGTCAAAATAAGAACAAGCCTTAACATCTCATTTCTAGCCAAATCTGATGACTATCATAATAAAAATAGAGAACTTTTTCAAACCAGTCTTTTTGAGGCTTTTCCTGAAAATGGACTGTTCTGAATAATAAAGACATAATCTGTATGTTATTGAAACTATTCAAAGAAATGGAAATAAAAAAGAGAAATCTGAATATTGATATTTTCTCATATTTTTTTACAATATTTCAAATGACAACTGGTAAATTAGATTACTCTTACTTATAGACATCAAAGAACACAGTTTCTCAGGAAAATGGCATTACATGCACTAGCTATTTTGCACAGTACCAACAGAAGACCAAGATACAAAATGATATCACTGCACTGTGAAAGATCTAAGCAACCATAAAATAGGTTCAGAACATAGCTGCTGAAGTTCTCCATCAGAAGTACTTAATTAATTGTCTCAATCAGCCCCTGATAATAGACCTTTCCCATTAGTACAGACTAGCCTTGACTCTGAGGAAAGCGACAGGTTCATTTACAATTTTCACCAGAGCATCTCAAGGCTGTGACCAGAACTAAACTTACTAGACACAAACATTTCAGTGTTTCAGTTTGACTGACAATCCCCTCAAGTTTGTTAGCAAGTAACTATGCTCCCTAGTGTTGGTCAAAAATTGGACACAGCCTGGTTCTGAAAAAGGATATCTGTATAAAAAGATTTGTATTTTACACAGATGTTGTGAAAGCATTGTTCAGAAATTATTACACTTAAAAACGTTGTTACTGTGATGAAATATTACAGCATCAGTCTATTATCCTAAATTATATAACTTCCAAGACAACTTTGTGCAACTGCAGTGATAATGCAAGTCCAAAGTCAGCATTTATGTGTACCACCATATGTATTTCAATAACAGTATGTCCTTCAAATAAGCAAGTAAAATATTTATGTGATCTTTACACTGCAAGGTTTTTCTAAATTATTTAAATTTATAACATAAGTGAGAAAAACAAAACACCCAACAACCTGATATAATTAACAATTTAACAAAGTTCATATTTGGCGTTCTTGGTTAAAGTACATAGTTTGCACATATCAGTGAGTTTTGTTCAGGACACATGGGAGATTTCCATCTTATTCTTTTGCTTAGCCTTAGTCTTTGGCCTTAATACATTAAATACTTGGATGATTTTAAGTTTTTCTTTGGGAGATCCTATTCAGCATTTTTTGAACTCAAGGGAAGGATGTTAACTGAGTTTAGACCAGTCCCTAAACGTCACATGTCCTTTCATATGGCACACACAAGAAGGATATAAGAAAATTACACGTTGTAATTGTTACAATTAGTGCAAATTCTGAAAACATTACCAACAGTTTGGAAAAAGTCTCATATTGTTCAAATAACTGTACGAAACAAATATTTTTGGATTTAATAGCTAGAATTAGACTGGGAGATATTTTACAGTATCCCTCTATTCTACAGAAGCAGAGCTGCAACTTCACACATTTCTGAAAAAACTTAAATTCATTGACTAGAAAACTGTTTAAATGAACCTGCTATGGAGCTAAACAAAGACTGGATTATTTCATATTTCAGTGAGAGACATAAGTAGCAAACTGCTTGGTCGTTGGTTGACAAACCTGTCCTGATGTCCCTATGAGTTTCTTATCTACATTTATTTTTTCACTTCCTCTGTCTTCCAAAAAAGTGATCTCTATGAAATTTTATTAAACAATTAGTTGCCTGAGACATTATTTCTGTCAGACATTTTTCCATGACTCTTGCCTTCCCTACTGCCAGTGTTAGAATTATTTGATCCCAAATTAACCAGAGAAAAGTAATACAAGAAAACGTTCCCCTTCTTCGCAAATGATTGCAGTGGTAATTCACAGTAGCCTGTCCACCATTCCTATCAGGCTATTTTAGAGTATATAAATGCCCTTCACAAAGTCTAATAATAAATAACTCTATTACGTAGATAAGTAATAGTATTTTTATATGCTGACCAATGCGGGTAGCTGGCTGGGAGATTGCCCATTTTTAAAAATGTAATTCAGATTTCTCTGAGTTTACTTGGCTGCAGCTGGTTGATTCAGAATGCTGTATGAAATACACAGCTTATTTCTAAATTTATTTAAGTGAACTTTAAGCCTCTGAATTGTTTATGGAACAAAGAAGGAAAAGTTAATCCAAGAGATATTTCTGAACTTCAGTCCCACTCTGGAGCTCAGCGGTGGCTAACAGGCAGCCTGATGTTCACAGCCTGAACACGAGCCCTCCTGTCAAAGTTGTCTTTTACTTACACGAGAAGTAGGCAAGATATTTCCTGCTGAAAATGACTTCCTAAAGGCTATATGAAAAACTATCAGAAGTCCTGAGAAGGCAATTCAGAATGTCTGCCTCCATAAAGGGAATAATCTCTCTGAAGTTTCCTAAGAGCTCTGCAACTTGTCTAACCTTGCTAACCATGCTTCCTCTTTAGTCAGTGAGGAGATAAATTTCAGTCACCAAGTGGAAGATGGCAATTAAGAGTTCCTCTCTAGTTGATGGAGAAAAACTGCATTCCCAAGCTAAAGGTGAGGTCTGAAATAAGTGAGATGTCTCGGGGGGTTCTGATCACTTTCTTTTGACTCCAGACAGGTTCCAAAGTACTGAGGTGGGATACTAAAATCTTCTGTCTTAGCTTAGAGGAGATGTATCCCATTCTGTTACATGATCTGCACAGCAGCAGAATCTCTATCAGTGTCCCCTAGATCTGAAGCTTCTGCTTCTTAAAGTATATATTGTGTACTTGGTGTATATTCACAAGGAGCAACACATGGTAACCAAGCCCTGACTCAGCTATCTCCATTACAAGAAGGGGTACAGCTGTCCCAGAGCACCGTTTCACTGAAGCTGATGTATGCCTGGGTTCTTAGTTCACGGTCCTTGGAGTGGAGTCCGTGGGCCCTTGGAGTATAATGGAATATCATTGCAGAACTCATGGCTCAAGTCAAGTGTGAGACAGCAGTTAACGCTGAGGATAAGCAGAGGTTTGATGATCAAGCTTTCTCCCTTACACTTCTCCACTAAGCCATGTTTCCTTACTGTATGCCACTTCTAAGCACTCAAAATAGTAACTTAGAACCCTCAAAAAATGAGACAAAAAATTAAATAAACAATTATACTCAGTATGTAAGCAAATATTCAAGTATGTGGGAGTTTTTGTCTGCATTTCTTTTTTTTTTTTTTCTTCAGTTTTGAGCTATTAGAGTGCAAAACATTACATTGTCACAAGGATAATTGTCTCCAAAAGATAATGCATTGACAAAAAAAAAGAAAAAATAATCACAGTCACACTTGCCTACCCACTGCAGCCACCTCCCAGACCAGTAAACCTGCATATTTTTTTCACCTTTCAAGAAATTAACAACCTACACAAAGCCATCCTTTTAGTAGTGATGGGGCATTGTTTCCTTTTCCTGGTGGGAAATTGAATAATGCTTCCAGTTTCTCACATTCCTGTCATTTTTGATAATTCCCCAGAACAGCTTTTAGAACCACTGGAATATCACTCACTCTGTGCATGATTTATTCTTAGTTTTCACTTCTCTCTCCATTACTCTGGGAAACCAAATTTTGTTACATTTGGTTAGCTCACCAAAGTGTTCAGATAAACTTTGGGGGTTCGGCATTCTTTTCTATAGCTACAATGCACAAAAATTTTGGTTTTAACTTGCACTTATGACAAACCCATATCTTAGTTACCTAGCCAGTTTAGAGAAGTGAGAAGACCACCAAGCACTCTGTGATGCTGAACAGGTAAATTCTGGGAAGGTTTGCTGTTAAATCCTTGTTTACCATTTCTTTTAAGATACTGATTTTGTGTGTGTGTGTGTGTGTGTGTGTGCAGCAGCCTGATATTTACATAACAAATAACAGTGTATATAAATCAATGATATTTTTGTCTAGATTTTATTTTTTAATTTAAATATAGTAAAATATGGTAAGTGTATATTATATTAGTATGTGAGTGTACATTATAGTAATAAAACTTTTTATCTCAATCTCTGAGTAAGCTCCAATTGAGCTGTCATGGTCTATTATGCTCCAAAGTAGCTGTTAGGGTCTATTATGTCAATTATCATACACATCAATGACAGATTGTTCTTTTTTGGCTTTTTGTTTTTATATATATATATATATAAACATTAAAAATAAAACCAAGAAGGGGCTGGATCGCTCATGGTATTGAAATGCAGCAGAGCGCCTTTCACTTGGAGGTTACCCACTGAAATCTAACTTGGGTCAGTGGTAACTGAAAATTGCTGTTCAGTGATGCACATAAAAGGGGCTTAGTGTCTCAAAAAAACAAGTCTGAAGCACTGAAGCTAATGGAAGTGCTGAAAATTACTTCAGTGATTACAGAATTAGGTCCTTACTTCAGGTTCCAACAGACAGTTCATATTGCAGCTGGACACACACTACTAATGTTGACATTAATTTGTTGTCTTCACCAGACAAGTACAAATACAGTCGCAGGTCCAGCGGTCTTCTCAAGTACCATGATGAAATTCCACAAAGGCTTTACTGTGTTTGTTTTAGCTGTTACACTACTTCATATCATGGTTTCCTTAGCTTTAAAAAAAGACAGAATGAGAGAAGATATATTGAAAGATGATGAAGATGATAAGAAGTATGGGACTTGTGTATGAAAAAGGATTAAAAATTATTTTACCATTAGAAAGCACAAACAAAATGTGAATGGCAGAGATCTATAGATCATAGAGTGAATGATAGCATTCTTTTTCCTATAATTAGAAGTTTAAACCATGGAGCTCAAAGACAAAGCAGGTTCAAAATACAAAGGTTCCACAATGAAACAGAAAAATTCAAATTCACTGATCAAGGGATTAAACCCACATAAACCAGATTAATCCAACTGCAACTACAGACTCAATATATCCCAAACAGCTTAACATCAGAAGCTGGAGAAGCATTCTCCAGATATCTACTACTAGTCTTTTGAAAGACAGGATCATGTAATAGAATAGCCTTCCATTTTGTGACTCACGTTCTTGTAATTGTGTTGGCATAACTGAGGGCACGTTCTCACTTCTAATTTTCCTTTCATGCCAGTAGTTAACCTGGCTTGCACGTTACCAGGGAATTACTGAATTAATGACCTCTCAGTTATATGGAAAACCAAGGCAAGGAAAAGCAAGGAAAGGAAAAGTAAGGCAAGGACACATGTCAATCTTCATAGCTAAGAATCCTGCATTTTCTAAAACTGGCTCCAGAAAAGAAAAAAAGAAGAAAAAAAAAGATAACGGAGAGGAGAGGAGAGGAGAGGAGAGGAGAGGAGAGGAGAGGAGAGGAGAGGAGAGGAGAGGGGAGGGGAGGGGAGGGGAGGGGAGGGGAGCCAACAATTACAGGGTGTTCCTCATCTCATCCAAACCAAACGTCTAAAACTGATGAGAAGAATCATGAGCTGTAAGTAAGTATTTTTGTCACTGATTATAATATTAGCCAGATTTAACTAAAAAAGCAAGAAATGGGTCCATTGTAAGCTTTAAGGTGTCCAGAACATTCTCATGAAGGTAAACATGTATGATACAATACACGTAGAACACTCACGCCCTTTGTCATGAATGATGAAGGTTAGGTAAGATACAACAGAGCATCTCAAATACTCCAACATATAGACAACAGAATTGATCCTAGAACTTCCAAATGGATAGGTTAGGGGTAATATTCAGTCATCTAAATGTAGGCATATAGTGACATATTTTTGTATTGTATTATATCAGACATGATACTCGGTTTTGGTACCAGTGTCTGGGACTCCATAAGTTCTGTGCCTTACCTGGGTGGCCTGTGTATATCTTCAATATCCTAGCAAACCTCAAGTGGCACTAAATTCCTGTGTTTAGGCAACCGAATCCTGCCCCAGATGCCAACATTCATATTGGAAATGTCTGAAGTCAGATTAAGTGAATCCAAGCACTAACGATTAAGGACAGGTGAAATAACCCCATGTTTTGAGTCACTGATCATGTATCTCCTGTGTCAATCTCCAAGGCCTTACAAAGGTAATGCATGTAGCACTTCTGTCTAGTAGAGCAAAATCTTTTCGATGAAATCCTATCCCATTAACATCAACAGCAAACCTCCCTTATATTTCAATAGGTTGTTCTTTCTCTAGCTGTCACACCAGGCAGAAGAAAACAAGTAAAGCACCTGAGATACAGTTTTTCCTCTTTATGCACCCTGAATCAGGAAAACAACCTAATATTCTTAGATAAGACAGGCACTCAAGTTCAGTTTTGGCCTGTACAGCTCTGTATTAACAGCAGCAATATTATGAAAACTTTATGAGAAGTTCATGGAAATTATGTTTCAAGAATGTCCCCAAATTAGTCAGGTCATAGGGACATGATGATTTACATATCCTAGAATAGGATACATTTGTCCACTTCATTGTTTTAATAAAATCCTCTTTTTTGATAACCAGCATTGCAGAAGTAGGGTAGATGGTGGTGAAATTGTTGTTCAGCCTTTTATGCAGGTGATCACAAATATTGTAGCTCTACTTGCTACTTGGCTTAAGAGAAAAGGATTAGTGTCTTTCCCCCCCTACATGACTGACAACGAAGCATGGTATTGCCCTTTGTGTTTCATTTAATGTTGGAAATTTTCTTTCTTCTGCTTGCACAGAGTGTAATGTGACAATTATGTGACACATTAAAAAAAAAATAATTATGACAATACTTGCACTGTATCCGAATATGAAGAGATCTGCAGTCATTTCAAATGGGAAACCTGCTATTAGCTCACACAATGGATTCCCCAGCTGAAAAGAAGACATAAATTGGAGAGAATCAAGCATTCACCACCAGCAGATCTGCCGCTTGTGTTCACTGATGAGATGTAAATGCGCTTAGCAAGAGTACAGCATCAGAAGAGGACCATGAAATTATAATATAGTGACTGTAATGAGAATGGGTTAATTTGTAGCATTTCTTATTCTAATTACGGTATTTGACATATGGGAACAAAACCATTTTCAGCCATTTTCTTTTCTTGTTACTATCCCTTATTACAAGAATGAGAAACAAGGGCAATCTGCATGCTTTTCTATTCTGTGAAATACAGTAGCATGCTGCACTGTTTTGACCCTTTCAATATTCTGCATAGGTAATTTGAAAGAAGACAGTCCAGTTATGGTCTCAGCAAAGAACATTTAATGAATCCATGAAAAGTATAATTTGCATGGAAATAGCCTGAATTATTTTTTTAAGTGCACAAGAATGTAATGGGGGGACACACGACACAACAAATCAACAACAAAACCCAAAAACTAGAAAAGAGAAACAGCACAACATTTCTCCATCTCCAGCACAATGATTTTAATGAGAATTAAAATTTGTGTGAACTTAACCTACTCTCAGAGTGATGGGATGCTAGTTTCATCTTGCAGTGTGTATATTACCTACGCAGACATATTCTGTTTGTAACAGAGAAGTCCAGCTGATGAGAAATATCATGTTCCACATAATTCAGATATTAATTCATTCTTTTGACAGAAAATGAGTATACAGAGGTTAAGATACTTGCCACTCAGACTAAATGTATGCATTTTCTGGCCTATAAGTTCTATATTTTCTAACAATGGCTACACAATTATATCCATGAAGGACACAGAAACATGGAATTCACATTTCAGTGAACAAAACAAAATTCTGATAACATACATATGGACAAAATGCCTTCTTTAACAAAAGACTCTGACATATGCTTATAGGAGCATTGGTAATTTGGTTTAAAAAAATCCTACTGCAGTTTACCTGTACCTGCTTGGTGACTGTTATTTGGGGTTATTGGATTTATGTGCAGACATGCATATTTTGCACAAGTGATTAGCTCCACTTTTGTGAGTTGCTTCTGGTACTCAGTATTCTGTCTTGCCTTTAAAATATAAATACAGAACATATTGTTGTCCTTAAAACTCACAACCCTGAAAGTGTGAAACGGTGAGAATAATCGAGGAAAGGAAAAATCCCAAAACCACAACAAAGTCCACATGTTTTTCTACCAAACAGTCTTCAGAGAGTATGAGGAGGACACATACACTTTGAAGACTATCAGATATGAAAAGGAGAAATGGGATCAAATTTTTATAGGAGGTTTGTAAGATTTATTAAAACCTCATTTGAGCATTTACAATACATTCTAATATTCAGGCTATTTCTAGGTACCTACTTGGCATGTTGAAACAGCTGAAATGAAGGAGTATGTTCACAAGGTGATTCAAAAGTTGTCAATAGAGGGGGTTTCACCAGGGAATTAGAATTCCTGGGCTTCCTCAGTTTGTCTTTGAATCATGATGGAACTTAGATAAAACATCAGGCTCTAACTGCTTAGCTAAAGATTGATATAAAGACATCTGAGGGCTTCTGTTTAGGCATATAAGGAACTCTGTGATCCAGAATGGCAGTATAAATCAATTTTAGGCATCTCCAGCAGTAATCCAGAGCCCAGGGACCAGACAACTTAATCTTTGTCTGAAAGAAGGATCCCAAATTGCCACAAGTCTGAACTTGGAATTTAGAGACTCTGAATCTCATTTTAAAATGTTCATGTCTTATTAATTTTTCCCAAGTAATTACAGAATCCTGAGTTTCTTGGATTAAAATGCTAACACAATTTGGAAATAAAATAATTTAATTTACCTAGTAGAAAATTCATAAACCTAGTAGAATTAATAAATCTAGTAGAATTTATAAACCTAGTAGAAAGAGAGAAAAGACAGCATTAAAACTGTATTACAGACCTACCAAGAAAAGGACACTGAGGTACCCTGACTTCAGGGTATCACAGGAAAGTGCATTCAGATTGACAGAGCAGCTTACATCCATGCTGGTAACAGAGAAGCTCATTTCCCTTTAAACACTCAGTAAATGAAGTAGCCCTGAAATAGCTGAGTATAACACTTGCATGAAAAGTATTATCTGTTGAAAAAAAATATGTTACATAACATAAATGCATGCACTATATGCACATCCATATGCACATGTGCATATGCACATTCACACCATTATATGAATGCTATTATCCTTAGACCCATTTCATTTACTCATCATGAGGCATTCTTGCATATCACAATAAAATGAAAATAAGATATTTTGGCCTTACAAAGTTTTCCTAAATACATTCACATCTTTGAGATGCTTTCCTGGCCTCTAACTGTCACATGCCAAGTGAATAGGTCTTCTCCTGCGTCTTGGATGTTAACCCAGAAATCTTTAATATGTTAGAGTACCTCAAATCATAATAGACACCTGTTTTTTGGCAACTAGCATGCCAGGCTCTGTGAATACTTCTGCAGCTGTAACTACAGCAGTCATTTCGGAAGGCTTCAGGTACTGAAACGTAACACAGACAAGGCATCATGCCCAAACTCTAGCTGCTGATCTCCAAAAGGCTGCAGGTCTTCCACAAGTTTTGTCTCTAACCTGCCAGCTCCATTTGGGTGCATGGCATCTGAGATGGCAGTATATACACATGTTTACATAGCTGAATCCTGCCCTACGTCTCTCTTAATTACAATAGGAGCATAGACATCTAGTTCACATGTAGATAATGAGGGGAAAAATTCACTCATTACCTCTACTACTTCTTTATTAATAGTAAAAGTTTGAAGGCAGTAAGATGATGAGGCCAAGATTATTTTTTTTTTCACATTTCCTTATCTTGTCTTTCTTTTAACCCACTTCTATTTAATTCTATTTAAAATAATGTTGAAATGAACTTAATGATATTTCTGGTGGCAGTAGCTGAAATCAGGATCTACTTCCATTTATTCCTCTCCCTCCCACTCCACTTTACCATTTCTGTTTTGTAACCCACTTTATTCACAAACCTTAATAAAATATGTGAGGAGTACAAAGAAATGGAGCATTATTTTTAATTTATTTGTAAAAATTTAGATTAATATAATTGTATGTCTCTGGTAATAAGTGAATGCGTCACAATAAATATAAAATAATGTATCATCCATGTTTGTCAAGACTTTTTCAAGTCAAAAAAGAGTATGATTTTTATACAGTTTACATAAAGTAAAAAATAAATCTATTAAAATACTAACTGTTTTAACAGTTTCTAATAAAAAAACTCTATACTATAATTGAAATAGATTGCAGGGTTTTTGAATTTTGCTTTATCAGTTTCATTGTAAAACCCAAAATATTTACCTTTAGTAAAGGTTGTTACAGTCACTGATTTCTTGAGACTGCACCCATGGTATATCTTTTTTTCTCTGCTTCTGTGAATATCAAAGATGAACACAAAACTCTAAAATCATATTCAATCTTCAGAACATCTGGGCAGTTCAGCTTCCCATTGTGTCCTCTTTATCTCTGATAATTTTATAGTGGTTTAAAGTTTAATTTATGATCCTTTCTTCTGCAGCTTTCCCCTGTACTCTTTCTCTTTAACAGTCACGTAGATACCCATGTTGTTGCTACCTGCACAGCCTTACTTTGATTCTCAGCAAGGAATTCATTCTTGTATTCTGTGTTTAAAATTAAGTATGAAATTGTCAGTGTATTTTCTTTATAGAGCATTTTCTTAAAAAAAAAAAAAAAAAGGAAAAAAAAAAGACTAGAAGGGCTTTTGCAATAGAAAGCCAATTTTTATTAGAATATAAACGTTAATAATTACCTTTCAAATACAGAATGACAGAAGAGAAATAAGAAAAGTTTATGACAACACCTATATTCCCATACATTCTTAGAAGATGGTTCCTTGTTTTCACACTTGGTTTCAGTTAACCTTCTGAATACAGGAGTTGCAGCAAGCAGTACAAGCCTTTCTAGTCTGAGGAAGACTTTAAGTCACAGTAGAGAGCTGCCTGCCAGCTTCCAGCCCCTGTCAGCGTTGCCTGAGTCTCACTGCTGTGCTCTAGCCTTGCTTTTCATCCTTCCCTGAACAACCCTCCTAATATCCTTGAAGCTTTTCCCTTCCAAGCACATTCAGCAGCCCTAACAGGGAGGAACAGTTTCATTGTTAAAGGTTTTCATATGACCTAGTCCTTCCTTTTTTTAAACCACCTGAACACACTAATTAGAAACAAACAAATTAAACAGATACTCCCCATCATGACATGGTCACGTAACTCCTGTTCACTAACTGTATTCTACTCTGATATATAAAAGAAAGCCAGGCACTAAACCTTAGCATCAAGGTCACTGGCTCCATCTGTTTGGGGCTAACTCTTCTAAAGGAGCATTGTCCTGGACTGACCTAAAGAGAAGAGCCCAGAAAGAAGCCAGGAGCTGGGTAGAAATTAAGTGGAATGGAGGTGCAGGAGTCCCACACTGAGGCTTGCTGCCTGATCCTCTTGTATTTAACATCTGAAACAGACTCTTGTGTCGTTAATACAGAACATACAACTAATCAGGCAGGAGGTAAAGAGAAAATAGAGAAGACAGTCTGGAGCCAGTAAAGGGCAGGGGGAGGCTAATCTTGGTCTTGGAGACTAACCTTCCTCAGAGAATAATTCCATGTGGGGGTCTCAGTTATGTGATCTTCATCCCCTGGGGGACTACTATTCTCCACTTAATACAAGGGGAACTGAGGGAGCTGAAGGAGAGTGACAAACCTCAACTAAAATTATGTGGATCTCCTCCAGAGTGGTCTAGTGGATTCAAAGAACTGAAAATTCCTACATTTAAATGAAATTCTATCCTGATTTTCTATCCTTTGGAAGAAAAGAAGAATATTGTTGGTTATACATTTTTGGTTACTTGATTAAAGGATCATCACTGTAAACACAAAGGAGCACAGAGAAAAAGTAGATAGCAGAGGAATCCCAATAAGCTGATCAGAGAAACAAGCCCTGGCCCCAGGGCTGCCACGGAGCAGCATCAGCCCCATGGGCGTCGGGTGAGACACATCAAGAACGGTCAATGTGAGATGCTCCTTGCCTCACCTCACAGGCTTATGGGGTATTACTGCCTAGGTGTATGGAATATATTATGGGATGCCAGGGAAGATCACCTTGGGATTATATGACTTACTATGCGATGTTTAGGGGAAAAAAAAAAGATGCAGAAAGACAGATTGTCATGTTGATGTTGTCTGGCTGTGCCCTGTGAGTGATCAGTGCATTCTGTCCTGTCTTCTTACCAAATCGCATTTCTAACTGTTTTTCTGTGTGAAGACATCCTTATTTTGTGTGCGTATGTGTTCATGCATGTCTGAGTGCCAGTAACTGTTGTGGGACCACAGGTCGTAGGGGCCCATGTGTCTAAGTGCCAGCAACTGCAGTGCATGCATATTGTGTGACTATGCGTGTCAGTATGATTGCCTGCAAATACCAAGGCAGACTAGCCCATGGGTAGGATAAGAGGCTACGGAGCCAGGTATCAAATCAGCCAGAAGCGTGGGCTAGATACTGGAGAGACCAGAAAACCTGGAAATTGGCAACTGGAATGACCAGAGGGGTTCAGGTCAGCTACTGGAAAGACCACGAGGTCTGGGGGTTGACTTGGTGACGTTTGCATATACGTGGTTGTATTGGAGACAAGAGGATCCCAGGGATCAGCTGCTGGGTAGACTGAGTGCTTTTAAGATCATTCACTGGAGGGATCAATGATATGTGGGTGTGCACACAAATGTGTGTGAGGGGTTCTGAGCTACCAGGAGTTGGATGGGCACTGCTGGCTTTGGGGGTGCCAGCAAATGGGGAAAGCAAGGATCTAGGGCCAGTCCCTGTCCTTGGTGCACAAGTCCATGCTAGTGGAAAGGTCCGCTTTGTACATCTGCACACTATTTCCCACTAACTGACCCTTATCCTGAACTGGCAGAGAAGGGGACAAGATCAGGCAATGGTTTGTGCTCTCTGTGTTTGCATGTTTCTATCTGTATTGTTCTGTGTGGCTTGCAGTGTGTAATGCCAATGCTCCTTTGTGTGCTGCTGGGGAATGCATGCTTATGACATGGTATCACTGGCTGGGTCTAGGAATACAAAGCTGTAGCAGCCTCCCTTCCATCATGCCACCAGATTCAACAAAACTTTAACAGTATTAGACTCATGGAATCATAGAATCATTTATGTTGGAAAAGACCTTTAGGATCATAGAATCCAACGATATTCACCAGCACTTCCCCCCTTCAAAAGTTTGACTTTGCAAACTCACCTTTTTTAAAAAATTATTTTTATTTTTGTGCATTGTTTGAATAGATACTTTATATTAATAAAGCATTTTTGGCTTTTATTTTGCATTAGTTCTTGGTTTTGAGAAGTCAACAGTAAAACCTACCCACAATTTCAACTGAAGGACAGAGAATCATAAGACAGGAACCGTGTGGTTAATGAGAGAAAGTTAAAAAGCTTTAGTAGTTGTCTCACTGGCATTCACAATTCTGTAAAGAAGTTGCTATATCTCAATTAAAATTTATATATACATGTAGGTATATTGGGACAGTGATACCTGAAGTAAAGCAAATTTAGCGTTTATCATTCACTGGAAGAATTTAATATGTGTGTAAAAAGGACTCTTCCACATGATGGTTACAAAAATGTACTCCTGGAGCATTATTCATCAAGAAGTTATTTTTTATACACTCAGCACATAAAATCTGCAAGCCTTAGATAAAATTGTCAGAATAATTAGGTTCTTTTTACCTAATCAGTGAATGAAATGTAGTGATTCCAAAATAATATTTCTGGAGAAGGCACCAAAGGGGCCGAGGTTGATTCACAGTAGCTAATAACATGGCACACACCCCACTCAAGCAAGCAAAAGCTAATAATAAAAATAACTTTAATGGGCAATTTCTGTGCTTTAGAATGCAGTTTCCTTGAGTTGAATACTAGAAAGAAAGAGAAGAGATGCTTTTTGACTTGAGAGAGAATTAAAGTCTTGCTCCTGGCTGGGCACTACCATCTCTGATTAGTAGGTGAAAGGGAGTATTTAGGTGTGATAAACACAATTTATGTCATCCATCTTGACTTCTGCTGCTACTCTGGCAAATCTCTTTGTTTACAAACTTCTTCAGTTGTTAAGAGTTTTTAAGTATTAGTTATTCAGGGAATAATTGTAAAAAGAGCCATGGGACATAACAGCAATATTTTCATGTCTAACTATCAACAAGGGAAAAAAGAGAGGCTCATCAAATTGACAAATATGCATCCACTGTGAATCAAATGTTGGAAAAAAGGTTTGGCATAAATGTTCTGTAGTCTGCTTGCAAAAGAAATAAACAATGGAATACAGGAAAATTAATCTGTTTATGTATAAGGGCAATCTCACAGGTAGAAATGTTTCTATACATAGAAGCTTCTCTATATATTAATAATTACTTCTATTGCAGGTAGCAATAGTGTTGTAAATCCTTCTTTTTTAACAGAGGCAGCACAGTCTGGATTAATCCAGCTCTATTGCCGTAATAATGTGTGTAAAATACATGCCCTTTCATTCAAATGTAGCGTCAGCTGAGCCTTGTACATGCATGGAACATGATTTCCAAGAGCAGAACTCACTGCTATCTTCAAATTCATTTGTGGAAGTCCAGGGTAGCCAGATCTTCTGAACTTCAGGCTCAAATCAGGCACCAAAAAAACCTTTCCAAAGCTGCTTTCAAAAGGTTAATCTATAGCATCATGTGGAGGTGAATGGACACCACTTTAGCAGCACTTGGACTGAGAAATGGAAGGTCCTTTCACATGACCTCCCCATGTTCACAGCAGCAATACAGCTGACAAGTTCTGTTATGCTGTGTTTTGCCTTTGTGGAACTGCTTGACCTTTTCCTTGGCCAGGCAGGCCTGCTGTGCAGTCAGCACATTAAGCCCTCTGCCTGTCCCAGGCTGGCAACATTTAATGTATTGCATTAAGTTCTGATCTCTGTCTTAAAGCAATTAGAACAGCTTTGGCTGGAAAAACTCCATTTTCGTTTCATTAAAAAAAACCTCAGGAAAGTAGGAGCCGAAAGGAAATAAAAAAAGAAACCATAAAGGGAATTTTGGATTCTGTTGACTTTGCTGAAAACCCGAGGAAAGCCAAATGTTTCATCCAGCCCTAATAATGAGGCTTAGACTGGCTCTGATAGCAGTCTTTGTACCACCTATTGCAAAAGCTCCATTTATGTTCTATGTAAAATGTCCAATGAAGCATAAAAAACACGTAATTTGTATAGAGAATGGGAGTTATGCAATTTTTGCTGGCATAAACAATGCAATAACTGCTCAGAAATAGCCTTTTGCATTCATGAATGGAGTCCATTATCTGCTCTGTCTCTCTTTGCTCATTCTGTGTTGGGGCATGGTAATAAAAGAAAGGCATCTTTGCCTCAGAGCTTTGGTTTTCAAACAGCATATGACAGCTCATTCTTGTCTTCTGATTAAGGAGCAGCCATGTTTTATGGACACTTACTAAGTTGCCAGCCAATTAAACATTTGAATACATTTATATGTATTTAATTGGACTACTTTCGCAAACATGGTTTTTCTGGAGTTATCAAACAGATTATACACTGTAAGGCAGTAGATAAGAAGCACTGAATTATTATTATTGCTATTATTATTGCTATTACTGTCATCACTACTATTAGTGGGCATAGTTCGGGTAAATGCAGAGTGGAGCTTTTGTAAGGTAACTTTCTGGCAGAGAGCATGTCCTATGTAATCAGTTGTCTGCAAATAAAAAGCTATTAATTGTGTCTTTAATAATTTTCTCAGTGGTTTTCTTTGTTGCATTTTTGGAGAGAAGAATTTACACAGAGGGGTATTGACAGGGTTGCTAAGGGCACAGCAGATGACATAATATATTTGGATTTTCAGAAAGCCTTTTGTACCATTCCACATGACACGTTCCTGCTTAATCTCCAAGACGAAGCAAGGATTCAGGGCAGGACATGGACAGAGATACAGAACAGGTTGAAAAATAGCAAAACAGTGGCTATAGATAGTTCCTGTGAAAGAAGCTATGTCAAACCAGAGAAAGTCTTATTTCAGGTCTATGGGGGCTAGTGCTTTAAAGTCTGCTGTGCATGTATGTTCTTTAATTTAGAAAGACGACCTACAAACACAAAGAACAACTGCAGTCTGGCTGCATTTTCTGGAGATGAAAAAATGAAAGATGATGAATGAGGGCCATACAGACAGCTAAACTTAAAAGGGATTTAGATTTGATTTGTAAATAGGTTGTCACAGAGGGAATTAAATGTAATATTGACAAATACAA
Source organism: Ibycter americanus (assembly GCA_035590275.1). Taxonomy (NCBI): domain Eukaryota; kingdom Metazoa; phylum Chordata; class Aves; order Falconiformes; family Falconidae; genus Ibycter; species Ibycter americanus. The sequence goes on from JAVJGI010000014.1 coordinate 35,205,090, forward strand.
AGTAATAAAACTTTACTGCTGTAAACCCCACTAAATTCCAGCATATAACTAATGGGATCAAACTCTAAGGGAATTTTATAAAAGGAAACCAAACCAAGCAAACCACCAGTTCCC
>JAVJGI010000014.1:35246081-35285905 GCA_035590275.1 Ibycter americanus
GGGAAGCTTCTGGCATCTTCTCACAGAAGCCACCCCTGTAGCCCCTCTGCTACCAAAACCTTGCCATGCAAACCCAACGAACTCCCAAATATCAGAAAGGCAGTGTTTGAAAATTGAACTTATAGGGAAGGAAGGCTGACATAATGGATTGATGGCAGGAGGATGTGACTTTTTAAATGAGAAATGATGATCAAGTGAGGATAAATGGAGCAGAACTTTGAAAGTAAAACCAAATATTTTGTGCTTGATGTAACAAGGAAAAGCGAGGAGCTATGACGGGAAAAAAAAAAAAAAAAGAGGTGACTGCCAAAATAATATGACTTGGAAGGACAATATTCTGGATGGATATAAATAAGAATCAATTGCCAAGACAAATGAAAGTGTGGTTTATAAAGCTAGTTAGGTAGGAGTTGATAAAAATCTGGACAGGGATTTTAGCTGTTTGGTTGGATAGGAAAGGCAAATATTAATACAGAAAAATAGAGACATAACCTGCAGAATCCAGAGAGCAGTGAAATCACACTGAGGCTGTGGGTTTGAGTGACAGGTCAGAGGCTGTGTTGTCCACAAAATTCAGGAAAGGAAGTAGAAGGTAGTATTTTGGGAGGGGAAAGTAAGAACTGTCTTTTACCTATGAGCTTGGGTTGGTAGATAGTCTCAAAGGGTTGTCAGGCAGACTGACCGATATTTTAGCCTGAAATAGTAATCAAGAAGAAGTTTTGTGCGTCATAAATATGTAAAAAATGATTGAATTTTTGATGGCATTCAAGCATCAGCACACATAGTTGGTGGGTCATGCAAGCTGTTGATTGTCATTTTTGTTATGCATATTGGAAAGGAAGAACCAAAAAAATCTTTGGTATGTGCTAAACAATAAATTTAAAAAAAAAAAAATAAAATTCTGTACTCACTGGCATCACAGCTTATCTCCTGGTTCTGGAGGAAGCCTCATGTCACAACTGGGTAATCAAAAACTTAGACCAGTGAAGGCCACATGCCAGGAACTATAAACATCTTGAAAGCGGGACGTGAATCTACTATAGAGCCAGACATATCATCAGGCTCATTCTAACACCAAAATACATTCACTGCATTTTCTTTAGTTTTGAGAGACCTCCATTCATGTGGCTTTCAAAGTCATCTCGTGGCTTTAGATGCTTTAATAAAACCCTTTAATAAAAAGCACCAAAAGGCAATTCCAAGAATGGTTAGTCTGTCTGTTTGAGACATGGAGGAACACATCTGTGTTGGAAGCCCAGGCTTTCCTTGTCTGTGGAGAGTATGGATGTGCTATATTCAGCTCCCTCTTTTTCTTGAGATACTGCAAATCCTCCTCTCTATTTTTCAGAAAACTGCACAGCTTCTAGGGAGCTACATGGGTGACTCTGCTGAACTTTTCTAGTAGAAGTGATTGCTGTCCATGGAATAGTTCAATATTTGTTGGCTCAGATGTGCTCGTGAAGGATTTTCTAGCTGACAGCTCTCATAGACAATACTGTCTGCTTCACTGGCACTGTAGAACAGATTTTTTGGGGTTTTTTTTTTTTGTGGTTTTGTGTTTGGTGTTTTTGCTTTTTACAGTTGTGTCTACTGCTTCTGGGGTAAGCCTTATGATCTGAATATCTCAAAAGACAAATTGTGTGGCTACAGTAATTGAACTGAATGTTGTTCTGCAGGACCCATAGACATAGATAAATAAAGTAATTTCTATGGAAGGGTTTTCTTTTTGTTGTTGTTTGTTTGTTTTTACTGTTATTTTTACTTTTTGATCACATGCAAGGGTTTTATATTAATGGTTTACTAAACTTGCAGAAGTTTACACAAGTAACAAACCATTTTGTGTAAGAACCTAGAAAGTATATAGGTTTGCATATGTAACATAGGTTTACAACCTATACAAAGAATGTCTAGACACTAATCTGTTTCAGAATCCATGCAGCAAGGAAATTTACTGTTATTCATAATGATACTATACAGAGACAGACATTTAGGGATTTTAGTTTTCCTTTTGTTTCTTTACCCAAGTTCAATGAATGAGCTTCAAATACATTTTTACTTTGCCCATATATATGGTCCAATACATGTTTCTCCTTGCCAGGCAATCTCTCACCTTGGGATACTCCTCCCTGTAATTTGACATGTATGCATACAAACCGCATCAAGTTCTTCCATCTCAGCTTTTCAGGGCTGTGTCTTTTTATTTTTATCTTTTAAAAAATTCTCACAACCTTATCAAAACCCATCTCCATTACTTTAAGTTCTTTCCAGTTTCTCTAAGAATGAAATTGAGGTATCTGTATCTACTTAACATTTAGCCCATGTGACAGTACTAGTCTCAGAAAGAAGGCTACCATGATGAATAAATATAAACCTTCTAAGCAAAAAAGTCACTATTAAGGAGATTGTTCATTAGTAATGATACTAGTCAACATAATGATGAGTTGGCATGTTTTCACTCTATGTATATATTTGTCTACTTTTGCTATTGCAGAGACAGTGACTTTTCAATAACACTCTCTTTCAAGTCTGCGGTGACCATAAGGAAAATATACATTGCATTGTTAATATTAAAATTTTAAGTACTGTGCTTCATTACTACTTGCAGATGCCACAGCATGACAAGTGAGTCATGACCATTGGGTGGAAATGTCCAAAGATCAAGCAGTTTTTGAAATAGTAGTACAGATCACACATGAAAGAAACACATGAAACACACTGCAGAGTGCTCAGCTACTGGTTTGCCAATTACTGGAATGTGTAAATGAAAGAGCTAATTAATCACATATACTCTAATTTTAGTATGATATGCTTTAGCAATAACAAGGACGTTGTGTCTAAATGTATGGATGAATAAATATAAAGAAATAATGGAAACTGAGAGAGTGACATGTTTGTAAAATAATAAGGGCACAAGATAAAGGAGTTTGCTGCTATTTATAAGATTTTAAGAAAAAAAGCAATGAAGAATCATTAGAAGTATGGCACCAATGAGTACTGAAATTTCTGAAATTTCTGAAATTTCATATGGGTTAAAAAGATAACTCTATCCTGGCAGAAGTGCAGTGGAGTGATTCAGCATCCTAGTCCCAGAAAGTGCTGAGAATCATAGAATCATAGAATGGTTTGGGTTGGAAGAAACCTCAAAGATCATTTAGTCTTCATAGGAGAGGTGCTCCAGCCCCCTGACGATCTTCATGGCCTTCCTCTGGACTCACTCCAAGTCCCTGTCCTTCTCATGTTGGGGGCCCCAGAGCTGGATGCAGTACTCCAGGTGGGGTCTCACGAGAGCCAAGTAGAGGGTGAGAATCACCTCCCTTGACCTGCTGACCACGCTTCTTCTGATGCAGCCCAGGATACGGTTGGCTTTCTGGACTACATTGCTTGGCCATGTTGAGTTTCTCGTCCACCAGCTTTCTTAAGTCCTTCTCCTCAGGGCTGCTCTCAATCCACTGTCTGCCCAGCCTGTATTTGAGCTTGGGACTGCCCCGGCTGACATGCAGGACCTTTCACTTGCTCTTATTCAACTTCATGAGGTTCACACAGGCCTACCTCTCAAGCCAGTCAAGATCCCTCTGGATGGCATCCTTTCCCTCCAACGTGTTGACCATACCACACAGCTTGGTGTCATTCTGATTATCATAAACTCTGATAATTGGGCATGTGTTACCTAAAATTACCTCTGACATACTGTTTACCACAGCAACCAGAAGCTCAATTTCTTCTCAATTAGAGGCCTACTAACTGAGCCTACTGTTAAGTAGACAAAAAGTATCACAGGCTGATCATAAGTCACAAAATCAAGTGACATTGATGGGTTCAGCCCATGCTGCTAAGGGCCTCCTCTCTGTGTTACAAGTATATCTTGGACACAACCAATTGGGGAAATGTAAAACAGGGGAAAGGCATAAGAGAACAGTTAAGTAAGTAGGGATATTTTGGACTCCAGTGTTTGTGCTCTAGCTTCTCTGAGTCAAGATGAACCTGAGATGGGTTGCGACTACTGAACAATCAATATTCCCAGATTATTGGATAAATGTTCTTTAAACTGTGACTTGGATAAAAAATTGAAATCTATAGCAATTATTTATAATATATATATGTTAGTAATAAATTATTTCAATGAATAGCCAAGTATTGAAAACTAAAATGATAATTAACTCCGCTGTTCGCATTTTATGATGCCATGGAAACCATTTTTTCCTCCAGACACTGAAGGTACAAAGTCCATGTTGATTTTTAGTTTAGAATTAAATTATTTTGTTTAAAAATGTGTTCTAAATAGTGACCAATTTTATTATTGCCACTTTTCATAGATTACATTGTTAAGTTTATTTCAAAAATCCATGCTATATGTAAGTCTTGAAAGGTTTTGGTGAAGACATACATTCTGCTTCAATGTTTTGACATAAAGATAGTAGCAAGTTAATTAATTACAACTTGTATATTTGTTGTGAGACAGTCGCTTTGCTAAATTAAAAGCCTAGGACCTGTATCATGTCAATAGTAATGGGATTTTTGCACAGAAATAATTTAAAATATTAGGATGACTAATATTAAAGTTTGTTTCTGGTACATGGTCTTCAAATGCCTGTACTATTTGTGATATATATAATATAAAACAAGGGTTAGATTTATCAGCTCGGTTAGATCATGTAACTCAATTGGATCTAGACCAGTCTCTAAGCCTTCCTTCCTACAGACTTTCCTCCTTGTCTCTGGGACTTGGCTATCAAAGAACAGTCTTACTGGTGAAGGATGGGGCAAAGAAAGCTGTCAGTACGTCAGCCTTTCCCATGCACTGTGCCACCAGGGCCCTTGCCTCACTGAGCAGTGGGCCCACATTTTCCCTAGTCTTCATTTTGCTGTTTATATACATATAGAAGTACTTTGTGTGCTAGAGAAGTATTTTTGTGCTCGACATCCGTCACCAGATTCAGCTCCAGCATTAATGTTTAACTTGGCTTTAATGGACTTACTTTAATCAAATCAGTAATATTTTAAAGTTACCGGCACAGAAAGTCTCTAAAGCTTTATGAAAAATGCATAAAACAAAATTGTGCAATATTGTGGCAATAAAATTCCCTACCAGTTTCTATTCAGTCCTCAGCTGGTCAAAGCAACCATTCCTGTAATCATTCTGTGTTTTCTTTGAAGAAGGTGCTGAAATGGCAACAGATTAGTGATCTGATCCATACTGAATAATTTCAGCACTTGCATTATATGGAACTGCCCAGTGATCTGTTTACAGATGGAGTTACTGGAAAGGAGCACCTGGTGGTAATGAGATATATTTCAAAAGGTTACTTATCAGCTAAATTCAACCATAAGTTACTATAAAAGCAAAAGAACAATACATAGCCATGAGCAATGTTCTGCAGAAAATGACAGTGTTCAGTATCTACTCCAGGTCAATTTGCATTACACTTAGCCTCAGGAAATGAGAATGGCATAGGATATTAGCGGTGGATGCCGAACACGATCCTGTCATCAAAACGCTTTTGGTTGGAAAAACACAGCACCTCTTACTCTGTGTAATGTTGGTGATTCTGTTGGGTACTGCCACTGGTATTTCACTATAATCTTGGTAGGAATCACAATTTGTTTTTCAATGCCCATTGAAATGGGCAGTAGAGTCTGCTGTCAATTTTTTTATTATATTTAATGAGCATCTTTACCTTTAAACTAATTACCCTTTTCAGCCTCTCTTCTGAAGTAACCCTGAAGATCGATTATAAGCATATGCTGAAGTTCCTTTGATTCCAATGACCTCTGCATCACTCTAAATACACTTAATGCAGCAGAAATTATCTCCTTTTCTTCTCTCTGCTGATGGCATAAAATTTGCATTTTTTGTAATGTTCATGGTCTGGTTTTTTACGTATTCTCATTAGTGTTCTTATTAGTGGATTTGTGATGTAATTCTATTAATTTTATATTGGCAATGCAAGGTACCGTTACAGCTTTACAGGAGATTAGGGATCCAGTTCTGCTAAATCCTGTAGACCCAGAAAAGATAAATCTTGGAAGAGAGGGAGAGGAGTACATTTTAATTAATAATTCCTAATATAGCATGTACTAAATACAAAGTAAGCATCATCACCCTCTAACATCTAGAAATCTTGTATGTTTTCACAATTTTCCATTAAAACACAGTTCTAGAAGGTCTCCTCTGCAATTTATTTTAAGACAATTGGATCTGGGGTCTGGTCTCAGTAAGTGAACCATGAAGTCTCTACACTGCCTAAAATAGCTTTGTAAAGATCTACTTATTAACTGCTCTAGACATGTATTTAATATATATTTAGTTAGTTAGTTAGTTGTTTATTTATTTATTGTGGGGAAGAGGTCAAGTTATAACTAACATTTCATTTCTCCAGAATCATGGTAGCCGTAAGCACATAGAACTGGAAAAGTTTCTGATTGGGAAGTTGATTTAAGACATACTATTTGCCTTTCTAACAGTTTTTAAAAAAAGTGTTACGTCTATGCTGAAAGTAAATAAGCAAAACATTATTAGATTTATTTCTACAAAAAAGAAAATAAAATCTGACCTTCCTTATAAGTGCATGTTATTTAATGTACGGAAGAGAACATGAATTTTGACAGTAGAAGATGTAATTTACTACTAATACAAACCAGTAAAACTTCCCCAAAAGTAAATGAGGTTTATGCAGTTGGCAATTCAGCTCTAAGATGTTTGCATTTTTTGGTGGTTTTAGTTCTTCCAGTTCATGTGGTCCTCTGTAGCAGTCATGAGGTTGCAATGGCTGTACAGTGGAACAGCTTCTTAACCATTTTAGACTGTAGCTGGATCCAGCCTGAGAAATAGTAATATTTCAAATGTGAAAGTTTGTGTCTATGAGAAGAAAAGATGGAGGAAAAAAAAAGCAAAGTGCTGAAACTTTGTTTAAAATGTACTGAAGTTGCAGAAATGTGTAGCTGTGAGTCAGGCCATTTCAAACTGCACTATAGACCTGTAATAATCCCTCATCTATGAGGATAGTTACTTTGTCCATCGGGAATATCATAAGACAAAATTCCTCTCTATAACTATATTGTTTATTCTTCTTTATATAGTACTCATATCACCCTTATCATCATAAGGTTAGCAAAAGTAGATGGGAATCTCATTTTAGGCATTTTCATTTGAGATAGTAATCCTAGTCGTTCTTTCGGAGATTAGTAAGTGTTTTAAGGACAGAATTCACTTCCTCAAATAGATATCTAAAGTAGGTCAGATGAATCATGACTCTGTGTGCCTATTTCCCTTTGTTGTCTATCAATCCTTGGATGATTAGTGTAGTTAAAAAGGAAATGTATCTCCTTCAGCATATCCATATTGGCATAACAAATGATTGTCTGGGTAATACCTGAACTACGTAGGGAGCTGCCAGGGGAACTCCTCCTAAGCCAAGGCAGCAAAGACCCTCCCTCAGAAGGGAAACAGGCTGAACAGTTATTCCCTGCTCACAGCCTTATAGTATCTTTCTGCTTTGAACTGGTATTGTAAAACTGATAAGGATCTGCCTACATGAGCTTCATTCTTGAAGAAACTGAGTTGCCTGTTATAGTCATAGAAAAGAGTTGTGAAAGAACTTTTGGGATGGCATCTTAGTCTAGTTCTCCTAGCCTAATGAAAGCTTAATATGGCTATAACATTCCCGACAGATATTTATATAGTCTGCTTTAAAAATTATCCTATTCTGGCTCTTCATGAGAGAATTTCACAGTTTTTCCAAGAAGCCTGACATCCCTGTGCTTTATTATCCTTATCAATAGAAATATGTTTGTCTTGCTACACTTCAAGCCTTTGGCTTTTGGCTCTAATCTTAAAGGATTGGACTTGGACAACAGTTTACCCCCTTCCCCTTTGCAACAACTTTCATGTATCTGAAGACTCCTCTCTGTATTTTTTCTCAAGATTATTCCCAGTACTTTTGTTTTTTTCTTGTTGGTGATGCTTCTTAAACCTCTAATCAACAAGAAATTTCAGGAAGTCTTGTCCCTGGTGAGGAAAGAAACTTCTCTGAAAGTCATACTGCATAGTGTAGCTCTGAACTCTCCTTTACCTGGGATGACAAATACACAAAGGATCTCTAGCTCAGGAAAATAATCAGGTGAAATTTCTTCTCTTTTCTTTAAGTAGTTTCTTGTCTAAGTTATAAGGGGAAAAAGAAGTTATTTAGAAGTTCCAGGTACATCTTCTGCCAGTCATGGGTAAATTTAAACACAGTTTATAGAAAAAATGTGCTGCTCCTACAAAAAGATCAAAAATCACCTTGTAGAAAACTTTGACTTATTGCATTTCAGCCGTTAATGGGACTCGCTGTTTATAAGCACAATTAACAGAAAAAAAACAGAGAAAATTCTTTGATTTTACTTAGGTGCTGTCAGTGTTTAAAATGAGCATTTCAAAAGATGCATGGTAAGCTCCTCTTTTATCTGTTTTTTTTTTTGGTTTGTTGGTTGGTGGGTTGGTTGGTTTTTCGTTGTTTTTTTTTGTCTTATTTCGTATTTTCTCTTATTTACTTGGTGTCATTGGCACACTGGCTGAGGGTGCACACAATTCCAGTGTTCATGTTGCCAACAAAGATACTAAACACTGCTGGTCCCAGTACCCCTCAGGAAAGCCACTCGTCACTGGTCTTCATGTGAATATTGAGCCATTGAGTGCAGGTCTTTGACTGCAACCAGCCTATCTTTAGTCTATCTTCTATCTTTATCTTTATCATTAAATAGTTTTTCACAATGTTTTCCTTGCTGCGCTAAGGTCTGGTACTTTGTTTTTTTTAATTGTGTACCCTGGACCTATGAAAGAGATAATTCATTTTCTCTTTGTAACAGTCTTTTACGGACTTGAAGTCTGTCATCATGTTCTTTTCTTAAAAATAACAGTAGTTATGATTAGGGTGGTATATAAGCTTTTTGGCAGTTTTGAGTAAAGCTACTATAACCTGAGATTTGGGCATTTGGTAGTCTTGGGCATTTCAAAGTGCAACTGATCAGTGAACCCCTACAATGGAATACGGCGCAAAGGAGGTGGGCAAAGGTGATGTGCTCACAAAGCTCAAGGAATAATACAAGGAGTGAGCATGGCTGTTGTAAGCACGGCTGAATCTCAACACAAAGAGGACCAAAGGGTGGCCTGTGTTTTAGGTAAACAGTTTTGTCAAATGTGTGGATCAACTGGTTTTGTAAATGGCCTTCCCTGAATTAATCCAGAAAAGTGTTAATACCTCCCTGAGCTAGCCTGACCAGCCAACACAGGGGAAGTATATATGTGGCTCAACCCAACAAAAAATATAAACAACTAGCAACCAGCAAAATGATCTTTGAAGAGAGCAATAGGACTGAGCTGGCTTCAACCCATGTATTCCTTCCAGGCAATTGAAGACATCCAATGTGGTGATGGGAAGTATACAGAAACTGGAAATTAGAGTTAAATTTATATTGTGATCCAACTGTACACTACAATTGCTATATCATGCTTGCATTATGATTTCAGTACATTGCTGCAGCACCCTGTTAAATCAAAATCCCATGTAACATCAAACATCTTCAAATGAGTAAATTTGGTATTAAGATGCTAAACTCTTCTCATGTGGAATATCTATGTGATGGGTTGACCTTGGCTGGCTGCCAGATGCCCACCAACCTGCTCTCACACTTACCCTCCTCAGCATGGAGAGAGGAGGAGAAAATAACATAAAACATCTTTGGGTCAAGATAAAGGCAGTTAAATAGAAAAATGCAAAGCTCACATGCAGAAGCAAGGGAAAAAAAATAAATTATTCTCTACTTTCCATCAGCAGGCGATGTCTGGCCGCTTCCTGTGAAGCAGGCCTTCAAGTTGCTTAACACTTGGTTTGGAAGATAAATGCTTTAATAATTATTGCAGTTAATGCCTTCTTACCACACACCCTTTTCTCTTAGTTTTATTTCTCAGCATGACATCATACGGTACAGAATATCTCTTTGGTCTGTTTGGATCAGCTGTCCTGGCTCTGTCCCCTTCCAACCTCTTACCTCTTGCCCATGGTCAGCTCACTGGCCTTTGGGAGGATGTGGAGGAGGGCATTTTGTGGGTTGGATAGACAGCCTTGATGCTGTGTGAGCACTGCTCAGCAGTAGCCAAAGCACTTGTATGTTATGAACACTGTTCTGCCTAAAAATACAAAGCACAGCACTATACAGGCTGTTATGAGGAAAGTTAACTCCATCCCTGCCAGATCTATTACAATCTAAAAGAACCTGGTCAGAGTGTGTTGGACCATGACACACACAAACTGGAAAATTAAAAGATATTTTGTATTGTCACATTACTAACGAGATTTAATTATGTCTAATGGACAGGATTTAAGTATGATGTTATTTAACATCAAATATCTCTAAATCCACAGCAGTGGTTTCTCACTAAGCCAGCCATTGATTGGACTTAAGGATTAGTTCTGAGCCATTCTCCTCTAATTTATCTTTATTTCTTCCAATTATCAGATTATGATAGAACACAGGTTTGAATTTATATGTGGAGGAGGCTTCTGAGCTTACGTTAGGAGTGATACAGGTATTCAGAAAAATAATACCCTTTTGATTCAGAAGGTGCCAGGCAGAATTATTGGAAATACTCCTGGATCCAATCAGATAGTTAGCCAAAATGAGAAATATAAGATTTGCAGCAGAAAAGGGTAGCAAAATATCTGTGAGCATTAGAGACATGTAATTCATAATATGTTGTTTGTTACAAGGTTTGCAAGAAGTGTTCTTTCTACATTAGAATCACTTGCCAGCTTTTTGGAAGAGGCAACTTGGCTAAATAAGAAGAAAATGTGATGAGGAAAAAGACTGATAGGCAAAGAGAGGAGCTGGATACAAGTAAGTGCTAACAAAGTATTAAAGAATATACTAAGAAAATAAAAGAAAATGCAAAAGACTGATGATGACTAAATGCAACAAGAGAATTAAAAAAAATAAACAAAGAAAAAGAAAAGACAATTAACAAGTGAAGAAATGAGGAGATAAAAATATATTTAAAAGATTCAAAGAGGTAAGACAAAAACAAAAAGAAAAAAAAACCCACAAACATGCTGAAAGGAGTAATTACATAAAGAAAGGAAACACGAAAAGCAGCTATGAATGTAAAAGAAACTAATAACAAGGTGATGATGCTGAATAAGTAGGAGACTGAGAGATCTTGAAAGGTGTTTATATTTTATGATGCAATTGATTCAAAAGAAAAGTAATGTAAAGATTCCTTTTTTGTTTTGTCATAGTATTTGTATTGATTCTTCCAAGCTCATGAGGAATAGCCTGGGTACTAGAATGCTGAATCAGAGGACACATTTAACTCAGAATATGTCAAGAAGAAAATATGTCACATTATTACTCTCTTAGGTCCAGAGTGCTTCTGGGTGGAAGGAAAGCAATGAAGCCAAAAAAGCCCTTGGTCAGATTTCCTATCAATAATGTAGTTTCCTTCCTTTTCTTTTATACTGCAGACCTAATCTGATGCTTAAAAAGAAAAAGAAAAAAGTTTATTTTTCATTAAAATTATAATCGTAAATGTTATCCTGTATTATTCAAGTTATTATTTGTTATTCCATATTCTTGATGCAGCTCCTGAACATTTGTGAAAATGTTAATTCCAAAAGTTTCACAGGTATTAGCACAAGTGAATATTTGTTTTAAAAATGTTACCAGAGTGCATAAATAATTCACTATTCATTATTCACTATTCAACATTTGCTATTCATTATTCATTCATATACTACGGTGATGAGCTGCTCCATTATAAGAATGTAAATGGATAGATGCTATAGCTTAAATAGTTTCAGTTCATCAATTAGATAGAAGAAATAATATCATGACAATATCAATGATTAATTCACGTCATGAATATTGCACAGTAAACAGTCAAAATTAACATTTTGGAAACAGCCTTTAGACGAGAAGTTGTTTGTCCAAACTATTTGTCCAATACTTACAAATAACTAGACATTAGGATTGGCTTTTGAATGATTCATGAACAGATAACAAGGCTAAAGGCCTATTTCAAAGCCTTCTAAAATCAGTGCAAAGATCCCCACCAGCTTCAAATAACTTTTTGATAAGTTCTCCAAATGTGCAATTGATATTATTTACAGTAACTATTCCAGCCACACAGTGCCTCATCATACATGGTTAATAAGAATTTTGTGCTTTAGGGGAAAAGACAAAAGATGTAGTCATTTTTCCTCCCAGAGATATTATTTAGCAAAACTCTGGCACAGAATCTTTTTCCTTACACCCTTCTGTCCATTTATGGGGGGTGGTGGTGGTGGTGGTGGGGTGTTGAAGGGGGAGAGTAACAATCAAAAAAACACGACGGTGGGGGGGAGAAAAAAAAAAGTTGTGCTACCATGGAGGGGAAAAAAAAATACTCTGCCTTTTTAAAATCAAAGAGAAGATAAACCATTTTTGCCTATGTAACACTGAAAATAAAAACGTGACATATTAAAAGAGCATCTAACACCTGTGCACTCATCTTGATCTACGGGACTGACTATGGCTAGTTTAGTCTGGATGCAATTTCCATAGCTGAGCAGTGAAAGTAGTTCACTGGTTTTGATCTTTCCATACTCTGAGACAAACATGTCAATTACAGTTTGTTTTCTTGAAGCCAAAACTGTGGTGCTTTGCATTGTTTAGTACAGTAAACACTGAAAGAATCTGATGTTTGTTCTGAAGAGCTTATGATCTAATTGATCTTCACATGAGGAAAATGAAAAGGTCTTGCACTGAAGCTTATGGAACTCCTACACTGATTAGAGTCCAATTCAAAATCTGCGATGAAAGCTTTCCTTTTGATCTGTACACCAAAAAGATTATTCAGAAGCAGAGTGATATCTAAGAGACTAAGTGATTTTGCTAAACTGTGTCAACAACTTTTCTTTAAAGCTTATAGAAAATGCAGTAGTGGGAAGGATTCATCCTCAAGCACCAGCAACAGCTCTGAATGTTTTGTATATTGCCTATTTAAAGCACAGAGCAGCAGAAAAGTACAAGTTAACAGCAACTGCTAAAAAATTTTAAACAAAACTTGAGAACTTAAGAATCTGACAATCTTTTGATAACCTCCCATTTTTTTCACAGGCAACCATGTAGTACTTCATACAGTTAAGATAGATCATAGCATTATCAAGAAACAGTATATTTTTTTCCACTCTTTCTTCCATATTTTTCAAAACTTAGGTAATTCATGAAGCAGTTCTTGACTTTCATTAAGATGATCATGCATTGCTTAGGAGCTGCCCTTGTTAAATAAGAATGACCTATTTTTGTACAAATGAACCTCATTTACCAAACTCATTATTTTCTTTGGAAATCAAAAGAAGTTACCATTGGAAAGCAAACTCCTGCAGTGAATTTCAAAGCTGTTATTCAGGTTTCCTTTTTAAGATGACCACACCATTAGGACTCATCAGAACTCGTTTCCAAGTTACTCTTTATATACAATTTTGCATCATGGGAATCAGGAACAATCATCAATGGAAATACAATGCAAAACTATTTTTTTTCCTAATACTTACTAAAACTTCAGAGCACAGCTTTCCAAATATTTTGCATTGATCTGAAACTGTAAAAACAGTCGGGTCATTCAACAGAAAGGCATGTAGCAGGTCGGTGAAAGAAAAATACTGGTTTTTGTGAAACAAAACACTGTTGTGAAATGAGTTCACAAGACAGTTTTGATACCTCTTCACTATCTCAAATATCCACTGATTTTTACAGGGCAGTTTGCTGAGAAAAAAGGACCAATGGTAAGAAATAAAATTAGTATACAGACAAGTTCCTTTGCATCCTTTAACAGTATGCTTAGTTTAGATCAACATTTGATTCATAAGGCTAGAGCAGACACTGTGTTCTGTTTTAAAACTGATCCTTGGGGAAAGATGTTTGCCTTAGAGTGAAAAGGTAAGAAGATGCATCAGAAATAGTAGTGGGAGTCATAGACTACAGCCTATACTGTTTTGAAGAGTGAGGGTCTAGAATATGGCAGGCTTATGTTGCAGTCTGTGTAAGACTTCAAAGAAAGCAAAAGCTTCTTGCGTGGCAATAGAAAAGGAATGTATTTAATTTCAACAGAAGACCTCACAAAAGAATGAAATAATTCAGTTGCCTCACTTGTCCATTTTTAATCATTAAAGTAAAAAAGATATCTGAAGTAATGCATAAAACTAGTGACACCAGAATATTTCAGTAAATTCACCTGTGCTTTTTCATACATAAATTTTAAATCCTCCCTTAGGTTATAAAGAATGATAAAACTGCAGTCAAAGATGTATTTTATCAGATGATGAAAAAATAACCCTCATTTGGAAACTTCAGGGTAAAAGAGCTATTGTTTTTGAGACTGGAATGTCCTTTGAGATATTTTTCTTGTGTAACTGATAGGTATTTAAAAGCATCGAATCACAGCTTTATTAATTTTATTGATTTTCTTGTTGACTTAAGAATATAAGAGTTTAATTTATGACCTTGCTACATAGGGGACGGGAACTGAGACAGTAGGAGGAACCTTACAAAACAGCAAGATACCTGGAATTCATTATGAAATATTAATTATACATCTGGCAGTACAAAAAGCCTGATTCATAGCCCATTGAAACAAATTAATTATGTATTTGGCAGACTCCAAAATCCACTGAAGCCAACGGAAGTCTTAGGAGTCTTTGACTCCATCGGGCTCTGGATCAAACTGCAGGAGGATGAGCAGAATTAGGCAGAGAGGAGCAGATCACCAGCCCTGCCGGGAGCGGAGCAAACACAGATCAAGGAGATAAAAGCAGCAGGTGGCAGTGTGTAAACACCCTCAGGCCCTCAGAGATGTGTCTCTAACACAGGATGAAAGGGGAGGGGTTCTGCCTCCCACTGAATTCATAAGTGACCTATGTATTTTCATTCTCTGTAAATCTCAGTAAGGGGTGGTTAAGGATTTTTAAACAAATAGCTTCCTGGTGAAGGTGTAAAGGTACAAAACGTCACCTTAGTCACTAGGATATGATCACACCAAAGTTTCAGCAGGCATTTCCCCAACCATGTACCCTCTAAAACTCTCATCAGGGCTCTCCCTAGGGCTCCTGGGCAGTAAGCAGAAAGTCTAGCATGATTTGAATAATGACAGCTAAAAGCTGAGTATCTTTCCTGTTACAGGAAGGCACAGACACATTATTAAGAAGCTCATGCCAGAGTGAAGAAAGCCTTTTTACAGAGACCTCTTGGTGTCTTTGAACCACCCTAGCTGTTGTAACTTGTCTGGCTGTTGTTAAAACACATGTTTTGAAGACTAAAATTTAAATCTGGTAAAGGCTCCTGGGGGATGAAGTGGAGGTTAGACTTAGAAATATCTTGAGACAGAAGAAAACAAGAGAATTAAGATGAGCACAAACACAATCAAGCTTTTTGTGTGCTTTCCTTCTTGTGCAGTGCTTGCACATAATTCTCCTTCTTTACTGAATAACGAACAAATAAGCTCCTTTGCTCCGTAACTCTGAAAGTCAGATGGAGATTTTCCTTTTCTAATATCATTTTAACTGAAGTGAAGCACAGAAAAATGTCTTTTCAGTATTCAACCTCTGAGGTGCTTGCAGAACAAGGAAAGTACTCCAAAGTTGATTTGTGTTTCATTCAATAGCTCCCACCACAATGTTTTTCTATTTTGTGAGTGTACATCTGTATGTAGAGAAGAAATACAGACAAACCTATATATGGTATTTTTTTCCATCTACACACTGATACAGTCCGAGAAGGGACAGTTATAAAACCCTACAATATACATGTTGAAATATGGGAGAACAGGACAAAATTAACAACCAAAACAGACCATAAATTTCCCTGATCTCACAGTGTACCAGTATTGGCTGGGAAAGAGTTAATTTTCTTCATAGTTGCTTGTATGGGGCTATCTTTTGGATTTGTGATGACACGATGAGGGAAGCAGGAGGAAGGAGGGAAGTTCAGAGTGATGACATTTGTTTTCCCAAGTACCCATTACACACGATGGAACCCTGTTTTCCTGGAAATGGCCGAACACCTGCCTGCTAATGGGAAGTGGTGAATGGATTCCTTATTTTGTTTTGTTTGCACATGCAGCTTTTGCTTTACCTATTAAACTATCTTTATCTCAATACACAAGTTTTCTCGCTTTTACCCTTCCAATTCTCTTCTCCATCTCACTGTGGGGGAGTGAAGAAGTGGTTGCCTGGGGCTGAGCTGCCTACGGGGGTTAAATGACGTGCAGTTAGTGCAGAAAGTAGAACTAAATTAAATTGATATAGTATAATTTGATAAGTCCCTGTGCCTCCCATATCTGTGGAAGAAGAATGGCTCACAGTTTTTCTCAGGACAAGTGGGATCCTGGCAACCCTCTCCCCTTTTTACACAACAGCAGCAGCAGAAATGAAGGGAAAACAATGATTCTCAGAAATGGGAAGGGTGGAGCCTGGATTGCTCGGTACCCACTTTAGCAGCAAAAGCTTATGAGACATCCCTTTAATTTCGTGGTAGAGAACAGTTATTTCTTACAATGTCATACACACCACACTGTGAAATAAAATTAGGGGGGGGGGAAAGAAGAAAGGAAAAAAAAACCCCAAACCAACCAACAGTTGTAAAGTTCATCCCAATGGCAGGAAACTTCCACAAAGATTTGTACAGTGAAGCCGGGTAAGAAAAATTGATGAAGATCAACCACAACCTAACAAAATTAGATTACTATAAGGGAAAGCCTATAGTAATTACTATTTAGGGTATTCTTTTTGTGTTTCTGAAGGTGAACAATTTCTGTTTTTTCTTTAAAAAATTAAAAACCTAAATCTGTTGTATTATTGATTCTGGTTTGTGGGGGTTTTGTTGCTGGGTTGTCTTTTGGGGTTTTTTTGGGTGTTGTGGTGGTGTAAATTAATCATCCTATGTGATTATATGCTAAATCCCATTACTGGAAGTATTACAAATGTGCAAATGAAAAATTTCTTTGTTAAATATAGGTTCATTAGAAACTTAAAAAAAAAGGAAACATTCATACTGGGGAAAAAATGTGGTGGTATTGTAAGCTTTTTAAAATAAAGAACTTCAATGTTTTTGTTACCCCAGAATGTATGAAGATCATACATACACACAATATAATAAATATTTCAGTTTTATAGTGTTACTTTTTAAAAAACAAATACATATGCATTGTCACACTCTTTATAGTCTTGTTTCAAACACTATAAAACAGACTCAGATTTCTGAAATTTTTGGAAATATGTTTCAAGCAGCTTTACATACTGCTTATATAACAGCAGACTGTGACAGAACCTTGTCTTGATTAATATTATTTATCAGTGACATAACTACATAAAAATAAATGAAACTGAATTACATCAGAATTTAACTAACACAATGATAATGCTAATTACCTGCACCTAAAGGCTACAATGGTTCAATTTCTCTGAGTCTGAAATTAACCATAAATTGAAGAAAGTTTTCAGAAGACACTTAGCTGAATCAACAGTATTATAACCATAAAGGTCCTCAAGTCCTGCTTTAGATCTTCACCCAAAACTAGTTCTTGAAATTTTCCATATGAGAACAATGTGTTATTTATGCATGAGGGGCAGTGGACAGTGCACCTGTGCAATGGCTTTTTTTTACAGATCTGTCTCATAAATTTTTACATTTTCTGAAGCAGATCATGACCTTGCTCTGCTCATTACTACTTATCCTCCTATATGATGACTTCTATGTATTTTATACTAAACATATTTTTAAAAATCTGAGTGCAAAACCATGGGTTCTGACTTCTCTTGGAAACATAGCGAAGATTAAAATGCAAGGATTTTATGCTAAAATGCTATTTTCTAATTATTCATGAATTATATCACCTCGTTATTCACTATATTTTATGACTGTTGCTTCATTTTTCATTATATGTGTTATGAATTAACACAGAAAAATAAAAATAGCTGAATACCAAGAGAAATATAAAATCTATTAAAGAACTAACTTAGAAACATGAATCTGTTCAATATTGAAAAGTTACGAGATCTAATTTAGCAAATGCCAAAACCAATATTAATACAGTATTGGTTTCCATCACTTCCATGTATTTGTTCACCGTGAAGACTGTAAATATAAATGTAAATGCTGTGCTAATGATTTTAAATAAAGCTAAAATCAAAGAAGAAATCACGGGAATAACTTACACTAACCAAACAAGAAATTATAACAAATAACACCATGTCAATGCTCCAGTGCTGTAATGATTTTAAATTAGAAAAGCAACATTTACAGAACAGGTTGCTCATTTAACATTTTTAGGATCTGTCAATAAGATCACTTTTGGCGTGAAACAGCCTATTTATTTTGATTAAAGGAAAATCTCTCAATGAAAATACTCTTGAGCAAATACCAGGAGGGGTTCCTGGCTTGTTCAGTGCCTAGAGCATTCCTGCATATCACAAGGGTTTAAGAAAGAAGCAAACAGTGCTTGAGGACCTGAAAAAATGTCGATGCAGTTTGTAGATAGCCTGTTGAGATTACTATAGAATATTGCTCCAACAAAAGGTGGGAAGCTAGAGATCTGATTTACTCCTTGTCTGCACTATTTATAGTTATTTACAGTGTACTATTTGATGGATGATAAGGGTGCTTTCTTTTACTGAAATAAACTTTCCAATGAGTCATCCATGCTGAGTAAAGCAGATATCAAATAATGCTTAACAAAGATTAGCTGGTTGCCAGGGTGTTGGTTTTTGTTCTGTGAAAAACAGTCATGTCTGTGAAGGAAGGGCTCTGTGCACAAGTCAGTTTCTTCCACTCTGATGTGCATGTGTCTTTGGAGACATTTGCAGGCAAGAGAAATATAATTCATATCAGTGCTATAATGATGACAACAATAGAGTCCGAAAGGTACTACTCTACTAAGTAGAAGTGTGTTATGCTTGCCATTCTCATTAGTGTTTCACATTTTATTTTTTTTTTACATTACTGCTACAAAGTCTCTAAACTGACCTTGCAAGGAGGTAGGGTGTCATCTGGATGAGGAGCTTATCCCTTCAGTGACAATGAGGACAAAGTATTTTGTTTAGTTACTTTTATTCTAGAAGTTAAAAAAACCCATAAACCCACATATTAAAAATAAATGGCATCAAGGAAAATACAAAGAACCATAGCATCATATTACTTAGTATCACATGAAAAGCAGAATATGATTGAAAAGGTCACATGCTTTTTTGCATGAAAAGACAAAGTCCAAATTTCTTCTTTCTGAATAAAAAGGGTTTATTTTGCTTGAGATGTTTTTTGGGGTTTGTATTTCAACTGAAAGCCAAACAGTTCTGTTTGGAAATGTAAAAATATCAAAATATTTTATTCAATATAATATGGCTACAATAGATACAATTTGGCCAGTAGGTATAACCTGAAGAGAAAATAGGAATTTAAGATAATCAGATTATAGACCCAAGTAATGGTAACACCTGAGAGACAGATTCAGTTTTATGCAAGCTGAGAAGGGAAGCAGGAAGTCCTTGTCATTATGCAAATATATGACCAACAATTTCTTGTCTTTTTAGGACACATGAAATAGTTGAATTTAAAGTAACTATTTCTATTCGAACTTTTTAAAGGATAGATTGGTTAATAACTCTAACATAGCTTATAACTTCTGCTTTAAACAACTTGAATCTTACTTGTTTCAACTACCTTCAGTCGATGCTTACACATTCACTGCCCAGTAAAAGGAACAAGCTAGCCTGCAGATCAAGTTGAATATTGTCTTTATTTGCATTAAGGCCTTGATAACTAATTTTTTGGATCATGGGCACACAAGTTTCCAATAAAGGTTCATTTGCCATTGCAAAACAATCATCCTTGATTACACAGAATTTGTTCCAGTCAGCACGATCTTTTCAATTTGCAATAAAATTACTTTGCCAGAAAGTAATTCACAAGAGTGAAGAAAAGTTGGTGTGCTTGCTGGAAACAGATCATATCAATATTATTTTTCTACGATTAGGACACAAAGAACAAGGCATATAATATTTGAGATACCATCCCTAGTTAGCTAGATTTTTAAGATACAGGCCAACACCTAAATTTTCTCCACCACAGTATAAGTCACTAAAAGAGCTTGAGAGCTGGTGATAGCTACGATCTGACATACTGGGTATGTTAGTTGTGCTTTTATTTCCCTGTCACAGCAATTTACTCAGATCTAAAAATGCAACTACATTATATCTCCTGTGAGTGATTGGATTTTACTAACAGACATTTTAGTAGAAACTTTGTGTTTGTACGCATGAAAGAATCTGTTCTGAGTGCATTTGATAATGAATTTCTGGAAATAAAAACATCTGATTTTTCTGACCAATCTAACATGAAACAATTCAAATTGCAACATTTGCTGATACTTCAAAGTGTAAACATCAATATCAACCATGTGTTTAATAGATCTAAGGAAAATTTAAATCGTATCTAAATATAATGACAACATACGTTTCAGTGTTTTAAGCAATATATTTAAAGTGTATACATAATGTGAACATACTGGCACCATACAATTCTGAGTATTATTTTCGTTGTAAGGACATTATCAAAATAAATTCCTTGAACGTTTAAACATTGATTTGCTGTGCATGGATCACTGATATCTATACAATATTACATATGACAAAATAGCTCTGACCATACAGTGGCTATAGGTCCTATGTGTCAATGTTCCTAATGCTCACATGCTGAGCTCCCATATAATGAACATGCTCCTTGTTTTCCTCAGCAAAGTCTATGCACTGTTACAGCTACCTTTATACTCCCAAATACTTCATCCTGTGATCTTCCTCTGCTACTTCAATTTTCTGGTGCTTTTGCTTTGCTCAGAAATACCTGCATCATTAGAAACATACTCATTTTCAGAACTGCATTTGTATATAACATTCTTCTCCACTAGCTAAGCAGATATCTGACTTGTCTAACCCATCCGCTCTTTCTTATTTCTGCTCCAATGTTTGTCTTATTATTTTCACCCCATCTTCTCACCTCACAGCTCACAATTTATAGTCCAAAATAGACCTTATTGTAGTTCTGTCACTTATTGTCTAAGAGATTATGCAAATGCATCTCTGGCCCTATAATTTCTTCAAAGCAATATGACAGATGTGCTCATGGCTGGCAGCCATACCCTTAAGCCAAAGTAATGATTGTTCCTGCCTGAACTGATTGGCCTTTTACCTGTATTTTGTTTTCACAGGTTTTAGACGGGAGTTGAAGCCAGGCCTTAAGCGTGAGGGCAAATGAGCACCAGCAGCAGATGAAGCTGAATACCATGTATAGATTGGTATCTGTAAAAAGGCAAGAAATGGAATCAAAGAACAGGTAGCTAGAGAAGTTGATGATCAAATAAAGTAGAAGAAAAAATGTTAATTTACCTTCAATTGCAAAAATGCATTCATTTTTACTTGCAATGATTTACTTCTTATGCTCTATTATTGTTTTTTCCTTTCCAGACTGTTATATTTATATAGTTATATATCATTTAACATATAGAAATGCTCAAATACCAATATCAAGTCCCTTAAAGAAATTATGTTTAGCAATACTGCAAATTTACTAAATATATAAAGAGTCAAAAAGTGTTGGTAGTGACACAGCATAATTACTATCTTTAATTTGATCTACCTTGGTGTTCTTCCAGCTGTCTTTGTTTTTTACAAAGGTTCAGTAACCTAACCGCTACCACTCTGCAACCATGTGTGTTTATGTATTTTGGTCTTTTACCACTGCTAATTTAAGATGCTTTCTGCTTAGGAACCACTATCAAGTTCTGCACAGAGCTTTACATCTGACATGATAGTATCTTGCATCTATGCTCTGGTCAGCTAAAATTTGTCCTTCTTACTCTTCTTTCCTACCCACCTTAGTCTTACTCCTTTCTGTTGGTACATAGTTTTGCATAGCCTGCCTGGCCTTCTGAGGAGCTAGTGCTGCACTGCATGTCCATTCTACACATACTAAAACTGTAGTGTGAAAGATCCCATAGTAAGTGAATCTCAGGATTTCTTGTTGAAGCATAGGTTTTAGTTTTAGTATTCATAGAACTTAGGTAGAAAGAAGTTCTACTTAAATACACACTAGCTCAGTTCATGATCTCTCAGTTTTCAAGTAAGTTTGTTTATCATTCTTCTGTATGAAGTAATTCTGACTATCCAGAATAAAAAAATATCAAACCCCCATAATCTGAGAGTGACAATACTACTGTTTTTCATTTCATTTCAGTGGTATAGATAATTCCAGAGTGGATTTACTTGTGTAGACAATAGAAGAGAGATTTATCTCCTGCATTAGATCTATGTGTTGATGCAAGACCCCAAATGAGGCAAAA
Source organism: Ibycter americanus (assembly GCA_035590275.1). Lineage (NCBI taxonomy): Eukaryota > Metazoa > Chordata > Aves > Falconiformes > Falconidae > Ibycter > Ibycter americanus. The sequence goes on from JAVJGI010000014.1 coordinate 35,268,478, forward strand.
CTCAAGCTCTGTAAAAAGATAAGAAAGAATATTCTCTCCCTTAAAAGAGAGTGCCAGGGGACAAAGCTGTTTCAGATAGACAAGAAGAGTTAGAGAAAGGAAGTTGTTTGTTTGGTTTTTTTTTTTATAACTAACAGAAATGGAACTGAGCTCATAACTGAGACTTATTTTTTTCTGAAAATCTTAACCTGAACAACTTGCCCTAGATCACATACAGCATTTCTGGCATAGCTAAACCCGGATATCTTGAGAACCCTGAGTAAAATTCCTCTAATTTAAAAACATCCTGATTTATCTTCTGAAAATCCAACTGCTAAGAAACCACTTCTTTACATCCTTCTGAAAATCCAGCCAAAGATCTTACTCGCTCTGGTTTGCATCGACATATTTTACAGATGAGTGCACAATCCTTTTCCTTAGCCCATGTAATACACTGCATTTCTTTCTAGACAGTAGCCTCTGCCAGTGAATATTATCAGTCCTCAGTTCATTACTACATTTCACTCCTCTGGACTGAACTCCATGAGCCACTTTTCAGCTCATAAGCTTCTTCTCTCCAAATTCTTTTCAATGTGTTAGCTCTGTTATTCTACATTTGACACATCTGCGGAAGTTTTAAGGCAGCTTTAATTGTGGACATGTTTAAAATGTTATCCTATCAAAAATCATCTGTAAAGTAACCAAATCCAAGTGGAACTGGGAAACATTTTCTACCTGACATCAGATCTGTGATTTCCTAATTTTGCTTATTTAATGAAAGAGTAAGATTTATGTCTAGGTACTGTTAATAACTGCAATCTTAATTTAAGTTGTTTATACATTTAAAAAACAAAACCAACATGAAATAACCTCTGCTTAACCTCTTTAATGCTGTTGGAGAAGTAGGAATGAGAGAGAGAGTTTCTTAAACTCTGCCTGAAAGGGAGATTTTTTTTCTTGTGTTGCTTTTTCTTTTTTTCTTTTTTTTTTTAAGAAATAGAAAAAGCAAGATAAAGCACTACATGACAACCTTTCTTGTCATGTAGGAGGGGATTCTTATCACAAAAGGCTCAGGTAATAATCTCAACTAGTTTTCCATTCTTTCTCTATAATGACTGAAGACAAAGGTAACTCTGGAGGACAGTTTTCCTAAATATTTTGCCCTAAGGGTTTTTAATCAGCAGAAGCTGATAGCAAACTACATTTCCACTGAAGTTATGATCCTGCACTTTTTGCACCCCATCCTTTGGCTAGTCTTTTTTTCTCTTTCTCCTGAGTTTTGGATAAAACACTCGCTGACTTGTGGGGTGAATTGAACAATTTGGTGATCTGATTGCACACATGTATTTCTCTCCTGCTTCCACAAGACTCCAGCCCAGTATTAGCAGCAGAAAACATGGCAAAGGCCAGAAGAAAAGTGAAAAAAAGTCACTGACAGAAACAGCCTGATCTTAAACCAACCCGATTAACAAAATCGATTAATTAAACAACTATGCCATACAATTTTAAGCCAGCCTGACTGAAGGTGTCTTCCAAAAAATGGTCAGTTTTACCCTTACCTCTGGCTCCAGAATCAATTCTCACTGCTCCAGGGAAGAGACTCAGCTTAAAGCTAACCCAGCAGAACAGTGAGTAGTTTTCAAGCTGCTCAGTCAAACTGGCTGCCTAAATCCTTTTGCTGGCACAAGAGCAAGGAATCCACAGAGAAAGGTGGGAAGAGATGGAAGGACCCCTTTCAGTAGCAGCTTGCTCTTAGGTTCAACTCAAGTGGTAGTGAAAGTTAGCCTGAAATGTCTCTGCTAGAGTCAAATGAAGTATTCTCCAGAAAAGATTCTCCACTAACTCTCTCTAGAAGAGACTATGTAACTTATTTAGATTAGATGGGTAACTGTTAAATATGCAAAGTGTGGTGAGATGAATTTCAGTCTTTAGACATTCCCATTGAATTCAGTGACTCAAGCACCACTATCCAAGACTGTAGATGTTAATCTAGTTCTTAATATTAGCGATTTCAGATCCAAATGGGATTATTCATATCCTTAAGTTAAAATGGGCAGAAGTTCTGACAGCTCTGCATCCTCTGAGACTGATTTGCTTGGGTTTTTGTCTTTTTTTTTTTTTTAAATAGGGTATAAGCTATAAGCTTCTTTGAGGGGGTATTATTGATGCTGCAGTATTCCCAGTGGAATTCACTGGTTCCTTTGCATAAACAAAGTGGCCAGGCTGCAATAAGCAACTTGAAATATCAAGGCTTAATCAATTATCTGAATACAATCAGATAACCTTATACTTTCTTCTCTGTCTTTCATGAATGTATTCAATCTGCTTTTACATAGGTAGTATAATATCAACCTGAATCTTTTTTTTTTTTTACTTTATTCTGTTCTATAGCTTCTAAAAATCTAAATCTTTATGGATGATGTGAAATTATTCAGTGATATAAAAAAATTATTCAGATTTGGAAATTATAAAAATCATAATGTTGACGTGTAGTGTATTTTTATGACTTGTAGTCTAAAAGGTTACCATGCAAACAAAAAAAAATTTTGCTTAAGAGACTTGAGTTTCATTCAGATTGGAATTGGTCTGGAACTCCATTTTTTATTGTGTAAAGGGATCTATTGTGTGTTCACGGTGTTGTGAAAAAAAGTAAACTATGTAAATGCAAAAAGTCAATAGGATAGATCTTTGTACATGTTATGGTACTTTCTAAAAGCTTTTTCTACATGCATTGAATACTCTTCCATTGACTGAAGTGGGGTTGCAGACTAATGAATTAATATATTCATGTCAATGTTTGGGTTTTTTTATGTATATAGTATATATACACACTATATGTATATGCATATACTATAGTATATACTATATTTTAGTATATAAAATTAATATTTTTAAATAGGCACACGTAACTGGAAAAATGTATTTATACTTTTGAGAAAAAACTTTAAACAAGTTAGTCATTATTTTCTAAATTTCAGTTTTTCATCAGAACATTGTCAATGTTTTGAGAATGTGGTAGGATTACATGGATGGTAGGAAAGCCTCCACCAAGACATTTGCTTACTCCTTCTAAAGAGATGGGGAGGAGAATCAGGACAAAAGCAAGAAAACTTGTGGGTGAAGATAAAGATAACATGAAAATCAAACAGAAAGAAATAAGTGATGTAAAAGCAATCACTCCTCACCAGCAAACTCCAGTCTCCAAGCAACAGATGCTTTAGAAGAAGAACTCTCCCAGTTTTATTGCTGAGCATGATGTTATATGGTATGGAAGTTCACTTTGGTCAATTGGGATCAGCTGTCCTAGCTGTGTCCACCCCCTTCCCCTCACTCACCCTCAGCCTACTCTCTGGGGCAGCAAAGCAAGAAAAAAAGGCCTTGAAGATGTGCAAGCACTCTTCAGCAGCAGGTAAAACGTTGGTGTGTTATCAACACTGTTTTGGTCACCAGTCTAAAACGCTACACCATATGAGATGCTGTGAAGAACATTAACTCCAAACAAGCCAGACCCAATACACAGAGATTGGAAGATTGTGCTGAGATGTATATATTCACATATCCCTTAAAATCTACTTACATAATTAAAAGGGATATTGAATGAAATACATAAGTTTAAAGTGACAAATATTACCTACACATTTTACCTTTGTTAGGTTATAAGACCAATATTAATACAGTTCCTTTATATTTAATGTAGATAAATACACACCTTTAGAGGGAAAATTGTATCCTCTCAGAATAGATCTATGGTTAGCATCTCCAAAAAGTTTAATCTGGCCAGTCTTAGATATCTGTCTCATGAAATGCATTGCTCTCTGAAGGCATCTATTTCTCTCCAATGTGTATAAAGGGAGCCCTGTGGCAAGGTAAGATATCTGTAAGTTAGTTTTTATGTTACCTGAATCCCATTTTATGTATGCATAAGGCTTCAAAAGCAAGAAAAGAACAAGTCAGGGAAGAGAGAAGTTTACTGCTGCTTGGCCTTGAATTGGAAAAACTTGTTCCTGTGCATTTCAGCCCCTGGCTCAGCCAAAAGCACTCCATGCCATCACTGTGGAGACGATCATTTAGTGCTGTCACCACAAATAACCTCAGCTTCACAAGCATGGGGGATGACCTCCTCTGCTACGCATTCTGCTACTTTGAAATGCTTTCAATATCCCTGGTTACAGATGAAACAATTTTAAAAAAAATAAATAAAAATTCTCCCTTCTGAAAGCACGGGTTTTCAAACTATAGCCTTGACAACTGGATGTATCACTAGGAATGAAATGACCAATGCTTCTAGTTCCTGTGAATGGGTGACAGCAATCTGCTCCTTCTGCTAATCTCAGAAAACACATACATATTCTGATAACTGAAGCAATTTGTTCATCTCATATGGGACTTGAACACTTAATAGTAAACAAATGGCAATACCTATTAACAATCATGATTTATCATGATTTTGGCTGAGAAAGTATCAATAAAAAGAGGCACATAGTTTGATCTCTGTTTCCTTAAATTAACAGCCATTTACTATGAGTTTCTATATAGACTTCATTAACTTCTCTGCTGAGGTAATGACTCCTTTTAGCAAAGAGTTGTACTTGCATAGGTAAATCCTGAAGCTGGATGGGAAGCATCAAGATGATCTGCACTGGTGAGCAGAATACACTGGTGGAGGGCAAATATAATTGCTTCAGAAAAGTAGACTGAGAAAATAAGCTAACCACATTACATTTTATGTATCATACATGACACATTGGCCCTTCTTATCATCAGATCAATGTGTACTGCAATACTGGTATGTGAGGCTCATTAGATTGCCAGATTTCTTAAGGACTGCTTTGTGTTGCGACAACAAGAAGTTATAAAAATTTGGGATTCAGATGTGAGATCTCAGGACAGTAAAAGGCTAAGCCATCTTTTTGTCTCTTCTTTTGTTTTGGACTTACCTTGTGCCAAACATAAGCCTGATCACAAAATCTTTGTGTGCTCGGAATTGGATTAAAGATTTATTTCTTTACATATTTTTTTTAATGCCAGGAAGAGTTCAGTATGGACAGGCAGGGATAGAAGAAGAAAAGAATAAGAAGAAACAGGCAGTGACAGAAGGAGAGAAAGAGATGAAAAGATAATTTTAACAAATATTTCCATTTCATTTATAAGGAAAACTGAGAAATATATTATTCTTTGTGCAACAGCACAGGTAATTTTGCCTGTGTGGGGTATCACAATGGTGGGTATGTCATTTACTGTTATATTTGTTACATGAAAATGTGTATGTTATTTTTTTCTAATTTATATTTCTTTCATATCAGAGGGATGAGAATCCCTTTGTATTTTCCTTTTATTTTTATCCCAGTATGAGACTGCATTAAACTATTTAGTACCATTTGATTTTCTGAAGTGTATTTTGAACTTCTGCTTCAAAATGCATTTGGATTTTACAAATGGTTGTTATTTTAATTTGAATATTCTTTCTTTGGCATTTCTACTAAACTTACAAGGTTACTGGGGATTTGACCCAGGGAAAAATACACACTTCTACTATGTAATTGGGATAATTTTAGAGACACTTCTCAGCAAAGCCAATAGCTCAATTGGGATCAGACTTTGATACATATACTCATTTTACAGTCCCACTTTATTTTACAAGGAGTCCAGCAGAAATGAATGGACATGATTTTGCTAAACTTTTCTTTGTGTGCTGAATAATAAAATACTCTGTCAGTTTTATATGCCTGGCTTCCAGAATAAGATAATTCAGTGTTTCATGGAAACCTGCTTGAGTGCAAATTAAATACGTCATTTTTCTGTCCTGCTCTTCATTGATCTGGAAAACAACTAGTTGCTGTCCTCTCAGTAGTTATCCTTTATGCATTTGAAAACTGGTATTATGGTCTGAACCAGCCTTCAGTTCTCTAGATCAAACAATTCCAGTCTCTTTCATCTTTTTTTAATAGATCTCATTTTATAAGCTGATAAGATGTGTATTCTTTTACCACAGCATCTAAGTATCCCATAAGTATGTGTGTTTTCTTCAATCACTTAAAGTGAGTTGGTTTTGGGTTTTGTTTTTTTTTAAAAAGCTCCAAAACAAAATGAGACTATTAAAAGGTTTACTTTTCATATATCCTAGACATGCAATTCAGAGCACCTATGTTTTCTTCTTTATCATAGAAGAATGGAAGTGTCTGAGGCCAATGGATACTCTTTAAGAAAGAGACCTTATGGAGGTTACAAATGATTCCCAGCTTTTGTTTTAAGGATTTATTATCTTTAAGGGGAGAGGAAATAGTCCACTTCCTTGTTTACAGCCATTTTCTTAACATAGCTTCAAAATGACATTTGTTTTTTTGATTAACCTCATGTTTTTATTCAAGCTCAGCTTAATTCATTTCTATCTCAATTTTAGGTTTCCACATTTGATTTCTTTTTAATGAAGTATTTCTTCTACTTTTATATTGAATTGACTCTTATCAGTTTCAGCCCATTTCTGCAATTCATCACAATCATTCTAAGTTCTAATCTTATTCTTCATATATTTTATAATCCTGTCGAGGTTGGTGACAGCCCATGTATTTAAGTGTTTATTCTGTTTTACCATACAAGACATTAATGTAAATAATAAATAATATTTTTTTCCAGGGCAGGTTTATTGGATATTCGGTGTAATGCAGTGCTAGACAGACATACTGCTGTTAGCTTTGAGTAACTTATATTCAAAATCAGAACAGGTGTATATGTAAAGCAGGTAATCAGCACTGGAGAGGCTGCATTCCTGAGAATGCCTTTGAATAGTGTTGCATTACCTTACCTATCTGTAACGAAGTACTGCATTGTGGAGTGGAGGTATGCCCTAGGAGACCTCACTTGAAATATTTTTTTCCAGTTTGAAAAGATAGCTATTCATGAAGTGGCTTTTTAAAAAAATATTTATTTATTTATTTATTTTCAACTGGCTGTGCATCCACTTTACAATCATTACATCTAGAACACCTTTCTCTGGTTTGCTTGTAAGTTCATGTCAACGGCTTTTACTAAATAAAGATTCCTGTGGATTTCTATCAGCTCTACCCCATCCTTCTCACCTCTCCAAAAAATGGAATTGAGGTAGTTCTACACAGTTTGCTGTTGACAAATCTGCAATCTCTGATTCTTAGTTCACTATTCTATTCTTTGTACTTACACACCATTTAGTTATTAGCTAGCAGCATCTTTCTGTGTGTTGGTTTTATGTTCATTAGCATAGATTTTCACAGGTCCCTTTTTTCCCTTTTATTGAAAGCTGATTTAACTGAAGAGTATCATTCACTGGTTCTCTAACACTTAAACCAATGCTCCTCACTTCTCAAAGATTCTAAGTAGCAGCTGAGAGATAATGATAAGTCCTGCAATTGCTCTAGTATACATTTCTTCAAGCCCTGCAGTCATAAATATTTCTAGCTCTAGCTAAATAGTCTAAACTATTCTCTGTCTCCATTCTTGCCTATGTCTGTACCTACATGTTAGTTTTAGTTGTGTTGAGCCTCTTGCTAAAATCAACCTTTTTCATAAAGTCTCAAATAAAAAACATGGCAGGGAGGCGGGGGAAAGCATTTCAGCCTCTTTTGTATTATCTGTTATATCTACTATAATGCAATTAGTGTTATGTTTAGGACACTGCAGAAAGATGCACTACACTTCACCCTGTGAGGCACTAACTCAATACTGATCAAGTACAGAAATAGCTGCTATACCATTTTTAAAGTCAGGAATAACATTTGCTTGAATTCAATAGTAATCTTTATACTGACTTCAGCAGAGTTTGGAACAAGAATTTAGGACATGGTACTGGGCCAGCCTTCAAGTACAAACTATATATCAAAATTCCAGCTTCCAACCTCCTTCCAATCTTGCAAGCACCAATTATTGCTGATTCCTAAATTTTCCATGGCTAGGTTTACTGAATCTCCCAATGAACCTTTCTTTACCACCTCCTCTCCTTTACAAAGATCTCCCAATCTCAAACAAGGAGCCACAGGAAATAGCAGCGACAGGAATAGCAACAAAACTTACAGTCTCAAGGCTGCATCAGAGCCAGGCTGCTACTGAATGAAGGCCACACAAGGAAGAGAGCTGCTGCATGATGGCAACACAAAGGCAGCCACTGTCAATTCCCAGAAATAAGGGTGTAGGGGTAATGCAACTTCTGCAAAGTGTCACATCCTAATCCCATAAGCAGCACTCCCAAAGACACAGCAAAAGAGTGAGTCTGTGTTGGTCTGTAGGAGTCAGGATAAGTGGATATGTTTGGATGTTAAGGTAAGAAATATTAATCAGTTTTTCCCATTGTTTCCAAGATACCCTGTACACTGGACAGAATCATCCTGAGGGCAATGGCCAGACCCATACCAGGTAACTAATCAGTTAGTCCAAACTGATCCATGATCTGGTTACTATGGCCTTCTGTTGGCTGATGGTACTTTGGATCTGCTTTGACAAATAGAAACAATGAGTTTATACTAGGTAGGTAGCATAGATAATAAAGAATGATTGTAGATATATGAAGCAGCAATGGAAACTCTTTTCTGTCTTGATGGAAAAAAAATCTTTCATATTCTCTTAATTTTGAAAGAAATTAGATGCAGAATTCCAGGAATGCAAGGTTTTACAGGTAAAATGCAAGAAATTGTGTGTGCAGATAGCACATTAAAGAAATTTGGGTACCAATAAGATATATATTTGCCAGAGAGCATTCTCATGTACTAAGCTCAGCTCTCTGTACTGTTAGTTGATAGAATGATCTCTGATAAGCTTTTGGCCCAAGTAAATGTTTACTCTCCTAAACAAGTTCTGCACATATTTCATGTGTTAGCACAGAGATAATTTCTAACAGGTATTTTAGATGTGACCATTATGTTTGGAGGATCAAGGAATGCGATAGTAAGGATGCAGGTTATTCTGTGCTGGTTGGCATTAGAGTCAGGGTTGTTTATAGACATTGTTTCTTCCAATACTGTAGGTATGGCCCTAAAGCTCCATCAATGGAGAGACAAAGCTTCCTTCAACATCATAACTTAAAACTTTGTCTTAGTTCAAGTAACTTCACTTATTTGTTCTCTCTAGCCTTCTCGTCTTATACAGAAATCTAAACTCTTTCCCATTTTTCAATGGGCCTACCAGTGTTAACTGTTTAGTCACAATTGACATGCTCACTTCAGACTAGAACAAAAAATACATCAAATTGCCTTTTCAGTGCAAACGATTGATAGTAACCATCTCTTTCTGACTAGTTGAATCTACTTTCACTAGTCTTCAACTAAAATAGCAATTAAAAAAGAAACCTACATTTCTCTGGTTGATAGACTGTTAGACAACTGTGGAGTAGAATTATCTTGCAATGAACAAGATTACAGGACAAGTTATGTATATGAATGCAAGTGTTATTAGTCTTTGGGTAAAAATTAATAACAAGCTTTTGAAAGAATAAGAAAAAGAAGTAAACCAGAAAAAAATACAATTGTTAATTCTTAGGTTCCAAAAGCAAAGATTAGGCTGCAATGAGAGGGGAAAAAAACCAAGAAAAAAACCCCCGTTTTGGCAAGTCTATGAAGAACTCTAATGAACAGATTCATCCCAGATTCTTCCCAAGTTTCTTTTTCCTTCCTTTCCCTTCCTTTCTCCTTACAGTTGATTTTCAGCTTAACCCTTTGGCTACTGTTTTTACTGCAGTTTCAGAGCTGAACAAAACATGACAGTTTACTTTATAACTTATACCACAAACTGTTTAACAGATAGTTACTATGCCAAGTACATGACACAATAGTGTAGGGTTTTTTAGTTATTAATATTCATATACTCACTATGATGGAAAAAGGTGAAGCAAGGAAAACATTCGGGATATGAGGTGAGTAATACCAATTTCATGTAATCTTTTATTTTATATAGTAACAGTAGATTATCTTTAGAGATGGAACCAAATAACTATCATTGTATCATTGGTAGGAAATACCAATATTGCCTACACAGAGTGAAAGACACCATTTTTGGCAATTTTACTATCACATGGCCTTACAAGCAGCAGGGTAGGCATAGGAACTAATGGAAGAGAAATAGTAGAGTGGAAATATATGTGAAGATAAAATGGGTCTTTGTATGAAAAACAAAGATATTTTTCATGCCTAGGGAAAGTGCAGTAGAAGAAATTCAAGCTCTCGTTTGGGCTTGATTTATATGACTGCAACTTGCCAAAGATGTCCATACAAAGAAAAAAATTTATATTTTTCTCTAGCTTTTGATGGTGTGAAGCATAATCTACGAAGCCAGTTTACTCTCTGACCATACAGCAGAATGATGAATAAGTAGAAAATAACAGAATGTGCTTCAGCATACTCCAGGTCTGTCATGAAAATGAAGGGTTGGGAGGTAAGGGTTGGGAGGTAAGTATTTGCTGAGACCAGCTTCTGAAATGTTAAGTTGTTCTGGGTCTGTGAGGCAAGCTGACAGAGACAATTATGTGCCTCAGGGAGCACTGACAGAATTCTTGCAAGATGGACAATATCTGGAGTGGCAAACTGGGGTGAAACCGCATCAATACCTCAATGTAAAAGGAAAAAGCTGGGGAGATAAGGAAAACAAAGTAAGAAAACATAAAGGAAGCAATTGAAAAAGTTAACACATATGACATAAAATAAAATCATCCAATAAATGTCAGACTGTGTGGACCAGATGTCAGAAACAAAATATAACTCAAAAACTGAAGTGTATATTTTAACAGAGATGGCTTCATGCTGCAAGAATCTTTCCAGGGGAGTGCAGGTATGGGGTTTTGGTTTACCTCATCAGATACAAGTATCATCTTCAGAGAGGATGGCTTTATTGTGAGAATATAAATAAACAATAAATTAAAGAGTTACTCCATTGAAAACAACTGATTTACATCAGTATAATATAACTACCCATGCATCTACATTGGGGTTTGGATTCTGAATCACACAGAACAACGGCATGCAAGGGCTTGATGCCAGCTTTCAGTTGAGGCTTATGTGTACTAGTCAGCCTATTTAATGTGGTTTCACTGAGTTACACATAGACAAAACCAGAAATTGTGTGTAAGACTGTGTTTAATAATACTTTTGTAGATTTATTTCTGTGTGAACACATATCCCTAATGCCTACTGGATGATTCTTATGGGATTTTTTGGTTAAATATATATGTGGATCTAATTTCAGAACACAGGTGTTTATATGCAAAATCATACGGTATTTTAAAATCATTTATTCTTCCTATTCTTAGGGGGAAAAAGACAATAATGATAAGAAAATGGCTGATAACATTGATTTAGAAGAAGTGGTAGACTGCATGCTACAACAAGTAAAAGTTATCTGCGTGTATCCCCAGTAGGAAGCTGGCTGAGTATGGAGACTTAACTTTCCGCCTACCTTCTCAGCTGGGAAAGTAATACATTGATGAGGCAATGTAAGAAAGTTGTCAGTTCTTGCTGTTTCCATCCTGTAGTTAAATAGAAAGTTTTTTTCACCACTTTGTGTCTAGAACCCTACATACACCATGAATTAATAACAAATAAAGAATTCAAGCAACATTCTGGCCTAGAATGTGCATCAAGGCAAAGACTTCATGAAGGTAAACAGACATATCAGGATTGCACCACCTCCTCTTTCCAAATCCCTCCCCCAGTGTACAGACATAACACACACTTTTGCAAAACCAAAAATCTTATTTTTGGAAATAACAGAATGTTTTCCTTTCACAAGGCATGGAATCACATACAGCAATGATTTGGGCTAGAAGGTTCATTTGGTCAAAACTACTGCAGTCCAGCAAGTTTTATTTCAGGACCCCTAAAACATTGTGTATGATTGGGTGTCAAATCCTAACCTTGAGTATCTCTACCAAGACCAATTCCATTTCACCCCCTGCAATTCAGCCTTTTCCCTGACTATTAACATAGCTTTTTAAGTTTTTTTCTCAATATCTAATCCAAAATTCTCTTCTGCAACTAGAGCTCATTACTCCTCTTTCTGCTCTTACTGGTCAAGGGAAGTAATTGGTCCCTGTCTTCCTTAAAATACAGCTTTTTTTTGATTCAAGAACAATTGTATGCCTTTTCATTCTTCTTTGGCTGTAGAACGAACATGCTCAGTTCACTTAACATTTTCTCAAATGTCTTCTTTTTCAGACATTTTATTATTCCTTTATCTCTCCTCTGAACTGTCTGCAATTATCTTTTTGTTTCCCCAACACCCCCCCATCCCCCAGAATTCCAGCTCAGCGTAGACTAGTGATGGAGTACAACACAACCATTTCTTCTCCTTATTTTTATATGATACTTCTTTTAAGAGGACTTGAAAAGGGTAGGGGGCAAGTGATGCTAGTTCTCTAACATGTACCTTTTAGAGATAATAGGAAAAGAGTATATTCATGTGTATTGGGTGAACATTCCCAGGTGTTGGTAGTGGGGGGCTGCAGGGATGGCCTCTGTGAGAAGAAATCAGGGCTGCCCTGTTCCGGACACAGCTAGCTCCAGAAGGAGGAGGTGCTCTGGGTGCTGGAGCAGATATTCCCTGAAGCCCATCGAAGAGATCACAGTGGAGGAATGGAAAGGAGTATGAGGAGGGGAGAAGTAGCAAAAGGAAACCTCTGTGTACTGATTGTAACACCACCACCATCCCATCCCCCTGCACCACCTGGGGTGGGGAAAGAAGTCTAAAGAGATGGAATGGAGTTGAGCCTGGGAAAGAAGAGAGGGAAAGATATTATTTTATTGTTTGACTTTTTGTTTCCCACTATCCCAATCAGTAATTAAATATTTATTTTACTTGGCAATAAATTAATTTTCCTCAAGTCAACTTTCTTTTGCCCACAATGGTAATTGATAAGTTATCTCCCTGTCTTCATCTTTACCCATGACATTCCTTGCTCCTGTTCTTCCTATTTTTCCTCCCCATCCCCCCAGGGGAACGGGGGAGCAAATGAGCAGCTAGGTGGGCATTTAGCTGTTTGCCAAGCTTGAACCAGCACATCACGGTATAATTTTTTTTAGGTTAAATTATGTGTATTTTTCTGTGTTTCTCATATCTGGATTCTTTCAAATGAGAAATAATTATATCTAAAACCAACAAAGTGTTCATAGCACACACACAAAAAAAAAGATGATTTGAGCGACAGCTTATAAAAGTATCTTATTTTTTAAAAAATAAAATAAAAATTAAAAAAAAAAAGAAAACCAATCACTTGGGGGGGGAAGAAACAACGACAAAACAACCATATTGTTAATATAACTTGTATTTTGAAAGCTACTTGAATGTGTCACTATAACCAAAGAAGAAATTTCCTGTCTGTACATCTACATCAGTATTTTACTATGGATCAGAGGAATGCTTCTGCAGTAAATCTCCTGATAATATCCACTTCCTGCACTTAGGTCCTCATTCTAGAGAATGCACATTTAATCCATTCAGGTAAAAATAAACTCAAACCTGCATTCCAGGAGCTCAAGGTGCTCTCACTCCAGGATGGTATTCAGTCCAGGGGACCAGACAAGAGCTAGTTTGCAGTAAAGCACCCAAACTGTATATAGTGCAGATATTGGGTTCTTAGCATGACTTGTTTTGCCCAAGGCATCTGCTTCTGTTATGCTTCACTACTTGTTGATATCTTTATAACACTTACTAAGAGAATATTTTGGTTCTCTCCTTCCTTTAACAGTTCAGTCTAAAGAGAGGCAAAGGGCTTTATTCATAAGACATACTGATGATCTTTCAAAGTAAATGTCCAGAATGGAGAACAAGATTACATCCTCAGAACTGGAAATGAGTAAACTGCTGGATGCTGATTTCTGATTATTATATACCATCTGTATTATTGACTCTGTAAATCCAGTTCCAACTAATAGGGAGAAATGTATGGTTGTTTTGATAAAACAATGATGTTTTTGTTTGGTTTGGTTTGTTAGGAAATGTTAGCTTCTAGGCTGCTTGGAGCTGATCCTCCAAGATCTATGAAACCAAAGAAGGTTCCCATGTAGACTGCCATCTAGGCATTCCAGCATCCACACCTGAAGTCTGCATGATGTGTGGACTGCTTGAAAGTCAGGGAACACTGAGGCTATCTGCCAATGCAGATGCATAAAACAACAAAACATTCAGCAGAGACTGAGAATTTCAGAGACTGGAATCGTGTTGTTCCCTCTGCCAGTTTCTAATCATCATTTGGGTCAAAACTACTGGTGGACAAAAAAAAAATCACTGTATCTCTGAGGTTTATGGAAACTTCCTTATTGTGGTCTAGTTGTGTGCCTTTATAAATCTGAAGGACTATTAGGTACTGAGTAATATTTGCTGATTCTTGCAGATGTGATCTGCAGCAACAACTTCTGATCCCACTTTCCATCATTACCTAGTAGATATCCTCTTCTGTTATGTGTATAGATAAAACTGATTACATAACAGCTTGTAGAACTTATAATGTGCAACAGGAAGCTTCATTTGCATTTTTATTTTAGTGCATTAAGTGTGTGGTGCCATACTTATTTTACTTATATCTTTATTTATTTTACTTAATTCAGTTGTTAAGGGCCCTTTAGGCATTGTCATGAATGTTATATTGTTGCTCAAATTCCACTTGAATTTTCTCATGTATCACTTATCCTGACTAACAATCCCTGAATTTCTGCTTAGCACCAGAGACAGGAAAATAAAAAGGTGATTTGCTTATATGGCAGATCTGGTTTTGATGATGATACAAAGCTTGCTTCTATTTTATTCTGATCAGGATTTCTGAGAGTCAGCAAGGGTTGAGGCCTGCCCCAGGAGTAGCATATGTCATGGCTCTTCTTTTGGCCTGTGTAATATTCCCACTTAGGGGAATATTAACATGTTAGATCCTTTGTACAACATTTCTCTTTGTCAGCATCTTGCTTTGAGACTTCTGTCCTTATCCTCAAAAAATGACACTTGGCATACGACTACAGTGGCTTGGGGATTGGATGGATTCATCTTCTGTTTGTCATTCAGTAACAGACTCACACTGAATCCTCCACATGCCTAAAGATAATACTGAAGTAGAAAAATTCTTTTTGATGTTGTAGGTCCTTTGTTTGTAAAATTTGACATCTGATACTCACTGGTCCATGTTTTTGCAATTTTGATGTTCAACATTTAACCATTATTTTAATTCCATGTGACCACTAGTCCTAAACATAGAGGGTTCTTGGGAAAGTACTACATTTATTTCCCCACAGATTTGCATAACTTGAAAAGAACCAAGGAAAACCCATGCTAATAATATTGCCATAATTATATAGATTTTAATGACAAATTATTACAGAAAGATAAGTAATAACACACACATACATATGTGTGTATACATATATAGATACACATACACATAATCTTTTAATAAACCATTTCTATACTGTATATCATGTGTGATAAAAATGTGTTGAGCTTGCCAGGAACCTATACATGAGAAAACACTGGGAACCATCTGCTGAAGAATTTCCAATATACCATCAAAAGGTGCCATCAGTAGCCTTGAAAATAAGAACAAAAATGGGCTATCAACACAGATGGCCGTCTTTTGATGGATTTGAAGCTAACCTTTAGAGGAGCTAATGGCATAGTTTGCATAGAGGTCACATAGTTTTATCATGCACAGAAATGAGTATCAACCTGTGGAAACTGCCCACAACTGACCATGTATTTTTCATTAGATTGCATATGTAAGTCCAAAACCAAAACAACTAAACCAAAACAAAACAAAACTGACTGTACTTCAGAATGGGGAATGGGGAAATAAACAGCCTTCTCCTGTACTGGTTTTTATGTAAGTCTTATTATCAGTGATACTAAGTTCTGTGGAAAAACAAAAAACAATTAAAAAAAAAAAATCTTCTGATCTTAAAGAACCTTCTATTCCAGAGGATCAAAGCTTTGTGCAAAACCTAAGGACTACAACCTCTGCAATGGAAGGAATACAGAGAGATTAATCCCTTTACAAATACAGTACAAGAGTTACGGAAGTGGTTTGTGTTTAGAAGATAAGTACTGTTATGAATCATACATAGTTTGGAAAAAAAAAGTAGAAACCAAGAGAATCTGAAGCTTTACTTTCTCCAGAATAGATGCTTTTCAGTGTGGGTGTACCATGAAGAACAATGACTGGTACACCGCTTTTTTAATGCAGCTTTGTAAAAACGTGTTGGTACAAGGAGACTTCTCTCTGGAGGAGTAACCAATGTGTCATATGTTAGTATTCATCTCCAGTGGAAATGAAGACTATAAAAATTGACCTAATTGTTTCATTCCAGTTGTGGTCATATTATTAGCCTTAGGTAGTTGTTTATGTACCTAGAATTTTGGAAATTCGTCTGGCTCCTGTTTCCAGTATGTTCCAGGGCATAACTTCACTGTATGGAGACCTGACGATGTATAGTAGGTGTTGCTGAATAGCAGTCTCCATCTCCTCTACCAGGGACAGCTTTTGATGTATTATGTGCAACCAGCTGAAGATTTCCAAATCTGTCTATATCTACTCAAAGAGGAGTTGTTAAGAATTCATCAAATGGCTGAAATGCCGTATTAAAACTACAGTACATTTCACCAGTGTTTAAGAGTTCTTTCATTTATTGGACTATCATGAACATCATCAAAGAGACATAATATTATTGAGGATTTTATAGATAAATGAGATAGAGTGAAAAGAGATATGATTAGGTTAAAAAAAAGGATGCCTAACTCTTGATAGTTGTTAGAGGATTTTAAAAATTCTACCTGCTTACTATCATCAGAACTCTCTTTATAGATAATAAAAACACATTTACAGCACATATTTTCTGGAATTATATCTGTAATATGTCTGAAACATAAACAAATCTAAGAACAGAGCTTGTCAATCAAGGTACACTATGCTTTCTTCTAGATAGGAATCATAATTATAAATAATTTCTAATGCTGATATACAGCAAAGAGTTAGAATAATCAGGCTTTGCTTTGTGATCCATACGTCTGATGAATATTTAATCAATGGATTGCCCACAGGCCACTTGATGTATCAGAAAGAACACAAAATAATGCATTTTCTGGAAGAAATTTCACTTAAACACAATAACTTTTAACAGAAGTCTTTGTCACTGACTCCCGTAAGATCCTTGTGACGAGGTCTTGCTGTATGAGCTGGATATCCAGACAACAAGGTGGGATGAAAACTGGCTGAATGGCCAGGCCCAGAGGGTGGTGCTTAGTGACATGGCATCTGATCAGAGGCCTAGGTGTCAATACTGGGGTCAGTATTGTGTAACATGTTCATTAATGAACAAGATGATGGGTCAGAGTGTACTCCCATAGGGTTTTCAGGTAATCTGAAACTCAGAGTAGAGGCTGATTGTAGAGGAACTGTAGAGGGTTAATTAACATTGATTATATACAGTTGTGGGCTTGCTTCTGGGGCAGTGGGTTGGCT
>JAVJGI010000014.1:35294859-35313732 GCA_035590275.1 Ibycter americanus
CAGACTTCTTTCCTATTTATCACTACTGGAAAGGAAGGGGCATTACAAAAAGAAAAAAGAATATAGAAATAATAAAAAGAAGGGGGGGAAAAAAGGCAAACATCAGTGTAGACTTATAAGTAGTAGGCAAAGGTGTATTTTTCTTTCAGAGTGCACTGAGCTTATATTTTGTTTGCTTTTCTGTGAAAGGGAATGTCTACTGAAAGGCAATTCAGTTACCTAAGTTGCTTTAACCCCATACCAAAAGTGCATTATATTCAAATGTTAATCTCTTCCTGCTGGTGAACTAGCCTATATGCCATCATAATTAGCATTACGTATTTTAAAACCTGCATAATACATTGCTATAATAGGAAGGAGGGCAGGAAGGTAAGAAGGCAGGAAAGAAGGAAGGGAGGGATCAAGCAAGGGAGAACACAAAGGAAGAACAGTCCTTCAGGTAAATTAATGTAAGTGACTATGTTTAGTAAAACTTCTTAGTTATCTACAGTGACCACATTGTCATTTTCTCTTAGTAAAAGGAAATCATTATGGTGATGTCAGTTTTAATAGGTATTTTATGGATGGACATAAAGACACTACATGAGATTCAGTTGTTAGTGTCCTAATGTAAATCTTGGCACAAACTCGTAGCCACCATAGTATTCTGGATATGCTAAAACCCAAACCAAAACAATAGCAAAAGTAACCCCAAAACTAAAGAAACAACACTTTCCCCAAACAAGACAGAAGAAAAAACACACAGTTTGAGATCAGAAAATGGTTGTCAGTGTCAATGTGAGGAGTTAGTTTCTAATGGGAGCTTGATTACGTTAAAGACAAGGGGCTGATTAGTAATCAGATGGAGTCAAGATAGTACAAACCCATTCTATCTTATTTTAAGCTCTTTAATGAGTTGTTTAAGAATTTAGGGTGCATCCTTTAGGTTCCCCTAAGACAGAAGAAAATTTCCCCACCCTGAGAAATAGCTTAACTCCCTAGGAGGACATCTACTCTTGTCTAT
Source organism: Ibycter americanus (assembly GCA_035590275.1). Classification (NCBI taxonomy): domain Eukaryota; kingdom Metazoa; phylum Chordata; class Aves; order Falconiformes; family Falconidae; genus Ibycter; species Ibycter americanus. The sequence continues at coordinate 35,295,863 of JAVJGI010000014.1, forward strand.
TCTGACTGTAAAGCAAGCCTGACAATATCCAGGTTGCAAAGTAAAAGCAATCTGTGAAGCAAACTTTGCCTTGTGATCAACAGGTACAGGATATCAGTATCGTGCAGCTGAGAAGCAGCAACATTCTTGGAAGAAAACAGAGCCATCCAAAACAGAGCCAGGAAGTCAGCTAACAGATTAATAATATTTAATTAAACAATTTTCTCCCTAGCTCTCTGTCATTTACTAATATAGTTAAATAACTGTACTCTAGATTCAACTCATACTCTGAGGGATGACTTTTCTGACTGAGATACTTTACTATTGTAGAAAAAGTTTGGCAGTACTCACGGGACTAAACAGCAAATGAAGGAAGAGCATATACCTGAAAGACAGCAATGAGACTTTACTCAGAAACAGATAAAGCTATCTATCTAAACCAGAATTTTGAAAGAAGTATATAGAAAGGTGGAGTATGTGGTGGATGGAGTAATAAAATACTCATGAACTTATCCTCAAGGTCACCTACTCTTATTATTTCTGATTTTCACTTGAAGTTCTATGAGTATCAGCCAAGCATTTTTCACTGCTTATTTTTTCCTCTCTGTTGGCTTTAACTAAGGTTGCCCTTGGGGCAGCCTCTTCAACCTGACAAATTTCAAAGTACACTTTTGAAACAAGTAAACTTTTCTCATAAGAGAACAGGTTTTCCTGATATGATGTATTTCATATCATGGGTAGGAATAATAATATGTATTTCTTAGTGATATATTTGCATGCAAATAAATTCCGGAAAATTGAGAAGGTGTGAGGAAAAATATTTGAGAAGAAATTAAAACAAAAGATGTAGGTGGTTACTGTGTATTTATTATGATACTAATCTCTTAATTGGCTCTGAAAATAACTGAGAGCTTATATTACTTTTGACAAATGTTGGGCTAATCCAAGAATGAGAATAATACCTTTCTGCTAAGGCAGAAGTGGAATACTAAGAGAAGAAAACTACCTTCCCATGATACAGAGTGTCAGTACTGCAATTAGTAAGTCAGTTTTCAGAATCAAGCACATCACAGTGATATTAGGCATCTCCTATCACAACATTCAAAATGACACACAAGTTAGAAACACAAGGCAATTTTACCTATCACATAGCATTTCTTGTTATCTTAAGAATCTTAATACATTCTGACAGTCTGTCATCAAGCAATCCAGTTTCAGGATAGGTTTTCTGGCTTAAGCTTTCACAGCAGCTGGAGTCCTACACAAGGAACACCCACTGCACGAAAATCACTATTCTTCCTGTTAATGTACTCCTCAGGTTACCAACACGAAAAGCAGTTACACTTTTTCACTTTAAGAGTCTGATTAAACTATCAAATACTGTTTGTATGATGAAAAACCTGTTTAAAAGAATCTGCTTCATCACTCCTTATTTTTCACTGTGTTTGCATTATGGGAAATCAAGGAGATGTATGCCAAAACCTTTGCTTTCACATATTCTTCATTGTGTTTAAATATTAATGTAATTTAGAGCTCACTGGAGTGACTTTGTCATTTAGTGGCATGCTTTTATTTGTTTGTTTGTTTTCCGTGCTACAATTCAAAAGCCTTTGATTTCTGTCTTCTGCTTGTGTGTGAACTACACTTCAAGCAATCTGGTTGGATTTAACTGCAGGTTAAGAGACCTACATGTGGACTAGGTATCAAAACTCCCAGGACAGTTAATTATATAGTCAAGACAATAAAGGAAATCTGTACACTGACTCAGCTCAGTGTAGATATATACACGAAGTCAGCTACCTAACTCAGTTCAATAGCCCTTACATAGGGAATAAGTGCCATTTCAGGTGACTTACTACGTCTGAGTCATCTTCAGGGGCTTGGAGATATGAGAGAGGACTTATAGAAGACCTGTGTTTATATGGTAGATGGAGACCAAATAGGAATCTCTAGCTCATGTACAACAGCAAGCATGTCCAATATACACAAGTGTCATGTGTAACACATTCATTTCACCTGAACTGAGTCTCCATTGAGTATAATGACAATAAAAATGTAAGGAGAGTTAACACATAGACACCTGCATCTAGACCTCTAAATTTAGGTGCCTTCAAGCTGAAGCTAAATTTCAGTTGTTGTATTCAACTTGTATTTTAAAACAATAATATGTTCTATAGAATGAAACGAATTCAATTACAATTAAATGTTCCACATGTCTTTATGTTATCTTTACCTAGTTTTAATTCTTGAAGTCTCACCTCCTCTCTCTTAGTGCCATCCTTTTCTCCCTCAATATTTTTCCTATTTTTAAATTTTTTCCATAATTCTTCATGTCTACAAATCTTTATCATACGTCTTGGAAGTATTTCATACAGTTGTGGGTTTTTTGTCTTTTTTTAAACTCCAAAACCTCATCTGTCTTGAAAAAAAATCTACTCCAGTTGTTATTGATTTCTTCCTTAGTTATTTTCTAAATGTCTTCTTTTATTTTTTTCTTAACTTCCCAGTATACTCTAGGAACGATACACATTTTTACTACACCTGTACAGATAAATATAAATTAGTTTAATATGATAGGCAAAATAATAGATTTTACCCTTAGAAGAATTGCTTAGGGGCTCCAGTTGTCCTCTACTTCATAGTCATTCACTGTGGTTTTGCAGTAAAATAACTGATTTTGTTTGTTTGGGTTGGGGGGGGGGTTGTTTGTTTGTTTGTGGGGTTTTGTTTGTTTGTTTTCTCTCTACATAAGATAAAGGAAATTAAATTACATGGCAGATCTTATGGGGTGAATAATAATATACTGAATTACATTTTCAAGTAACATCTGAATAGGCTTTGAATCTGTGCAGCAAATACAAGTTTTCATAACAAAATTTGTTCTGAGGCAAAAATACCAAGCTGAAATCTGGATTTTGAGAAAGTTTGATTCTGGATGTAATCTTAGGAATTCAGCCCTGATTCTATTTTATGTAGGTAAAGCAGAAATCTACTTTTGGCTTCAAGGAAGAGGAGAACAGATGTGGACAATGCTGAAAGAAGTATCCAGCCATGAACATCAGTGCAAAGAAGCCTTTATCAGCAAAGATGCAACGTAATTGCTGCCCTTCGTTATAAAATGCGCTTCATGTAAAAAGACAAAGCTAAGAGCATTTGCAAGACTCTTCAGTATTCACTCAAGCGTTTCTTTGCTACTTTTTATTTCATTTTCAGACACCCGTCTAGAAACAATAAAATTGATCAACACACAGTAAATAACTGAATGTCATTTAGCTCAACCATTTGATAAATACTTGAAAAAGGCATAGTAACAGTAAGAGCTGACTTTAAAAAATACACAAGAAGAATAATATCATAGATAATATGGAACACCTTTGACAGTTTTGGCCTATGTGAGGGGTAAAAAAGTATGTTGAAACAAGTGCAAAAATTTTTCTGCAGTGTACATGTGAGTTATGATCACAATCAAGACATTACAGAATTGTATAGGTTGGGAGGAACATCTGAAGGCCACCTAGCCCACCCTTGCTCTCAAAGTAAGGCCACCTTCAACACTGGGCTCTGTAGAAGCAAAAGGGTGCAGATTTTGAAGAAAGAGTTTATACAAATTTTGTTAGAGGAACCTGAAAACTTCTTTGTAATTTCAAATTAATACATCGAATTTAGTCCAAATTCCTAATCCCAATGCAAACAACACACAACTATAAATCTTAAGTTATAATGCTAATTAGCATGAAATTAGTGTGCGGTTATGTTTGACAGCGGGAATTTTAAAGATATATGGGAATTACATGTAAGTATATATAGCATACAGAACTGGAAATGTTGGATCTCACTTAATTTAGGCTCCAAGATCTGTAAACTTGTTTTTTTAAAAAATCTTTCATATTAAATATCATTATGTTATGGAAATTAAGATAAGGTATGTGAGGCCATGCTTATTATTCCCGTTTTCCCACCTTCGTAGAAAAAAATCTTTTTTTCTTTTTTGTTTGTTTTTAATAGTTTAGAAGGTTTTCGCCATTTATCCTTAGTTCTTCTTGAAGGTCAAGCCCCAATTAACTTTCAGGAACACCCTACATTTTCTGCTACACACAAAAGCTAAGAAAGCAGAAGAATCCATGACCTGGTACCAGAACCGCAGATGGCAATAAATTTATATGGATAGATTTTTATTTTATATATACAGTATATGTATGTATGTATATATGACTGATTTCACAGCGGTATCATTAAAGTTCATCTTTGGAAACAATAATATCCTTGAGAAAAAAGTGGTGAATTCTACTTCCTTGAAAATAAGGAGTCTTGGAGGTTCAGGGTGAGATGAATAGGGCAATTCATACATCTCAGAGGCTTTATTCTGTTTTTCTACTTCCCTCAGGCAAAAGACAGTTCATCAGTTTACAGTGTTTGAAGTTATATCTCTTGAAACTGTAGAGGACAGAAGTACAACAAACCCCAAAAACTCAGGATCATGGAAAACAAATTTTTAGGGAGTGTTGAATTTCAGAATCATGGGAAACACACAGCTCTATTTACACCAAAATATACAGGCATGCATCTAGGGGACTTAAACCTAGAGATTGCTTTATAACTCTGAGTTCTACTCAGCACCCAATTTTCATCACCTTTTTTTTGTAAATCTGTTTCAGACCCTCAGTCCTTCTATTTCACTTAACTGATTTTTCTTTGATGTAAATGTTTATCTTTTTTAAGATCATAAAATAGGAAAAAGGAATAATCAAATTGTATAGAGAAAATACTGCTGAAAATTTGAAAACGCCAGGTAAAGTATGTTGTTTTTAAGGACTAAAGTACAGACACTGTCATGTCTGTGAGTATCTTCAACATAATTGTCTGTGACTCAAAGGTAATATGCAAGGAGTGTGATGCAGAGGTTGTTATGGTTTCAGGGGCTTCTATGACTTCTTACTGAATGTAAAATCCTACAAACAAATATGTTAGACCTGCTCCTGAAGCTATAACTCACAGAATGAGATAGTTTCCCTATATAGTGCAAATATGTGTGTACATGTGTGCTTTTATATTAAAACCAAAACCATTTACCCCTCCCATACAAAGAAAGGCAATATTGCTTTCTATATGCTTTCAGGAATTCAGAATAATTGTGCTAACTTTTTTTTTTTTTTTTTTTTTTCACTTAGTACCCACACATAATTTTGTTATACAGTGGCCATGGGGTTTGGGAAGTTATGTAACCTTTCCTGTAATAAATGTTTTTGCTAAACAATAGGGAAATATTTAAAATTCTGTTTTAAAGGAACATTTCCACAGTTAGAGACAGCATGCGTGCTGTTGGTATTCAGTAGGAGTTGGGTGCCTAACTGCTCTTTGAGCTTTTGAAAGTCTCTCTTTTTTTCTCCTGGATGTTCCAAGTAAATCAAAGTCAATGGAAAGTTTCTCATTTGGTTCATTGGTGTTTAGATCAGGCTGTAATGACTTTAATTTGTTCTCACTGGTGACAGCATCAAAATCTGTTGACTTCTGGTTTTAGGTAAGTCCCTAAAGTGCTTTCCTTCTCATAACATATACCATTTCCTTTCATACATCCATTTTCTACAAAATGCTCACAGTTCGCATTTGTATAGTTTACCTGTGAGTAAACTATATATTTCCTATTAGTTTATCATCACTATTGCCACAGAGTTCTATATTATCTTACTGCATCTCCAACATTTAATTTAGCATTCTGGTAGTTTTTCCTCCAGTTTACTATGTAGATTATTACAGTGCACAAAATACTTGTACCCACCCCCCACCCCTCCCTATACCATGCTTGCCATACACTCATAGAATATTTTTTTGATAACTTTCCTTCTCCTAAATGTCTTGTATTACACCCTGCAGGTAAAGTAAGAAGGAAAAACTAAAACACAAACTGAAGGAAACATACAATGAAAATCCATGTTTAACACTACAAAGTATTTGACTCCTTTCCCACAAAAAATGCCCCTTTCACTCTTCAACACTGACTGTATGTTCTTGAAATAACAAAAACAAGGACTGTGTTTGAAATGATTGCTATTCTTGACCCTTTCCTCTCCTTGACTTACTGTTCCATATCAAATCGCTTGATTATCTTATCATTCAGTGAAGAAAATACTCGTTTCCCAATGAATAAAACTGATTTTTTCAGTCAATGGCATTACAAGACTTTAATATTTATAGTAATAGGATTCAGCAAGAGGCTGAATGAAAATGATACCAAAAATACCATTCAGGATCTTTGTTTAATTTTAGGGGTTTTTTTATACATATGTGTTACTTCCTTGGTAAGGGATGACAGTAACAGCATATTGTGTCTTGATACTAGCTCTACATTTATGAACTAAACCCATATTTTTGAGGGCACTCAGCAGTTTCTAAAAACAATATTTATAATAATCTAAAAGTATTTTAGCAAATAAGAACATTAAAGTTATGAGCAGTAGTTAAAAGCAATTATCATTCAAAACTAGAGATAATGGGTAATCAGAGCACAAATATTACAGACCTCTCATATCTGACTTACATGTAATATATTTTTATATACCTGTTATCCATTGTATGTTGGAAAAATCAATATTAAAGTATTATCAATTATCACTGCTAAAAGTGTTTAACTTTCATAAACCTCACTAGTGAGCAACTCTGTGTTTCCATTCGATTTTGTCTTCTTTTTTGAGTTACTCATAGAGTGATGTTGGGAAAGATTATTACAAGAATTACCTTGTTTTGTTTATATTGCTAACATTTGGAGAACTAAATAATAACAATAGTCTGCAAAACTCAGACATGTCGGATATGTGCTGTCTGCCCAGGCCTGTCTTGAGAAGTGGAAGGTGTCAGTCATCTTAAATTTGTGATTTGGTCCTGAATGCAACTGCTGTCCTTAGTCTCATGAGATACAGGGTTTGTGCCTCCTCACATCGTTTGGTATACATTTTAAATCATAGAATTGTCAAATACTTAACATTAGAAGGGACTCAAGAGGCCATTTAGTCCAATTATTTCCTCCAAGCACAGCAGAGATGGTCAACTTCCTCCCTGGCTTCACTGCTAAAGCATAGCCAGCAATTTAAAAGAAATTATTATTACCCCATATGGTTGTTGTTAACTGGACTATTTCTTCCAGTTTTGGGGCTCCCAAGTACAACAAAGACTTTGAAAAACTGGAGCAAGCCACTGGAGAGCCACCAGATTGTGAAGTGGCTGGAGCACACAGCATTACAAGGAGAGGCCGAGTGAGCAGGCTTTCTTCAGAGAACAGATAGGTAAAGGGTCAACTTAACATTGCCCTCCGCTATTGGATGTATGTTTATAGAGCAGATCTAACCAGGTTTTTTTCAATGATGCACAGCAAAAGGATGGGAAGAATGAATGCAAGTTACATCAAGGAAAATTTCCTCTTGCTATTAAGAAAACAACAACAGCAACAAAAACATACAGTGGTCAGACATGGGGACAACTTTCCCCCCGAGGTTTTGAAGTCTTCTTGCTCAGAGATTTTCAGAACTCTACTGGACAATGCCTGGAAAACTTAAAGCAGAAGTTTTCCCTGATTTGATCAGGTGGCTTATGGTCACTTCCAACCTGAATCGTTCTATGGTTTCACAGTTTTATGTGTGTGACAGCTGATGAGGGAGGAATGTAGCCGTACAAAAATCTTCACAGACTCTGGAGACAGAAGGCACAAATTGTACATCCTACTGGGCTGATGACAGTGGTGGAATTCAAGAGCAGTTTACAGATAGGAGATAGCAACCACTCACTGGCTGTCTCAGTGCTTCTCTGTATCAATTGCCCAGGATGACTGTGGGCATTTTTATGACAGTCCCTGATATCTTGCCCTTAACAAAATGGACAAGATGATTTCCATAGATTTCCACCCTTAAACCAAAGACTAAGGAAAGGTTGCTAAGACAGAAGGAAATCTATCTACAAGGGTGAAATTTTTTTTTATTATTATTATATTATTGCTGTAAAAACCTAAATTTAGTCAAATTGGTCTACTGTCTATACTGTCAAATAATGTTCCATTTTAATCTCAGATTCTGTTCCTCTGATTAAACATATAAATGTTAGCTTGACCCTGTATACTGTTCTGGAATAAAATTGCTAATTTCCTCCAAAACAAAATCAGATGTAATTCCAGGGGTAGTTCTAGTGTAAGCTTCTCAAAATGTTTATTTCTGTCACTGACTATAGAAAAGATCCTGGGGTTTCAGCTCAAATGTTAACACTAGTGTTAGCAGAGATAAATACAAACCAAAACGACTGCTTCAAATATACTCTTTCTATATGATGGATACTACCATCATAAGCAGTAAGATGTCTCCAACAGTAGAAAAATTCAGTGTGTGACTGTGATGCAAGAAAAGATTTCTCAAGAATGTAGTTAACTCGTTATATTCTACACAAGGTCTATTTTTGTTTTGTCAATTACTCTTGAGCATAGTCAGAAGATTTGAAGGATACTAAGTGAACAAGCAAACGTGAATTACAGTAAATTATTTGCAGAATATGCGGGAAAGTTTGACAAGTGATTATGTACCAATACAGTATTTCCTTTCTCCTTCCCTTCCCTTCCCTTCCCTTCCCTTCCCTTCCCTTCCCTTCCCTTCCCTTCCCTTCCCTTTTTCTGTGAGGTGGTTCTTTACTGGGGAAAATGCCTTTTAATTTTTTAAGCAGAGCAAATCTTAAATCTGTTAGTACTTGTCTATGGAGCCATACGGATTTCCATATGGCATTTCTTTTGATGTGCCATATTCAATATCTTACCCATGTGGATGTCTGTGTATTCAAGTGTTTTATCTTTAATTTCCTGCACTGATGTGTAGAAGATAACTCCGAGTGTATTAACACATTTCTGTTTTATCTGTCTATCATTAGATTGGAGGATAGCATGTTCACACATTATTTAATTGGATAGTTAACTGGCCGAAGATAAGATGTGGCAATATGAAACATCTACTGTCGTGAGTAGTATGAAAATCTTCTCCTTCATACTGACCATTTTATTTCCATAAACAAGCAAGTTTAAATTTGTTTTAAAGAATTTAAAGAACTTAATCAGAGAATGATGGAAACTATGTGAAAAAACGTTAAGGGAGATTTTTGATTTCTGATATTGTTTACATGACTCAGGAATGTCACAAAATGAGAAAATTATTTGTTTAGAGTGCTATAAGCAGATGAGATGGGTCTTTTTTGATGAAATAAGCATGACTTCCAACAAGGCATCAATAGAAAAATGTAGTCTGAAATACTTTGGAAGATGTAAACCTCATAATGTCAACTATTTCAGTTCAGCCAACACTCATTACTTACTTGATACAAGTAGATGCAGTTATGACTTCATATCATGACATTTCTCCACCAAACTAAGCAAACAAAGGAAACTTGTTATTTTCTATAAGGTCAGATGTAATTAAAAAGTATCAAATAAATGGATATAGGTGAATGAGAACTAGAACTGTTGTATTTGTAATGCATAAGCCTTGAGTATTTAGTATATTTTTTCTTATAAGATGGTTTTGGCTTCCTTTTACAAAGCCTACAGGTGTATAAGGTACACTTTTCACCTAGAAATCTGTTGTAGGAAGCAGTGATTCTTGCTTTGGAAAGATCATAGATGTCTCTATTTGCTTGCCAGGAAAAAGAACTATCTGTTTGCAAAATAAAAATGAAGTATATTCCCAGTGTTGTGGTATCCAAACTTTAAATTATTATAAAATCTTACTATATTTGAAAGCAAATGAAGAAAAATGTGATTGTTATTAATATTTTCCTGTGTTTCTATAGCAATTTAATTATTTACAAGGATAATGAAAGAGTTAAGCATGACTCATAGACCCAGTCTTTTGCCTTTTCATTCTGAAGATGTAGCAAGCAGTTGTTTGACAGCCATCTTTTCCTCTGAGTGGGGAACAGTTTCGTCAAGGGACATTAGTATCACAGTTTGATTTTGAGGACAGGAGATTTGATGTGTTCTTGATTTAAGCTCACTTTCAGAGTTTGAACAGGAGAAAAATAATCTTTCAAGTTACAGAAAGACATCAATATTTTGAAAATATGTGTTAAAACACTGCTTAAAATTCAATTTATTAGGACCTACTACAAAGCATGGAAGATAGTATTTTGCCAAGGGAAGAAGAAGAAAAAAAAAAGGGGGAGGGGGGAGAAGCGATATTAAAAAAAAAATTTGGGAAAACTCAGTTTGGAAATATTTGGAAAACTTCACGCACATGCACACTTTGTAAACCTGACTTTTTCATGTATGAAGATTTCTTAATGTACATGTACATATGCAGTAAAGTTTTATTTATCAGTTTCAGTTTTGTATGCAGTGCATCAGTTTGCTGTATTACTGTTTACCCAGTACTGCATTGATCCACAGCCATACTGAATACATATTCATGATAAGAGAAGGTTAATGGTCTTCCGAAACTCCCATTTTGTTTTAGTCTTTAAATAGTTCAATAGAAGGGATAATATACAACTTCTTTTGTTTTGGGTGGGGTTTTTTTGGTTTCGCTTGATTTTTTTTCTGCTTATCATAGGAACGCACAGGAATAAAATCTCAACAATATGCTTTCTCAGATAGTTCATTTGTGGAAATATTAGCCCATAAATATATAAATCTTCATCGTTTCCTATAACCCACAATAGCTCTCCTTCTCAAAATTTAACAGCTACATAGAAAGTCTGGTGCAGTAAAAGATGTTAATGGTAACAGTATAGTTTAGACCTGCTATTGTGAAGCTATTTCTACTAAATAAAAGCAAAAATCATCCATACACATAGCAACAATTTTATAGGCAGAGCTGGAAAGCTTTACTCAAGGCTTTTGATTTTTATAGTATCTTTTCTTTATTTGATTCTGGTCTCCACCTAATTTACCAAAACAGACTCACCAAAGTGCTAGCACAAGTAAATGTTTGCATACTGATATACATAAAAGTTCATACACATTAAAAAATGCTTACACAAAAAAGGGTATGTCCAGTGACTGTTTGGTGGAAGAAGCAGCATAGTTTGTCACCTTTCTTATGAAAAATATCACTCATACCTCCCCCTGCAGTACTAACATATGCAGTAACTCGTGACTATTTGTATTCTCTACACTGTAGTTATATGAGCAACAAACCTAAGGAAACTTCTCGTATTTTCCAATTCTCACTAATAAGTAAAAAGAGACATAGAAAGACATACCGCTTTGATATAACTGTCTGAAAGAAAAAGAAACTGGGGGGAGAAAACCCAAACAAACAAACAAATAAAAAATCCACCCACAAAACAAAACAAAAAACCACCCGAAACACAAACCCATATTGCTTCATCTACACTGTTAAGTAAGCTCTTCATCTGGTGTTATGTTTTATTAGAATAATTATGTACATTGCAGGAACTTTTCAAATTATTAAAAATGTAGGTTACCTCAACAGAAGAAAGTACCACATACCTTATAAGATTTGGAATGAGAATTTGTATGTATTGACTTGTGCAATAATCACCCTCTTTTTCCTGCATAGTGAATTCTATTTAGTATTTATGAGAAGAGGAAGACCATGAAAGATGCTTGTGTTGTGTGCATACAAAATATATAAGATCCTGAAATTCTTTGAAGAAAAACAAAACACACTGGAGCTGTCTTGCTTTCTTTTCACACTGCCTCTAACACTTTGCAATTACTTGACCAGTAAGGGTGTTTATCCAAGATCTGCAGTTAGTCCATTTAAAAAAAAAAGAAAAAGAAAAAAAAGAAAAAACATTAAACCTGTACAGTACAGTAATGAGATCAGATACAAATACTGAGGATTCTGCCTGAATTTAAATTTATATTTTTTCTGGGTTGTTTTGGTTGGTTGGTTGGTTTTATTTGCTCTTAAAGAATTACCCTGCATTTATTTTTGCTAGGAGGAAGGAGGGCAAATGGATCCGGGGAAAGTTAGAGAGAATGAGAAAGAGAGCAGGTGGCACTATAAATTTACAGCCTTTTATTCAGTTTTTATCAGAAAAAGAACTGTCCTTACGGCAGTGCTTGCAGCATGAAATGCATTCCATCATTCCACTCTCAAACTCTGATAAGTCCAGATGTGTGATGGCCTTCAGCTCTAAATCAGGCTGTGATCTTCTAACATGACCTTCCCCAAGGCACCACAATGAGATCTCTGTTTCTGACTTCCTATGCACATATTGAATCAAGGTACTTTAGACGTGTCCTTCTTAGCAACTTTACATATTGTACGGAATAATGAACATCAAAGATTTTTCAATTTCTGACTTATCCATTTCCCAACTTGGATTGTAATGGTAATGATGTGTTTATTCTCTAGATCTGAACAATGACAGGACTAAAATACAATAGAAGAATAAAGTATTGTGCATTCCAGGCAAGGCAACTGAATAAATAGCATACAAACTTCAGAAAATTATTTTGCTGCATTTATAATCTCATTCAAGGTACAAAATAAACTATGATAAAATAGCAGGAGCATGCTATTCTTTACACAGGCTTCTTGATTAGTTTTATTATGTTTTTAACTTCATTGTCTTTTCTATTGTACTGCAGTATTTTTAAAATTCATAATCTGTGTAGTTCTGGAGAAAGTAATGAGAAAGAAAATTTACAAGGTTTAGAGGCTGCTGCTTCTTCAGCACCCAGGAACTTTTAAAGTGAACATTAAATTTTAAAGTAATATATAATTAACATTCACACTTAGTGTCTTCCAAGAATTCAGTTAAAGCCACACACCACAAGAACATGACTAGAGTTTTTAATTCATGTTCCCTTCAATGGGAAGTAATTTTGGAAAACACACTCGATGTTAGAAACCCTCATTGCACCTATAAATTCCCAAACTTTCAAGATGAAGGCATGGATAAAAAAATAAAAGTTCTCCAGATTATGGCAATCCTTGACTAGATACTTGTGATGATCTCCACTTGAGTTAGTGGGAAACACTCTGATAAACAGTGTTCCCCACCACTTCCATCTAGATCAACTTTCTGTGTTTCAATTTGATGTTTGAGTTAAAGTTTTATGCAGGAAATGGTGACAGGAAGATTTGCTCACAGGAGCACTGGTATCTCAATGAAATTTCAGTAGCTTGTGTTATTTCAGCTCCAAGATAGAACTGCTAATTAAAGCAAGAATAAAAAACTCCTCAAAAAAACTCAGCCCATTTAATCTTAAAATCCAGTGGCTAAGGAGACCTGAAATCGCTTTACTAAATACCTGAGCAAAATCCAAGTTTCAAGTTTCGTCTCAGAAATCAAAATTAAACCTGGATATTTTTATTTCTTGCTAACTGAATTTGAATTCCAACCTACGAGATGGAGGAGGGGTGGAGCCGGGCGGGGAGGGCCACGAGGGGAAGGCTGGGAAGGCTTTCCAGTCTCTTACAGTGGATTCACAATTTTTTATAAATACTTGTACCTACCAGGTTGCAAAATGACAAATGTGCTTTATACCATTATGGTTGGACTTTCAATCATGAGATAGAAAACTCCAGAAAAAACTATAGAAGCAGATTTATTCAACATTAATACATTGCGGAATACTTTCTTCTGGAGAGAGCAATCTTGAGCTCTTCTTTCCCCTTCCTTTCCTCCTACCTTTCAGAAAAGTAGTACTATCAGGAAACTGAATATTTGATCTTTCTCCTTTGTCAAAAATGGAAAACTTCGTGCTAAAATTTAGGACAAGAGGCTCAGGAAAATTCTTGTTAGTCAACAAGTTTATTGTCTTGTTTGTCATAAGACACTTCAAAAGGTCTTTGTTTTACCTGACTGCAGAGCAAGAACATTTATAAAACTTTAGATGTTTTCTGTAGAAAAAACCCTTTTCTTGCTGTATTGACAGTGCAATACAATACTGGTTCCTAGTGCCTCTGAGTACTGCCTGTTCTGTTTTGGTTTTATTTATTTGTTACTTATTTATTTACTCCCTCCAAGTCTCACAGCGGATCACAGGACATTAAAGTTTATAAGTGTTAGCCTAATTTCAGATTATGATGGCTAGTTCCTTGTCAAATAGATTCAAGCCACTTGCGTCCTGTTCTGTGAACACCAATCATTAATTTATTTAATATTAGCCACTTCAAATAGCATATGGCCTTACATAGTCACACATGTTACTATAATATAATGTGGGAAAGATGTGGCAATTTTTGTAAACCTTCATTCAAGGCAAATGCTATGATCAAATACTAAAATATTATGGCATATATGTTTTACGTACATTACAAACATTAAACAATTATTTAGTTGGGTTTTCCCTAGACTGTAAGATTACTTCTCAAAGTCATATTTGATGAACACACAATCATGACAGATTTATTAAAGTGTTGTATTAAAACCCAAGAAGTTATATTTTTACTTAAAAGTAAATTCAAACAATAAATGTAATGTGTGCACAGATGAGGCCAGTCTTTGCAAACAATAATCACTTGCTGTTTAATTTTCCTAGGCTGGATTGCTTCATATCTTGACCTGATGAGCCATATCAGCTATCTTCCCTACTCCCATATGCTTGACATTTTGTTCATTAGGATTGGCTTTCCTGATCGTCACAATACAAGATAAACTGTTGTATTAAGAGGAAATGATGGTGTCGCCACTCCATAATTGAATCTGGAAGATGTATCTGCTGTTCTTTAGAATGACATATTCAGGAAGCCAAATAATCAACCTCAAGGGAACAGCTTTCTGTGCCTGAGAGATTCAGGTTGCTTAATACTTCACCAGTGGTTTTTGCAGAAAATGTGAAGCTTTTGTCAAACAAGCCAGAACACCTGATAAATAATCATGTCATATAGAAATATATGTTTTTGCTAGAAATGCTTTAAAAATAAGGTTTAAGGTATTAATTCAGAGAGAATGAGATACAGAATGATCTATTCATCATTCTCTGTTGTCTTGCAAAGGCTATGTTCCAGGACTAAACTTCAAGTGCTCTTTTCTTTTGCTTTGTTTTTCCCTTCCGAGAGATAAGGACCATAAAGGAAGTAATACTTAAAATCAGTGTTTAGAAAAGAAGTCTGTATATAAAATTACAATGGGATTTTTATCTTTTTTAAAGTATAGTTAAAACAAACACTTACTGTAGCATGCATTTTTCTATAGGGAAGGATCAATGACATGCAGACAAGATCATCTCCAACCCAATTCTCCAGCCTTGAAACAGTATGATGATGGTACCAATGACAGTAACTGGTAAGAGACATGCTACACAATCTTCATACAATTAAAGAAAGCAATTAGAATTTCACACAATTTACATGCAAAAACTCTAGTACATTGTGGGTATGGTGGGTTTTTTTTCAAATTCATATTGTGGTTATTCAGGAACACATAAGTTTTAGCTTTTACTTTTACATTTCTTTGCACTTTCTTCATAGTAATTTAAAACTGCACAAGCCTTAATAATTTTTAACTTTTCATGTTTCCTAAAGTGTCTTTCCTTTCAGAATTTCAATTTCATTGTTACCTGTAAAAACAAAGTAAATATGTGTGATTTGATACTAAAAACTTTCATGGTAATACAAAGCATGAAAAGAAAAATCTTCACTATCTGTTTACAGACCAAAATATGAAAAAGATTATTCATGTTACACCACAATATCACAAATTAAGACTTTCAGAAAGAGCTACTACCTTTTTGCTTTCTGACCTCTCGAATACAGTCAGTTAGATATCAGTCTTTTGTGACTTAGATTTCCTCCCTTACTAATATATACATCTATACCTTCTGTATTTGATATTATGATGGATATTCAGTTCCATTTTTCTCACTCTACTTCTCTTTCTCTTCACAACAAGCTGGGTAGTGTGCAAAATAAGTATATTGCTCAATCAAAACACTATAAAAACTTACCTGTGAACTATTTGGAGGATACCATTTTTGTTTCACAGCAAGAATCTCGGTTAGATTCCATACTCAGTCTCTTACTCTCTGTCTCTCTTTTTGACTCAGTTTCTCTCTCCATAGATTTTTTCCTACTTATTTTATCCCTTTGTCATAAAGATGTCATCCTATCATGATAATTTTTCTTGCCGATTTTCTTCTCTTTAAAAATATATTGGTTTTCCCCTTTTCAAATGCATGACCATTTAATATATTCAGAAACTTCTTTGGAAAGAAATCCTATTATAACAAAAAAATTCCCAACTGAAATAACTTACGTTGAGCTGAAAACAAAGGAATCCAGTTTTGCAGATTTGTAGTGTTAGTCCAACAGATAAAATCTATTCAAAGTCAAGACTGAGCATTTGTAAGATTGACACATCTATAATGCAGAACTTCGTGGTACATAACCTTATTTTTGCTAGCCTGATAACTGTTTCATACTTCTTACACATTGCCCTTTCCCAGGTTAAAGTTATTTCACAGTAATATTCAACCGATGATCAAAGGAGTGAGAAAGTCCAGTTCTTATACATCATGGCTTCACAGAGTCACAGAATCACACAATGGTTGAGGATGGAAGTGACCTCTGGAGAGACTTTTGCTCAGTCAAGGGCACCTACAGCCAGTTGTCCAGGACCGTGCCCAGACAGCATTTCAATATCTTCAAGGATGGACACTTCACAACCTGTGCCCCCACAGGCAACCTGTCACCCTCACAGTGAGAAAGTGTTTCCTGATGTTCAGATGGAACCTCCTGTGTTTCACTTTGATTCCATTGCCCCTAGTCCTGTCACTGGGCACCACTGAAGAGTCTGGCTCTGCCTTCTTTAGATCCTTCCTTCAGGTGTTTATACACATTGATGAGATTCCTCCTGAGCCTTCATTTCTCCAGCCTGAACAGTTCCAGCTGTCTCAGTCTTTTGTCGTAGGAGAGACGCTCCTGTCCCTTCATCATCTTTGTGGACCTTTGTTGGACTCTCTCCAGTATGTCCATGTCACTCTTATTCTGAGGAACCCAGAACTGCACACACGACTCCAAGTGTGGCCTCACTAGTGCTGAATAAAGGGAAGGATCGCCTGCCTCACACTGTTGTCAATACTTTGACTATTGCAGCCCAGGATATCATTGGCCTTCTTTGCAGCAAGGGCAGCTTGCTGGCAGTTGTTCAACTTGGTGTCCACCCAGACACCCAGAGCCTTTTATCCAAAGTTACTTTTCATCTGTGTGGCTTCCACATTGGTGCCTGTGGTTTCTTCTCCGCATGTGCAGGACTTTGCACTTCTTGTTGAACTTAATGAGATTCCTCTCAGCCCACTTGTCCAGCTTGTCAAAGTCCCTCTGGGTGGCAGCATGACTCTGTTGTATCAGCCACTCCTTCCAGTTTTGTGTCTCAGCAGCAAACTTGTTGAGGTACACTCTGTCCCATCATCCAAATCATTAATGGAGATGTAACAGGACTGGAACCAGTAATGATCCCCGGAGTACACTGCTAGTCACTGGCCTCCAACTAGACACTGTGCCATTGATGGTCTGCCTCTGGGCCCAGCCATTCTGCCAGTTTTTAATCTACCTCACCATATGCTCATCTGGCCCAGACTTCAACAGCTTGTCTATGAGGATTTTATGGGAAACAGCATCTCAGGCCTTAATGAAGCCCAGGTAGACAATGTCTGCTTCTCTCCCCTCTGTCGTGGTTTAACCCTGGCCGGCAACCAAGCACCACACAGCCACCGGCTCACTCCCCCTCACCCAGAGGGATGGGGAGGCGGATCGGAAAAGAACGTAAAAGTCAAGGGTTGAGATAAGAACAATTTAATAGGTAAAGCAAAAACCATGCACTCAAGCAAAGTAAAGCAAGGAATTGGTTCACCACTTCCCATGGGCAGGCAGGTGTTCAGCCATCCCCAGGAAAGCAGGGCTCCATCACGCGTAATGGTTACTCGGGAAGACAAACGCCATAATGCCAAATGTCCC